>OV121098.1:18420160-19020160 GCA_921293015.1 Phorcus lineatus | reverse complement strand
AGACTAAATGATGAATGTCTTGTATACTTGTATTTAGTAAAATCCTTAGACAAATGCCGTTTCCAATACTTCTGGCATTATCAGACCGCAGTGGTCTTGTTGTCGAAGCTGGTACTTAATTATTCTTGAATATGGTTAGTATTTGTTCTTATTTTAATTATTAATTATCAATTAGTTCATGCTCCTGTTCCACTAAGGTTGTGTTTATGATAAAAGAATTGAAATCGAAACTCAAACGTTGAAAATTCTCTACCCTGCTAGACAGTGGCTTTATGCCTGATACGTTGGGGGGGATGGGGGGGGGGGGGGGGGGTGAATAAGTTTTGCAAATTCAATATAAACTGGCATCACCAAGATTTACTTTTATTTTTCAATATAATAACCTTTAATCTCAATACACTTAATCCATTTCCCTTTAGCGCTTTTGATGCCACTTATGTAAAGAAAAATGAAAAAGAAAATGTGTGTGTGTGTTATATTTTTGAAAGCATATAAAAAATATTCTGGTCTCGATGAGAACTGTTTTTGAACGACTAAATACCTGATTTTGTCTTTACGAAGTACTGGGACTATAGTACTCAGTACTGGGACTATAGTACTAGTTTTTTGTGCTCACGAAACTCCAACTATCTTTCAAATCATATTAAATATATACTATCCAGAAATATATATACATAATATGAGCATTAAAATGAAAAATCCTACATTTCATAGTTGTGACAAATTCCTTACTGTGATAATGAAAATAGAGAACTACATTGTAACAACAACAACAAAACTTAAAATATGAGCAAGAGTGGACACCGTTGATTAAAGATATGCTTCAGTGGTGTCAATCTTTATATCATTATATCATTATAGGAAGTATTTATGTAAAGCCATAAACAATATGAAGGATAGTTATCTGAAATCCCAGTCAATGTATTCAATAGCAATGATACTTATCAGTATTCCCAGTATAAATGATGACTAATATAGGTTTATTTGGATGTAATTGAAGACATGTGAACAATGAACTTTGAATAACTATATCAAAATAAATAGTAAGGAAAAAGAAGCATTGATTCATTACCGCTCTCATTGGAATTCAGGAGTTAACAGACTTAACGGCACTAGATCAAGCATTTTCGCGCTCCAATTGGCTATTTCAGAGCAAATGAGGACGTGCTCACTCACTGTGTTTTGATGTAACCACAAGGGGATGTCAAGAATCTAAGCGTCGCTTCTGCACAAGTCAGAACTATTGATTGTTGAAAGTGTCTGAACTTGGATTGTGTTCAGCGTTTGAATATTCCTTAATCTCTTAACTGAGAACATAGGGTGATATACTCTTTGTTAAGATATATCTGTTACTTCACCCATTGATTATACAAAATATAAACATTGCTGTTGTATTAAACACGGCGGCTGCTGTTTTCGATTTTTCAGAGTGTATGCAAAATTTTAATATTGTCGAGATCGTAGTTCGTGCGTATTTAGTGCAACGTTGCATTAAATGCTTCTGGTCTTTTAGAAAAAACTTCGAATTTACGAAATATCGGAGTGTGCGTGTGCCTTTTAGTGCGGTTTAATGTTAACCATGCATGATGGGTAATCTTTGTGAAACATGAAAGAAAGTGGACTAGTTTTAACCTTCAGTTCAAATATCTTGTTTATCATATATATGATTAGAGCTGAACTGGAAATAGCAGAAACGTTCGTAAAGCAGCAACTACTAAAAACATCTCATATATCTAGAGATTATTAACCGAGGAAGTCTGCATATGATTTTTACGAAACGAGTGTTAATTTTTTATTACCCGAGCGAGAACGAGGGTTATACACAAATTTCGCACGAGTTTCGTAAAAGTCATATGACACACTTCCGAGTGTAATCATTTCTTTATTACCGATTCTGTTCAATCTAAAACGCATTGAAATTTTAAGAAAATGGCTTCCTTCCATTTCGACGGCCCGCTACAGTAACGTCATGAAAAATGGTTTCATAACATCACAAGCAACGAAATACGGTACCTCGCACTGAAACAATCGTTTCTAGGCAAAAGATATATGTCAACATGTGCTCATATTGAAAATATGTCACCGCTTATGATGAACCATAAAGGTAATAAAACGAATTATTATACGATAACTATAAAGCATAATATCGTTAATTTCAACGAAGAATAACCGCGAACGAGTTCTAAAGTAAACCAATATCCTTTGAAAATAAAATGAAAAAGAAACCAACAAAGAAGGGAATTGTAGAAGAATTTGCCCAAATAAGAAGCACTTCAACTCATTGAAGGAAGTTTAAAGTAACATCGAACTTTTTTCATACTTTCTTCCGTGTCATCTTCAATTCCAAATTGGTTTTATTTGTTTAATTCGTTCTAATTCCTTCCGTGTTTTGAGGCAAGTTGGTTCAGACGTGAACAGTCAGCTGCACTTAGATCGCTTACAGGAAAAGAAAAATAGTTTCAAAAGTTCTTTGGGGCCGAGTTAACAATGTGATGAAGTTTTCGGTCGATACAATGTTTGTTTTTGTCGCGTCGCAGTTGGTTAGCACGACTAACACGGGATTAATGCTTTTGGATGTTTAATGATTCCTGCTAAATGGTACAAAGAAATTGAAATAAGACGATTTTTAAACATTATTTAAATGGTAATATGATTCTAGATAATAACTCTCTAAAATCACATGACTTTAGTCACGACAGTATTTATCTTTTAATTCTAGAATTTCTCCTTATTTTATTACAAATGATTAATTAAATAAAACATGTGTTTTAGAAATATTTTCAAAATGGTTATGGTTTTAGAAATATCAATCATAAAAGCTGTTTTGGGTTGAATATAATTAGTATCTCTTTGTATGCAACAATGCAATATAAATGATAACAAGGAAATGAGCTTAGCCTGCACGTTTCACTGATTGTATAAATGTGTTGAAATGATTTAAACATAGTATCAAAATAATAAGTTTATAAAACAGTTTTAGTTTTTGAAAAGTTATTGCTTTTTTATTCCTGAAATGAATTTTGTTTTTTATCAGATATTTTTTAGTTGGAAAGTAATCATTTGGCGTACTATTCTATTGTTAATGACAAAGTAAAATTTAAACATCCATGATTAATACTTGTTTTAATATTGGATAGTTCTGAATACGTCAACGCTGTCAAATCGGTACGAATCGCATGACGTCATTTGCATTGAAACGATATCATGGAAATTTGAGTCACTATCGACAATACGTGTGTTTGTTAATGCTGGTGATTATCATCAGCTCACGTTACGCAGCCAAATCAAAAGGACAAATGCGGATGAATCACTGCTTAGCAATATAGTAATACAAATGTATCTCCTTGGTGTTCCTATTACATAATTTGATGTTTTATTGAAGATCAGGTTACAACGAAATAGGTTCATGATGAAACGAAGTCCACAAGTTTGGTGTCTGATATTCCATCTTATAGTCACACTGAGTATGTTTCATTAATTTTGTATGTTGCGTAAATACAGCCAAATTATCATTTGACCTGAGGTAAGTTCAAATCTCCTATGTAAATATGCATCTTTATCCCTTGTGACATTTCTTCGTTTTCGATTGTGAGTTAAAAACGACCATATTAATTTTAAGAAGTAAAAATTCTGCGTCCAATTTACATATATATTATTTAAATGACTTACTAACGTATACCAACCTATATTTCTCGTTGTGCCTGTTTGACTCACTGACTCGCACCATTGTCCAGTTTTCGATAATAAATCTCTACTTTTCCCTGTTTATTGCAACTATGCTAACTTATAAGCATACCATTTATGAAGTTTGGCATATTTGACTCCAACAACATACCCTGTGCCCCTTTAACACATCAGTTGTACCAGTGCCGAGTGATTTGTTTTGCTGCTCTTCCTAAATGTCTGAAAAATATACTAAAATATAGTCAGATACAATATCCAAAATACTATTTGATAGAATTAATCGAATATCAAAGTAAAAACGTGTACACTATACTATACTAATAAAAAAAAGTTTTAAAGATGAACTGGAACATTTTTTCTCCGCAGGGTTCTTTTGATATTGCCTTTATGTTTTTTGTTCAGGGTACATACTTTATCATTACAAACATTATATTTAATTACATATGTTCAATTAATTCAGTGGTATTATACGCAAGTGACATCTTTAATTGTACATGCTACATTATTTGTTCGGTTTACGGGTCTTGTTATTCAATTCCACAACTGAAATAACCTATTAAATGAAATATAAAAATAATCATTTGACCGCTACATCTCACAACCCAAGAACCTCAGAATGTTCTCAGTTCACCCCTTTGCTTTATTGTTACTGCAAACTATCCACTTATGAAACAAATACAGTTCTATGCCAATTAATTATTAAATGATTTAACATCAGAGTGGTCCTTAACCTTTGGGTTCTTCTTTGTGAATAAATTTCTGAAGTAGTAGTAGTAGGTACAATGTTGAAGCGTTATCAAATAGTTACAAAACCACGAATTAGAATTTCTTTAATTTCTTTTCTTAAGTACTGCACGACTACAAACAACCTGAAGTTTATCATGGATCCAAGTACCTTGCGTTAAAGCGAACACAAGCATAGCGAAAGCAATTAGACTCCAGAACAAAATGAACAGGAAGCATATGCCAAACTCCTTTTCCATATTTCCATATTAATTGCGTTTATATCAATTAAGCTTTTACTCGGAGGGCAAAGACTAACAAATGATCATGCCGATGTATTTTTACTGTGTTGTGTTAAGCCTGGAAAATCGTTTTGACGGGAGACCAAACATAGTCCTGTTTGTCAAGGCTTCAAATCATGTTTACATGCCGCCATTTTGTAATCACGTGACACCAGCTCCGCAGCAAGTGATTTGAAGAAGCAGACGACAAGCTCGGAATGCAAGTGACAAGATGCTTTAGGTTTAGATCGGATTCGAACCTCGGAAGAAAGAGTTGTTAGCGCTTGATGGTTGTCAACGTGACATCCGAACACAGGGATATGAAATTGAGACAACGAATATGTCGGATTCTTATGGAAGACGTCGATAATTTGACAAAGTTTTGACCCTTGCAATGCTTGCAGAAGAACTGTGGTAGCTACGTATGGACATGAGCCAGTTTTGGGGTTAATGGTGATTTTCGTCCAAAGACTTTCTGTGAGAAACGTGATCTGAAAGCGTAGAACAGTAGATGGTAGATTGTTTCGCATTTTTGGTTAAATTGGATTGCTACTAACAAGGTAAGTGTACCGTGATTGTTGTAATGAAATCCTTTTTTTATCATTCCGATTAGCATCTATAAATAAGAAGTCTGTAGACGTAAATGTTTGTTCTTGGGTAAAGATTGTCTCTTCTGATAAAAAGTGTCACTAGCAATCATTGAACCGTGTTTCTGAATTGGTACGTTTTACTAAATACTTTTACTAAATAATATTTAAAGGCAATCGATTCAAATAAGTTGTTTTGAATTACTTCAGGAAATCTTGTATTATATAAAATTCGTTTATGTTGTATGCATTCAGATGTGCTATACCTATTTCTGTGTTAAAATTGAACTGTATCATGGAGTGTTCGTTCATGGCAGGATATGTCTGATATTCTAAAGGGTTGGTGCACTGATACCGGAGTTGAGAGACATGTGTCACTTTTGGGGAGATCCGTTATTTAAAAGTGCGCTATCGTACTCTCGTTACCATACTTATTACTTCAGAGAATTTACCCGTAAGTAACACGGTTGTTTTAAACACAGTATTATAATACGAATCGTAATAGTGGAGAGGTAAAAAAATTTTAATCAAGGATATGTTCTTAACGATTAACCTGTGCCTATACCTGTACGATTTCCTATAATAAACCTGACCATGACAAATGGAGAGACATTGATAAAGAACTTATACCCATTCTAAAAGCATAGACTAATTACATATCCTTACATTAGACTGCTGTTGAATATGGGTCGTAGACAAGGGTAACTACTTTTGTCTCAGTCATGTTTCAAAGTCCAGAAGTTAATATCACGTTGAGCAGAATTGACACTTCTTAGATATAGGCTCAATCAACATTCTCTTGTTTTTATATCCATGACCTGAGCCCATGCTTATTTATGTGTATGTATTTGACGTTAAATGTAGAAATATAGGCATGGATTTCTTTCTAATTATATCTGTACATATAAGTAAATATACACATTAACATTAATAACAAATATTTAAAGTGTACACTGTTGTAGAAAATTATATTTTTTGATTGGATCTTGGAAGAGAATACAGTTGTAATCGAATATGTGTACCAACGCTGGTAAGTACAAAGGGAGACGATCTAAAATAAGTATTATGTTTTTACACACAAATATTAAATAATGAACCTGAAACTGTGGTAATGAGGGGTATGCGGGAGCAATTAAATATTGCTTTAAATTTCAAATATGATATTAAGAAGAAAATATTTGATTAAAATCTGCAAGCCAGGAAGTGGCTCAAGAGTTTTAGCGGAAGTCTGAGTTGACGCGGTTGCTCAATTAACATGCAAATACTAAATATGGCAGCGGAGATTAACTGTGTAGTTTAAATATTCTTCCACAACTTTGTTGACTTGACAAGGGGGTTCTGTGTAATTGTGGTCAGTGCAACGAGGGTGAGGGGTCAATTCTTGACCAAATAAAAAGGTCGAGGGGATTTTAAGGACTAAATTCGGAGGCTTAACATATCTTTGGAAAGAGTGATGTGAACAATTTGACGGATAACTTAACTGTTTACATTTTTTTTTTTCTGTTTTCTTGTTTAGTTGAGTTAACAAATAAAACTGGGCTTGTTTACCAGTCGTAAAAAAAAATTTCTTTAAAACTTAAATATTCATAGGATAATCCCGAATAGCATTTAAAGTGATTATACATACGCAGTGAGAATCTTTTGTATTACATTTAATTTCCTCACAAATTCACATAATATTTTTCCATTCGATATTTTTTAATGTGAGTCATAAACTTATCGATGAAAAATCTGCAAAAATGAATACTAAAGACTTAGAACTTTGATATGTTTATGTAAACCACATGAACAAACACAACTTGCCAAGGATTACTTTAAAGACAGGAATAGCAATCTACCTTTGCTTCTAAAGATTGCTTGTTAAGCTCAAAACGTAATGATTTCATGCTCATCTATCCAGTCAGTTGTATGTCTGGGTACCTGGTATTTTCATGGTCTGTGGACGAAAGCCTAAGCTTCCATCTCTCTTATTGACAGCATGGTTTACAGACTCCCGGGTGTTTTACCGGGGTTAAGTGCGCCTTGAGTATGTTGTAGAAGGTCCTGAACATGCGCAGTAGACACGAATTTGTTGTAGTGAAAACTTAAGAAATTTCGATGATGATGCCAAAAACACATATACACCTCTATCTATAGTTGTTACGATCACAACCTTGGGGGAAAGACTGAGCTCAGGCTTTAACGTTTCAACAAACATACCAGATAGGGGTCATCATGAGAATGTCAAGGTCACACGTTGAGTAAATCTCGATATACAACAGTAAACGTGAAAACATGACGAACCCTAGATCTGTTTTTAGAGCTCACGAAACCTGGATAGTGGTGTGATAAAGTCATAGAATCTTTTAAGCAAAATATCCCCAAATACGTTTGTTCGTTTTTCAGTTTCTTTACTTTAATTTGGAAGTTCACTAATTTCTTAAGTTATGCAGATAAAAATTGCATCAAACATGGTGTTATGCAACATATCATCACAGTGAACGTATCAGTGAGTATCAGTGATATTGACAGAGCTGTACCAAACGTCATAGCAGCCTTTTAGTTCGACTGATGATTTGAAGAAGAATCTTAGAGGGTTCGTTGTGAATTATTCGTTAAATAGTATGACTTAATTCACACTGGTTTGTCTATTGACTGATATTGAATGTAATGATTTCTGCATCACCTCTGTGTTTCTAAACTATATAAAATATAAACTGTGAAGTTATCTATCTCACATATTTCGTTTGCTAATAATACCGTGACGTCAAAAATTGATGAAACCTCTGTTTTTAGCAACTTCAAAGAAACTGTTCTAAATATACCACCTATAGCTTTTGTTGTACAAACTTTCTATTTACATAGGTAATAAACAGAACCTGAATCTCAACCTTTATCTGAAGTCTTTTACTGGAGAATGTTCACTTAATGTACGTGTGGGAAGCAGATTTTCCCACTAAAGCTAAATCCCTTTTTTCGATAAGGTTATTTTTATCTTCAATATCGATATCTATCGCTTAAAATGAAATGACTTAAAGTATACAGAGATACCATATCATTTTCTTCTCTTAAAATATCTGTGCAAAAGCCAATACCAGGTATCTCTTGAAACCAGGCAAGTCGTTCTGCATATATTTTGCCTCAGAACTCAGTTCCCAGGGGGAATACTTCAGACGTTTTAGTTTAAACCGTCCCCTCCTTCTGTTTGCCCTGGGAGTTTACACGTTATTATTAGATTTAATCCTTTGAATTATCTCCGGAACTTTGCTTATCCTTAGTTCTCTATTCTTGGAACTGAAATTTAAGTTATGGTCAAGCACTGGTCAAGGAGCCATCGAGTGGTCAGGAGGTCAAACATTACATGAAGGACATCGTATTCTCTTTAATCTGGTGCTTCTTTGACCACAGAAAGCCTGTCATATGTTTTTGTTGATTTAGGACTTAAAATAACAGCATGTGAAGAATTTGAAGGGTTAACAGAGCCGTCAAAAGTATTGCTAATTTGATGCCGGATAGAAGGAAAGCCCGCAACAGCCCTACGGCTCTACATTACGGTGAAAACTTCTGGCTTTGGCTTGATGAAGGACGCATATGTCTATTCAAATGAATCCAAAATTGAAATAAAATCTCAAAGGCAGATTGGCTGATAACCTGGAAGAATACCGATCCTGGTCTAACGCCATCTTAGTATCAATACTGTCATGTTGCGGTGAAAAACATAAATACTTCACTTTGCTTTTCATACCTTCCAATGCATTACGTTATCAAATTAAATTTTAAAAAGAATGCATGGTTCATAATTTAATACAATCTTCTATCTTTCGGAATTAAATGTATCACTAACGACTTTTGTCTCCCAGGAAAGCATTGCCAGTATTGCTTACTTTAGAAGCTTTTTAAGTTTTATAAATGATGTAGACTATGAAATAGTAATAACAATATCGGTTGAAAGCTTACTTCCATTTCGATGTAGGCAAACAAGAAGAAAACATTTTCAAAAGTCATCCTCAAAACATCAGTTGAGACAAATGTTATCATACAAATGGCTTTTCATTAGAAACAATCTTATATGGCCACCCATCTTTGGACTTTGTTACCAAATCTGAAATTCTAAAATCAGTACATCAATTTGTAATTGAAACTAAACGTTTTGACTAAGCAAATATGATACTGACTGCAGATATCAAAAATGTATTCAGCCATCATCTCCTACTAATTTATTTAATAATATTATCATTCTTAGACATGTTCACTATATGTTGTTCTTGTCATGATTATGTTCATATATTTATGTTGCTGGAGCGGTCTTCACATAAGCTCACACGAGCTTGTTGACCAATCCATTTCATGTCTCTTTTTCATGAAATAAATACGTTTAAACCATACAAACAGTCGACTTTACCATATTGTGCACTGGGTTTTAATCACTGTCAAGGGTAGAAGAATCAAGGTTTACTGATATGTATATCAAGCTTTAGAAGCGTTTTATAAGTCGAATCATGGAGTAAACATACTGAAGTTGTTCATATTTGTCGACAATCCTGACAAAAACAATTCATGTTCATTTAATTTCACTTTTGTTTCACGAAAACGGACATATTTGATATAATAATCCATAAAAAGAGATTTGAAGATCAGATAAGATTTCTGAATGAATTCTCTGTGAAAAAGTTATATTATTTCTTATATAGTTGGTTATTATGAATAATACAAAGTACGTAATAATATCATTTAAACATTGAAAATATCTTTATCGTATTGTTTTCATAGTATTTTATAATGGAAACATTCATGTTTTGTACAAAGCCCAATTTCCTCCTTGGTCTGTTAAATGGCGAAAACGCCTTATTTGGTATGGGGTTTTTTAAATCTAAAAACAGATTTGTATGTGGTTTGGGAGAACTTTGGAGCTGAGGTCTATAGGAAAGGGTGGTTGTGCTTTTAAAATACTTGTATAAGATTCTCTTGTGTTTGAATTTAAGGAATTTAAATTTGATTTGACTGTTTTAGGCTAAGCCTTTGATCAGAGAAAACAAAGTGATTGAAGGAAAAGAAACTTTTACAAGATTAAAGATGTTTTTTGATGCACAAACGTGCGGGATAGCGAAATCGTTGAGAGGTTTGTTTGGTATTGGGGCAATCTTGGCCTAAATTGTGTTTGGGAAAGAGAAAGGGGATTCTGGATATTTAAAAAAAGTAAATTAGAACACTGATGTTTCCTCGTCAATCTATTTTGTTTCCGTGAATCACTGTTTACAAGAAATTGGCAAGACGTGAGGTTTCAGTCTGTGATTGACATATTTGACATCTTGTAAATATCAATGCCATGCAGCTGCATTTGGCATCATGAAGTCACTTTGTAATCGTAAACAAACGAACAAACACATGATTCATGGTAGTGCAGACCGTAAACACTAAATAATGTCAATGATTTTAGCAGATTTGTTGATATAGTGTATTCGATATTGATATTCAAGGTTGATGTTCCAATGCTTTACACAATAGTTACCAAGATTTTACACGAACAATTCACCCTACCCAAGTTTGACATTGGATGGTTATATAGCATTTTCTCATTTTTCACGTTGTTGTCGACTCATTTATTTTTAAACGCGTCTATTCGTGTTTGTTTCGTGTTTGGCTTACGAGTTTAATTCATGATATACAGTAAAGGGAAACGATAAGATAAAAACCAGTCCAGAAGTTTTAAACTGCACTCTGCTGTGTGAAAGGTCAACGTACCTGACATTGACTGACTTAAACTTACAACTGATCTTCCACCAAAGAACCGGAGAATATTTTTCCACAAAACAGAAGATTTCTCAAAATAAACGATCCCCCTATCAACACCTTTACGCGTCCCCCAAAGTAGTTCACATTCACAGAATTTAATACGGGGCAACACTTAAGAACATAAAAGGATAGTTCAATCTCCTTTTAGCGACTAAACACAAACGATAAGCTTGAAGCACACAGCAAAGACTGCGAACTCGTCATGTTTATCGTTTGGTATGTACCAAAAATAATCACTACTCGAGACAAAAAACTTCGATCTGTCCAGGTCGGTTCGCAAAGTGTTTCATCAATCGACCAAATTGACATAAGCTGCAAGAGTTTTGGAAGGTTTTTGAGCGCATACAACCTTTTGACTTTCCACAGTGACGAAATAATAGTATCGATGTCTACAAGGGTGGTGTAGTCCGCTTTGAAGCAAGGCGAGAAACATATTCAGCAGGATGAAATATACAATCATACAGTCAGGAAATGAAATACACGGGAAAGTCATGCAGCACGTGCGTCGCGTTGATCATGAAAAGAGATGAAAGAGGGGTGACTACTTTGTGAGTGACTCTACCGCTATTGAGAATAACTGTTTCAATATTGAGGTTCAGAAACATTAGGTCAAATTCAATGTTCAACATATAGGTAAGTTGCCGTTGTTTTAGTTTAAGCCCCGGAGAGATTTCGTTATTTAATTGTTATTTTGCGCATGATATTTCGAAAATATGATTTACAGTTTTTTTATCGTATGAAGTGATTTCCTCAGAATCTTTCTTGGGTTTCACCATCAAACATACAAACTCTCACAATTTTGCTTTCACCATGAATTGAAACCACCCGTAAACTTTTGTTACAGACAGCTGGACAATACAAACTAATCAATGAATCCATTTCTTCTCCTGGGTTCGAATCCCACCGAAATCTCGGAAAATTGTGTTCAGTGGACAACAGGACCTCCTTTTACAAAGCCTTAAGGTGATCGTAAGTCCTTAAGGTAACCTTAGTGCAATGTTAAAGCATGGGAGTTAAGGTTAACCTTAGTAAAGGTTTCTTTGTGAAAGGAGGCCCAGTTCTACATGCAGCAAGGTCCAGGTGTAATGCTACACTGAATTTCAGCGCAGTACCACCCATGGTCGCTAATTCCAGTCTGTGCTCGCAGGTTTCACCGCAATGTATAGACATAATAGTGTTGCGGGCTTTTCCATGCATTAATACTAGCAGCCGTGATATAAGTGAAAGCGCCGTTAAACCCAGAATCGCCTCACCTCCATTATTAACTGTGGAAACCAAATTAAGCGTACGTAAATATCGCAAGAAGAGCTTCGAACAAACGTTTAAGTAGGAACCCTTCATTCTAAATAAGAAATAAGAACATGAAGTCAACAAAAGCACCCAACCATGTTTACTTGGAGACGATTATTTAATAAGTCAATACCTATTTACCAAATGTTTGTTGTAATCACTCATTAAGCATTTACGCTATAAGCCTTGAATTTCGCAAAACAACAAAAGTAAACTACCAAAAATTCAGTTAAAATAAATCGTTATACGATTCATTCTTTACTTAATGTCGGGCATATGCCTATGATGTGCGTGTATTTATTGCCAAATATCTAATTGACGAAAGAACGAAAATATATCGATCTTTATGCTTATTCAAACATCATCTTATGTAGAGACATTGGGAGCAAATATTGTAATTCGATGTTAATGCATTGCTTTACATGGATCGCAATGTGCAAATATTTGCACATTTGTTTGGATATTTACACGTATGTAGGACTGTATTTACTAATGTCGTATTATCGAGCACGTGAATTTTTAACTATATCAAACATACTGGGAACTAGGAACATCTTACATTGTCAACATTTTTGTTACAAATTTTGTAAGATGTAAGCACATTTGTAATCCTTTTGTGAAATATACAAACAGAAACAAACTGAATTATGTAAACCTTTGGTTCGGTATTGATACGGTGAGAATTGGTATGTAACTGACGTTACACCATGTCACGTTGGAATGAAAAGTTTTCGGATAATGTTTTTTGTAAAGATCGGAAAACTTTGATATATAAAAAATTATAATGTATTTATCTGACGTTGAAATGTGTGTAAACTGGGTCGAATTTCTTCAACGTTTTCAAATGACGGTTATTGGTGACATGAATGTGCACTCGTAAAGTCATAGTCTCATTTTTGCAAGACAAATTGTAATGCATGCCGGACAAATAGTTCATCACTGACAGAAAGCTTTCCCCTGACGTTTGCAACAATTTTCAGAACTCTGCAGGCATTCTAGCCCTCAATAATGAAGTTCAAACTACCCTACCCTACCCTAATATTATGTCTTTGGCGAGCGTTAGTCCTTACCACGTCATTTCGCTAAGGCCATGACGAAGAACACATAAAAATTCCCAGCTGAATATACAATGAAAATAGCTAATAGCTTACGCTTTTTCAAATACAGAAATAACAAAAAGGTGGTAAACTCAGTGAAGAATGCGTCTGTCATAAGTATCGGCGCTGCGATGACTAGATTTCCTGTGTTTCGCACTCGCGATTGGATTGCACTTGATTCGGTACCTCATCAGTCTAAAACGGCATACGCCAATAAGCTGCTTCATCCAAAATTGTAAAACGGGCATAAAAATGAAAATCTTTGCAAACGCGACAGGAGATATTTGTGTTAGTGGTCAGAACTTGTTCGTGAAGAATAATTAGTTCAGTTTAGTTGCCTTACAAAAATGAGACTATGACTTTAACTACTTCCTATTTATCTGTTATAAATTTAACATAATGAAAATTATCATATTTTGGTATTCACTTGATATTTACACATCTTTTCTTCTCCGGCGCTGTTATTGCTGACGTAAGTAAACAACCAGTTAATCAGAAATAGGAATACGAAAATACACACAAAAAAGATTTTGTTATTTCGAATCAATATAATTTAGCGTACGTTTTAGCATATCAGCTTAGCAATTATTTAATAGTCTGTATAAATTTCATAAAAAAGTCGCAATTTTTTTCTAGAACACAAGTGTTAATATATGTACGTATATTGATAACTTTGAACTGAGATATTTCCAAGTTTAATAAGTATAAGTCAGGACGATATTAACGATTTTATTATTTATATTTTTCACCACCTAGAACCAGCGGCACTTTGATATATAGCCAATTAAATAATAATACATTGTAAATCATAAATGCTTTTCATACAATATCGATCAACGATATATTTCACTTCAGTCGATTGTTCAACAGTTTCGAAATGTTATAAAATTGATTGTTCAAAATATAATTAACTCTTCCAAGTAAACATTAATACGAGTTCGAATTATCCAATACTTATGGGTATTCGATTTGATGTACCAACTATTCTTGATATCAATACATGATAGCATCGTTAGTCAATTGTTATAACCCGGGCCTCAAATAAAATCCGGGGTAGGGATTATGGGTCACTGAGGTAAACACAATCCGGGGATCGAATATCACCCGGGGCTCGAATATTTAAAATAGTGTACATGTAAGCAGAATTTGAATATTTCGGATACCATAGTTCACGTGGACTTATTGCAACATTGAATTAAATACTTCTGATTATATAGAATTGACTTTACAACCTGAATACGTACATACTAGCCTAATAACTTACTTGGTAGATTATCCGTTTGCAGGTCCTTAGAAATATCGAGGATTATTGATCATCTGTGCATTAGTTGTGAATGTCGAAATACTGGTGTGCGATAGTGTCTTTAGAGAATTGATTTTGTGTCTTCATGACTAAGCAATGTTAAAATCGATAATATCATTTAACTCCAGAAACTAGCAACATCCCTTAACATTGTTTGGTGGCGAAAAATATGTCAGGAAAATAATCTTAGTATGAAATGAAAACAATTATCTAGCAGTAATTAGTAATATGAAACTTATGCATGTTGCAGCTAAACAGCTTAGAGGAAATCAGTTGTCAGTTGCTGGTGCGTGTTTCTCTAAGAATTAAACAACACACAGTTTCATTGACCACTTTGTTGGCCACTGCCAGCCAATGAACTTTTGCTGAATCCTCATCGATGGTATGTGCTGCAGCGGGGAATTCTTGAAATACCTGCTTACGCTGAACTCATTTTAGTGCATTTCACCTGTGGTTTGAAGAGAAGGAATGTCACACAAACATGTGCATTTTAATGAGTTGTCAAAACTCGATTACAAAGAAAGAGTTGGGATTTCTATAGAAGGAAATACATCAACAGGATAACATACGGAGTTTTGTTTAGAAGGATCTTTGTGAATATTTTGATGACCGATTAATGCTATAAAAAAACAGCAATCAGACCAAACGAACTGGCTCTTACAAACGTAATTATGACAATAATAACACAATAATGTAATTGTTTACACCATTTCATAGTACAGGATATTTTAAATAATGACTATCGAAATTGAATTATGATAAAGATGATAAAGTTAACTTTCCTATACTAATAGGCTGTAGGACAAAAGAGCGCTTTATTGCGGAAGACGTCTGCCGGAAGTGACTTCCATTGGTCAAACATATTTCACTATTATCAGCAGAATTGATAGAACAGATTAAAGCCAAATAGACATGGCTGTAGATAAAAAATAGTTATCCGAAGTACAGTTTTTCGTTGTCCATTTCGACGTTTACGAATAGAATAAACTCGCACACTGATTTACAATTTCCAATTCCACGTGACGTCAAGGGTAGCTGTCTGGCGAAAATAAACATCAAACCTTCAGGTTTAATCGATGTTTCGACGAGTTTGTTTTACAAAAGTGAGTACATTAAAGATAATCATTACCTAAATTTGAATAATATGAAACTAACAAAGAATTGGCTGTAAGTAACTGTAGATGACATTGTGTAGTAGTTTAGATATAAACCATGGATAGTGAAGGGTCGTAATTTCAAGTCACTCTCACAAAATGGCGCTTGTCTGTCCTATAGCCTTATTGTGTAAGGAAGGGAATACCATTATTTATACTTTATATATCATTGAATATTAATTATTTTCAGCTGAAGTAGGCTGAATATTTAGTACAGTAAAGGTTTTGGCAGTGTTTTGGAGAAAGCAATTTGTTGTTTTTCTTTCTTATTTATCTGAGTCGGCTCCATGACATTCACGAGCAGAATTGGTTTTAGTCACTTAAAAATGGAACCAAATCCATATCAAAACGTTACTGATGGAAATAGCCTTAACTGTTTCATTATTAATTGCAGGTCATTTGTGAAGAATTAAAGGTGTGTTATTGCATCATTAAAGAAGAATTAAACTTACTGCATATTTCCTCAGATGTCCTTAACACGCTTTTCTTGGCTGTTGATTTCGTCTGCTCAATTCGCAAATGGATCACAACCAGACATTTTACGTATGCTTCAATTCAATTCCGAATCTCGCTCCAACGAGTTACCTCCCTTGGATTGTACAACTAGCAATTTCTCCTTTTATTGGCGTTGGGGAAACCAGAACTTTTTGATCGTTTAAATCCATGACTGTTTATAAGATTGGATTTTTAATTTTGAAAAATACGATACTGTTTTTAAGATCTTTTATATTGGAATCACCAATTTTCGATCAATTGACTGATAAATATTTTTTATTATTTCAAAAATCGTTAATGCATTATAACATTCGAAATTTTTACTACTAGCTAACTGACGTATAAATACAGTGAAAACTTAAACGTAAAAGAAACCCAAAAAATTATTTTGCCTTTGACAGGATTATTTTAAAGTTATCTATCTTTGACAATGTGGTAAATTGAAAATCGTTTGTTTAAGTATGAAATTCAAGCTGATTAAGATATATTATACATTATACTGGGTTTTCACTTGTTATATAGATTATCTATAATATATAAGGCAAGTCACTTTTCTACATGAGTAAACATTGCTTAAAGATAAACTCCGGTCATTGTAAAATATAATGACTTTTCTTTAACAAAAATGGAAGTGAAAAATAAGATATTTTCCCGAAATTTTATTGTTGACCATTTTGTAAGTTATTCAAACCTCACGGTATTTCATTATGGACCATTTTGTAAGTTATTCAGACCTCACGGTAGTACATAGTCTGTCATGAATAAGGCCTGGCTGTGATTTAGATTCTTCAGATAATCAGTATGACTTCAGGCTTACATGTCCCTTACAAACACAAATGAGATTCAATCTTTTCTAGATATCATTGAATTAACCCTAGTAAAAAGTAATTTTATACGTTTTTAGTTTAAGCTTATTAGAAATAAGACCTCTTTCAAATATTGAAGATTTCCTAGAACGGAGAACACATCAAAGATAAAATTTAACACTGGAGGTTTCATTGTCAAGTTAGGTCATTCTCAATCCGTAACGTCACTTCTTACAAGTGTTGCTTAAAATGCAACGGATCTAATGTATGACGTTCATACAAGTCACATGTAACAAACGTCAGTTCGTCTTTTTCATCTCACAAGCAAATTCCGAACTTTACACTTAGCCAGTTTGATCAACTCGGCGCTAGCTTTTTTAGTTGCGTCAAAACAAACAGTGATGGGGTGAAATATTATCCTAGGATTAACCACGCTACTTGAAATACATCGGAAGGTTTTGTCACGTGAAATATGTTTGATGCAAACTTGTATTACGTCTTCAAACATTGGTGTCAGGATATTATATTACAGTTTGTGTTTGTTTTTTACATTTGGAAATAACTTTGCAATTGTTCGTGAAACTACAGGTTTGTATTCCAACGTGGTTTTGAAACGATGAGAAATACAGGTTATTTTGATAATCTCTTTTGGTCATAGGTTTAGATAACTGGAGTTATTTCTGCCAACATGTGATTTCTTGTCCATCGAAAATAAGTTCAGCTTTTATCTAGCGCCACTAAATAAAGCGAACATCCAAACGGCCTAAAGCAAACATATTTAATTGAGAAATAATAGTTAGCCAGTGAATGGTTACAATTTAAATGAAAGTGAAAATAATGTAGATTTCTTCATACTTCTACATACTTCATGAGACCCTGTACTGACAAAAACATTGAATGCATTATGCATGGATACTTTTAGCGTTTTAAGACACATTTACACACACTACGCAAGTGACTAGAGTTATACGTGGTTTGAATGGTGAGGACGCAGCATCAAACGACCCCACATCTCAGGTTATTTATCCACGTATTTACTTCAATGCATGCTAAAAGAACCTCTTTGTATCATTTGTATAGTTTTTCTTATTTCCTTCATCAAATATTCTTTCACACCTTCGTTGCGCAAACGATTCATTTTATGGCCTTTTGTAGACTGCTTGAAAGAGATATTTGGAGAGTAAGCAAATTCAATTAAAAATGTCATATGAACGCTGATATAACTGCTATGTTTATATTCGGCTCTGTTGGTGTTTGTGTTCCCTGTGATCTTAGGAATACAAATAGAGTATTTACGAACACCTTAAAACAATCGCACTCCCGGGCTTTGATGTTTTACTCATTGTAAATTACACTTTACAACAACAGATGTGTACCACGTTAACACGTGATTGTACTGGCTGTAACTATGATCGTCCGAATACTGGATTATTGATGTCTAAATTGATAATGCCTCACATGACAAATCAATTAAAAATTACATATTCGTTATCAGTTTATTTATCTGAAAGGTACTAGTATACAGATTTGATTGACTACTTGAGCGTAACAATATTTCTTTTCAAGTGAACATGTAGTGTCTGTCGTTGAAGAAGCGTCACTGATATCCGCAGCTGCTGACAATATTGCTCGGAGGAAAACTTGATGTTTAGAATGCTCACTTGTACATTAGTTTCGTGTTGGATTGTCTCATTTATTCAGAGGCATATATTCTAGATAGAATGTCGAACTTTATTAACATCTAGATTTCCTTTAAGAATGAGATGGAAAAATCAGGCTATCAAGTTATCAAGTAACGCCAACGAGTAGAAACAGACCCCAGGATCCGGATCTGAACTAGATTGTGACTTTTTCAATTTAAGATCACAATTCCTTCATAACACGTTGCAGTTGTGTGAATAGAAAGTTTAAGACTATTTCCCCTGTTTCTTTCAGACTCTTACGATTGTATTCCTGTCAAAGCATCTTCGCCCCCCAAATTTGATCTTAAGGTAAGTCAAAAATATTCCATCACAAAAATCTAGGAAACTTTAAACATCACTAAGTGATATAATTGTTGTTTGTTTGATATAATTTCATCAAAGTCAAATCGTGTTTTCGCTCAGATCACAGCTATTACGTATGTTCACTGTTTAAAAACGCCAAAAAGTTAACGCTTACCGGTTGATAATTTGTTTACCTCATAACAAAATAATTTAGACAATTCAAATCGACTATTCATGTAATTCAAAACCATAATTTTAATTCCATTTTGAAACGATAAGCCTATAATCTATCAATATTCTTCTAAAGTTTTCAGTACATGCGATATGTATGATTATATACATGAAAACGTCGACGAAATAACTCGATCTGGTGAAACACAAATTTTAAGAAAAGGTTTGTCGTTGACACAAGTATCATTGTGTTTGTATCTTATAACCTTCACACGCTCGATATCAGATTTCTTAAAGTATCTTTTATTCAAACAAAAGATGGCGATATTGGTTGTTCGAGCAATTTTCACCGGGACATGAAAATCATTTGAAACTCGTCCACACGTCAAAGAGTTTGTTGACTTTCTCTAACTGATTCGAATAGTTTAAAAACTCAACACATATCTAAATGTTGAAGGGTTCTTGTGGAGAGGAGATAATCCATGTTAAAGTCAGGGATTATAGGATTATCGATTTTCCACTTGAAAAAGTGGACTTGAAATTTACGAAGCTTGGTGTTAGCCTTACTAGGTTGGAGTCCTGTTGGTTTTGAGGATAGTTGTCTCTGGTCTGACAAAATATCTCTTGCCTTTTATTTCTCGTAAACGCTTTCGAGGTCATGAACGAAGGTCAAGGTCATGCTAAAATCCAAAATCGATATCAGGTTTTAAAGAATTGCATGTATACTGGATAGATCATCAAAGAAACGATGATGCAATGACCTAAGTTTTGGCGTAGATAGAAGCGGTTCTCAGAATAGTCGATGTTTGTTTCACTTGAATTAAAAAAACTGCCAAGGGTATCAACATTATGGAGCTGTGTTATTTAAGATTTTGTCAACTTGCATGGCGGATTATTGCAGTGGTTATTCCAAATGAAGTACTTTCTGGTTTGACTTCGCCAACGTTGTCTGTTTTCAATGCAGTGTTGTTTGCATATCCCATTTCATTATTGTTGAAATTCAGTGCCGTATGTGGTATTCTAGCTCCAGTTCGGAGGTTTCGCCTAAAGTGTAACTACAATCATAGAATAGTAATAAAACGTCGCCGTTGTTTACAGAGAGTACTGGCGAGTGGTAACTTAATTCAATGGGACATTCCTGTTTACACAGCTATCTGGCTTATCGACTAGTAGTTCACAATTCATTTGAAGCATTTTGCTAAGTGTAATATCTTTGTTGCATTAGTATTCACAATTTCACACAAAACAGCTCGCATTCACTAAAGATAAAAAATATCGAAAAACGAAGCCAGATTAATGATGAGTGAGGAATGCCTTGAGACATTCTTGATAATTTTTCTCATTGGTTATCTGTGAACATGTTCATCTTCTTTCAACGCCGTTATTTTTTTATTTACAAGTTTATAAAATCAGTAATGGCAGGGCGGTTTTTCTATATCATGGCCGACAGGACAGGAGAAGAAAAAACACCAGAAAATGCAGAACCACAAACAACCTTTTTTTTACACAAAGTGAAATTCATATGTTAATTCTTAACAATGTAAAACATCTCTACATACTTAAATTGCGAGAAAGGAATTTTCGATAATGTACACAAGAGATTTATGTATCTCTTTAAAGAGGTTTAGATGGTTTTATTGGCAATTACGCCGTTTACGGTATCACCTCTAAATGCATTCGTAGACATTTATTGCACAACGCGGGTTATTTCCTGTCAGGCACTTGTTTGACACGATCAGTCAAAATTGTATCTCTCTATGCATCAAAAGGGTTTGTGTTTTTCTCAAGCGGGATGAGCCGTGATACACGTGCAGTCTCCTGTATTCACACGCGCCTTGTTTGGATGTGGTGAACGTTGACGGCGACCATTTTAATACACCTGTCTAACTGTCAGTTATAAATTTCACCGCGCTGTACTAGAGGCACGAAATTCTCGTGCATTTTGCTTTTCCTGACTGTACAAGTTGCACGCAGTCCTCGGGAAATTTGCCTTTCTAGTGTATCTAACTTGTAGATTTCATCTTGCAGCAGGAGTGAACTGGATTTGACGCAGTTCTTGTGCATTTCGCTGAGTCGGGCAATTAGTGTGTTTGTTTCATCCTGGCCCACGCTTTGCCTGACTAACAGATTTAAATTTCATTGTGCTGCGCATCGTTCATGCTAGATATATGTGCCTTTTTATTTGTTTTATTGTCAGTAGGTATATTTTACGATGTCGCACTTTGAAATTTCTCATTCGTTTCACACTTAAAGCTAATATGTTTCATTATTTATTACATCAAATCATATGGTTGTTAAACCTCAGCCAAATGGTATTAATAACGTTTGTTTCGAGAAAGATATTATTAAGTCTTTCCGCTTCATATCACATTGAGATCTGGCAGATAAACAAACGCTTTTTTTCTACGGTTATTATTTTGACAATTCCGAACAGGCAATTTCCAATAACTGATTCCATTTTCACGCTTCTTTGAATAAAAACTATATCTGGATATGACACTTCCACACTCATTAGAAGTGCCTTAATGATATTTGTAAAATCCCACGGCTATGAAATGCATTTAAAGGGCATTTTAGCTTTTCCGTTCTTAAAGAAATACGATTTATGGCCCAAAGTATTAGTGATTCTTTTCAATGGAATCTGTTGCCTCCTTTACCTGTGCGATGACCAATTCATCAAACGTTTACCTGGACACATTAAGGGGTTGGACGCTGGTCAAATGGTCAGCAGACAATGGCGTATGGCTAGGGACATAAAATGTGAAGTCAAGGCTAAAGGAGAGTCGGATATGGGCAGGTGTGGAGTCATTAAGGACAGACAGCACACGTGAAAATGATTTTTTTTCACGAAGCATTTTTAGGTAATAACTTATATCACTTTTAGAAGTTGCCAAGTTGCCAAGAATACCCAGTACCCCTGTTCTTCTAGTACAAACGCTTTACATAAATCACCAATGTACAAAAAGGTGAATAATGATTTTGAATGCGAACCTTTATGAAGTTTCTCGGGGGACATATAAATGACCTCTGTCCGTGCAAACTCTTTTTGCGGCGTAGAACTAAAAACCATAAGGCCTATCTCATTGAAACTTTCTAGATGACCGACTTCATGTGAAGTGCTACCTTTTTGGGGGTTCCACTTTATCCCACTTTATTTTTGGCCGTGTCCGTGGAAAAATTACTTAGAATTTGGTTTGTGAACCAGAAGTGAAAACCCATATGAAGATTTAACTAGAGTAGTGGGGCCTTTTAGGATATTCAACTTCTCCCTACCAACTAATTTAGCCCTTTCCACGGAAATGCAACTAAAATTTAGTTGATTTTTATCATGTTAAGTGTTGCCTTTTGGGATTCTCACAATTGCCACGAAACCACAAATCACAACAATACTTTAGGTTGAACCTAAAAACCTTAATGCAAAAAAATAATGAAACTAACGATCTTAAACAATTATCTTCTGAAGGAAAAACGATAAATGATCTTCTTATGAAGTTTTAAACTGTGAATATGAGTTATTAAGGGTTTATGAAAGAATACAGCTTCATAACTATTGTCAAAATATTTCACGCTTTTGCTACTTGGCAGGGGATAAAGCCAACTCTCCGCTTGTTAATCATAACTTGTTCTCGTTCCTTGGTTCTAGTAATTTTGGCTGGAGGTTAAAGCGAAATGATCGTCATTATCTATTGAAAAATTAAGTTATATGAAATGTGTAATGACACAATCTGTTGGCCTGGTACATATGTACCTGTTGACATAGATCCAACAATGAACAATTGTGATAGAAATCGTAGTAAAAACAGTATCTATAGTATCTAATTGTTCATTTTGTTATATCAGTATATTCTGTTGTAAATAGTAACAATAGAAGAAGATGATACCGGTGGTAACAGTTGTAGTAGTTGTAGTATTATAAGTAGCAGTAGTTGTGTTATGAGAAGTAGTAATAGTTGTAGTATGAGAAGAAGTAGTTGTAGTATGAGACGTAGCAGTAGTTGTAGTATGAGATGTAGTAGTTGTTGTAAAAAAAGAAGTAGCAGTAGTTGTAGTATGAGTAGTAATAGTTGTAGTATGAGAAGTAGCAGTAGTTGTAGTATGAAAAGAAATAAAAGTTGTAGTATGAGAAGTAATAGTTGTAGTATGAGAAGTAGTAGTAGTTGTTAAAAAAGAAGTAGCAGTATTTGTAGTATGAGAAGTAGTAATAGTTGTAGTATGAGAAGCAGCAGTAGTTATAGTATGGGAAGTAGCAGTAGTTATAGTATGGGAAGTAGTAATAGTTGTAGTATGAGAAATAGCAGTAGTTGTAGTATGAGTAGTAATAGTTGTAGTATGAGAAATAGCAGTAGTTGTAGTATGAGTAGTAATAGTTGTAGTATGAGAAGTAACAGTAGTTGTAGTATGAGAAGTAGCAGTAGTTGTAGTATAAGAAGTAGTAGTAGTTGTAGTAAGAGAAGTAGTAGTAGTTGTAGTATGTGGAGTAGCAGTAGGTGTAGTAGACATAGAAAAATTAATAGAAGAAGTAGTTATAATAGTACTAGAAAACTTGGTAAGAAGTTTTCAGTAGCAGTAGTTGAAATAGAAGGTTGTAGTAGAAGTAGTTGACGAACAAACATAACTAGCAGCTACAAAAGATTTGACCATTCAGTCTTTGCTGCCAATATTGAAAACGTTACGTTAAAAGACAGAAGCAATGCAAGCGGAACGTCCGAATGCGTAATTGCTGTGTATATGTGTGGTCTCGTACTGAATTCACTCACGGCTGTAAAGAGGAGCAAAAACCATGCTCTTGATGATATAACACCTTAAACACCTCATTCTTGCAACATGAAACGCAT
This sequence comes from Phorcus lineatus, assembly GCA_921293015.1. Classification (NCBI taxonomy): domain Eukaryota; kingdom Metazoa; phylum Mollusca; class Gastropoda; order Trochida; family Trochidae; genus Phorcus; species Phorcus lineatus. Next base: position 18,995,977 of record OV121098.1, on the reverse strand, counting down.
TCCTACCTGAGGAGATCTGTTGTTGAGCAGTGGCAGTGTCTGAACACTCTTTGTTGTTTATATCATGTGATTATAAGCTCTCTTTTGAGTAATTTTACAACTATCCCGTAAATTCATGTGTTTTTATGAATAATTAACAAGTTTGTAATCATCTGGCTTGAAGAGACACGTGTTTTACTGTATAGGTTTTATATAGACGATGTGTGTGGTTTATTACGTTATTAACAAACGATATTCTGTTTCGGTTGTTTGTGTGTGTGTGTGTGTTTGTGTGTTTGTGTGTTTACATACAAAATTCAGGCAATATCTTTATAAAAAGCAGTATGTGCACTACTTATTTTAATTGTGCAAAACACGACGACGATCTTTTGTTTTGCTTGTCTCCGATTATTCACAACAGCTGCATAAGGCCCTATAAAGTACGATCACATTTTAACAGTGGCTTTCATGTACATCAAGAAAAATGTGATCTATGATTTGCTTAATCTACGTCAATGCTTTTGAAGAACGTTTTGACGTTAAACGCTGTGCATTTTCTTCAGATGCATAATTTTTCAGTTTGTGTATGTCAATGCAAGAATCGATGTATTGAGTGTGAGATATCCCAAGCATCACAATTTCGTGCAGCATGAAGTTGTTTTGACAGCCGCTGTGAGTTTACAGTTTGCTTCGTTTCAAAGACAATTTGAAGACAGATTTGTTGCACCTCCGTGTTTCAGCTGACATAAATTTCACATGCAAATTCTGTTTCATAAGATTTGTGTCAGATTTTCCTCATGGGAAATGCACATACACTTGACATTCAAACTCAAATTTCAATGCTATTAATTATATGAGTATAGTTAAACAACAAATAAACAACCGTTCTTTTAATGCCGAGTTCATAACTTATACGGGACAAGTAGACCATCGTTTGGTCCACAATTAATTTGTCCTTTGTTAGCGTTCGATGTAATTCTCAAAACATTTCCTCCTTTTACGATTTTCTAACGCAATAAACACACTCTTTGCCTTGAGGTTATGTGATATTTACAACCGTGTCAAGCTCGTGTTTATCGTGACAGCTGACAGTTTGTATATTTCAGGAATCTCTTGATTGAAACGTTGATATTGTACAGTAAAGTGTTTTCGTGTGTTTTGCCTCGAACCATTGACAACTGAAACATTCATTGTTTTGATGAAATGGTGGATTGTTCGGCATTATTTTGTGAAATGAATTGGCAAGGTCACACTTTCCAGGCACTTGGTATCTTTTGACCGCAGATATGAAATCGGAACATGCATTATTTTGATTAAATGAAATTCGTCAATGTACATTTCGGAAATATATTGGGAACGCGATATGTGCACCTTAGAGTTCAATAGAAATTTAAATAAACATCTTGCTAATGATTTGAAAATGATTCTACCGATTACCTTATGAAAATCTTTAACAAGAATACATGTTTTAGTTTACCACTTAAAGTAAATACATTCTTCAAAAAAGAAACGCAAAAGTCATTTGGAGAATGTTGGAATCGTTCAAAAGCAGAAGAAACATTGCAACTATAATTCTTTCAATTCCATTGTTGTATAATTATTAACAGATACAGTTAAAAAACTGGACAATTTTAACCAGAGAATCATTTTGAGATGTTTTCAATAAAACGTCATTTATAAATCCTCTAAAGCAACTTTTAGATAAGAGTAGGCCCAAAAGCATTTAATAGGCATAAGATGGATGTGTTGTTTCACATTTTGTTATTAAGTTTTTCATTGTAAAGAGGCTATCAATATACAACTCAACAGAGGGGCGAAAATGAAAACATCCCCATAGGTCAAATTGAAATTGAGTTGAGTCACAATATACAATTGCCCAACATTTCTACTCACCCCTGTTTCCACAAACGTCAAACTATGCAATCGCTTTTTGTGGTTTTGGTAAGAACCTGAACCTACGAGAAACTTTAGAGAAGTCAGGTTCGGTCATTAATAGCAATTTCGTCTTCATCGGTGAGAGTACAAATAATTTGTCATAATACGGTTGGTAAACTTGCACCCCAAATTTCATTCAAATAGTCAACCGTGCTTGAGACAGTGTCATTGGGTGAAGGGTAGTAGCATTTCCTCAATGGTTCTATTTAGTACTGGTTTTGGGGAGTTTTACAAAAAATGGCTACCTCAACGTTCTCAGACGTCATTTGATTCCGATTATTGACCGACCGTGGGAGTCGTGACGACTTTATACACATGCAATATTCTCCCTTATTAATTCTAACGTTAAAACCTAGCAAAGAACCAAAGGAATAAACCCCTATGGAATTGAAAAGTCCCTTTCGACGAATGGCTATGATATTGCATGAAGATTGGAGAAGAAATGCTGAATGGGTTCTATCGACCTATCAAATCCTTGCAGAAAGGATTCCTGGAATGTATTGCTGGAAATGGTAGCAATACTACATTGCACTGACATGACGCCAAATTGTGGACAAACGAAAAGAAAAACATGATAACAAAATCTGCAGTCGTGTTGGCGAAAAGTGGTTTTTGTGCGGTTTTTTTTAAGAGTGTAGATTTTACCGTTTTGGATGAAATTGATGTTAATATTAAATGTGTTCGCTTTAAGGGTGCGCGGTTTTATCGATATATCGGTATATTGCAATACAGAAACAACGCGATACGTACCGGTACAGTCTTCTGAAAATATCCAATATATCGGAGGTTTTAGAATAAACACTGTCCGTGTTAAATTGCAGAAAAACTTAAGAAAAACATTCTATGATTTTACTGAAAGTTGTAAACAAAGTGTGATCGTGCAAAGTGGAAATAGCACAGACATGTTAAAAGTACGAAACGAGTCACTTAAATATCTCTCTTACAAAACGACGTCCAGTTGAGCATCGATCACTATTCTAATTGCTATTATTTAATCATCAGAACATGGAAAAACCAAAATATGGAAACTACCAATATATTGCAATACGCTTTTCTGTATCGCAATATATTGCGATATGGAAATAAGAACCGATACCCATCCTTAGTTCGCTTGTATTTGGAAACGATATTTTAATTCATATTGCTTTAAACAGTGTTCGACTGGACAACACTCAACTGCAGGAAGTGTGTGAAAATGTGAGAAATGTACATCTGGGTGTCAGGTGACAGCTAGTACATTTCAGGATTATGTAGATTCATGGTGATAATGTAGGTAGCATGTGTTAACTGTTTGCCTTGGGTTCTTATGAAATATTGAAATGTTCATGAAGTATGTAAATCACATATTTGTTCTGTTGCCCTTGGGAATTAAACACATTATCGTTCAGATGATAATGTACTTGAGGAAACACAATTTTATACAGTTTAAACATTTATTTGAAGAAGTTAAGAAGAATCATATGTAATTTGGACATCCTTAATTCGATTGAGTTTTTGAATTGTGTTTTTTTTTTTTTTGAGTGGTGTCATCACTATTTTAAGCAAATGAGCGATTCCCGCTATAGAAATGACTTTCTGAACAAATTATCATTAACATTATTAAACTAATACATGGAACCAAAGGACGTACTTTACCACACCAAAGTCCCCCGTACACGTGTGAAGTTCAACTGTTAACTATGTCTTCTAGGGTTCTTATTGTGTCCGATTGATATAACTAGAGCAAACATTTCTGACGTAAACGTTAGTTGAAAACTTAAACTAATTTCATAAATGAAACAGAGGAAACAAAATCCTTAAGTCTACCTTGTGATTTCTATGGGGAGGTAATGTTTTCAAGCAATACTATGTAACTCTACGTCAACATAAAAGCATAGCTGCATATGACGTCACTGATTGGAAAATCAGCAAGTAAAACATGAAATACACATTTTGATTAATTGACATATACAACAGCCCACATGGGTGGTTAACGAATTGGAATGAAACGAGAATCTGCTTTTCTTAACAAATACAATATATTCTTATAATTTCCTTTGCCAAATAAGGGCAGTTATACTGATAAATTGCACTTTCAAAAAGACATGCATTTACTTACAAATTTAAATCCATACAAACTGAAGTGTTTGGTGTCAAGGTGAATGGAACACGAACTCGTTGTCAAAGTTAAGATTGTTCAAGATGAAGCTCAATAAAGTTGGACCATCTCTATCAGTCTATACGCCTCAAATTTACTGAAGGATTTAACTTTTACTTCCTCGTACCAAAACAAATAACATTGTCTGAAAGGTAATTCCAACGAAAATAAACAAGGTACATAGCCATTTAAAGTCTGATCAAATGTGACTCTGACATTGGATTTATGTTGAACTGAAGATAGATACATGTTACAATGGATTTGGGTTTGGCCTTGAACTTACTTAGACAGACATGTGTCTCGAAATCGATGGATCTTATTTATGGGATAATGTCAAAAAAATGAAGGTTTCCGAAAAATCATGTAAACAAACCAGCGTAGTTCTATGAAATATCTCAAAGTTTAATGTAATTGACATAATACTTATCTAAAATAATGTATTAGCATAATTTCAAATATATTCTGTATGCAGGGAGTTTTTCTTTGCTGATGTGAGGTGTATCCTTTTTATGAATGACAACATTTTCATTGTGAGCCGACGCGACTATTCGGAGGTTTTTAAAATTTCTCCTTTATCATGTCATGTAATGATGAAGTTGTTTCCCAACCCGCCATTCAAGCGTATAAGTCATAAGGTGACAATATACTTGGAATCTGCAATACAAAATATACATGGAATCTGCAATACAAAATACATGGAATCTGCAATACAAAATACATGAACACAAAATCCCGGAAGTGTTTCTGGCCAATAACTCCAGAACGACCAGAATCGAGATCATAATATTTACATAAATGTTTTATCCCCCTCTCCGGACATCGCCTGTTTGTTCAAAGGCTTTGGCTGGTCAAGAATGGCCAAAACACACTGACCATTGAACGTGGACCCTCCTCCCGTGGGAGAACAGATACTCAACAACGGAGCGATGAGCATTTGTTTGACCAACGTGTAGTTTTGACAAACCCGCTCTCCAAATATGGAAAAATTTAGATAAATTTCGATTTTTGCTAAAAATAGTATTTTGTGATAATTTTATGAATAACTTCCGCTTACCACGACATATTTTGAAAAGAAGTCCTAAAGACGCATTTTGCGGTAAAATTAGCTACTTCATATGCACTCACTCCAGCTTCTTATCGATGCAATGAAATATGAAAAGGAAAAATATTTCTACGATTAACGTGATGTCCACAATAAAAAGGTTTAGATTACAAGGGACATTAAACTTACACGATTATTATCATATAATGGAAATATTGATTGTTGAACGACTAAACTTGTACAGCTTTTGTACCAGAAGCGATTTCTAGCATTTATGGTATTGTTATTGCATTGAACAAATACGCTGCCGTTTCTGGTTTTCAGGCTGAAAGCAAAATCTGAATGTTGCCGATGGGGTAGTTCTTGCGGATTTTGCATAAATTCCTTCTGGTATTTTTACAATTCACTTTAAGACCTGAATACCTACTCATTTTCCACACAACCAATATCGAAGCTTGTCTGAGTGCAGATCCAGCCGATTCTCGCAGGTTTTCACGCAATGCATAGCCACATTAGTGTTGCGGGCTTTCTCCCTGCAATAATACATAATAAAAGCAGCCGTGATATATGTGAAAACGGCGTTAAATCCTGATTCACCTCACCTCATCAGAGTGCTGATCGATTGTATTATCGAGAAACATTCATCATTTGTGCAGTAGTTATCTTAACGAAATATTGGTGTCTTTAAAAAGTTCTGATGTGTTTGATAGTTGTTCATTTGATTTCATTAATCGCTTTCAAAATAATTAAGCACGTGTCTTGATGGGCATTTGTTTACATTTAATGTGTCCATCATTCTCAGTTTGTTGATGCAATCGATTAACATTTTCATGACATTCACGTGCACTATGCTGGAGACGACGTTTGTGTATATTTCCCCTCTACATTCATGTTTTTCTTGCTTATCATCTTTTTTACATTTCATATGTCCGTACATTCTGTTCTTGTCATTCTTTTAGGTACTTTTTTGCAACCAAAGTAGCATTTCGCACTATGTGCAGATATTGCATAGCCCATTTTTGTTTATCATAATTTGGTTTAGTTAATTGGTGTACATATATTCTCAAGCAGGAAGAAGGCAGATATTATTAACATAAGGCAATAATGGTCACCTCTAATCATGAAGTCCTAATAAAGTTATGTTCCGAGGGCAAAGCTAATGATTTATGATTTAATTATATATATATATATAGGTTGAAAATAAACCTGAACATGTAAATTGTAAATATATTTCTTCAAGGGTTCCCAAACATAGCATGTGAGGGTTTCCATTTCAAGGCTAGGGCTGCCCAGAAATAAAATCGATTACAAAAACGTGAAAGCCTTATCCTAACAAAAACAAGGCTTTCTAGAAATTCACAATCAGGCGCAAAGCGCTTCGTGGTACTAATGTAGAATTTTACCATAGTTTGCAAACTAAATATACAAAGACAATCTCAAACGGCAAGGCTAACGATGCAGAATTTGCCCTCTCTTCGTGATAACTAAATACGATTAAAGTGAATAAAATATCACAAATCTTTGTTTTGGCAGCTTTTGAGGAAAATATAAACAGATGATATCAAAATTCTCTATTGGGTTCGAACCTAATCGATTTTACTAAGGCTTGAAGGTTAACTCGTGTTTTCGTGCTAAAACGCCTCACAACTCTCTCCCACCCAATCGCGGTTCCGAGCCAACACAGGCAGCGATTTTTGTTTATTTATTTGTTTATTTTGGACATCTTCAGCACTTCAGGATCAAAATCCTGGTTTAGGATGCTCCTGTCTTCCTTAGGTAAAGAGGTGTGACTAGTGAAGCTTTAACGTGAAAATCTCGCACTTTCCCAGTTTTGTCAGAATATGCCATAGAAAAGGTTGGATATCGTAATTGTGGAATATGCGCTTTATTCGAATGGATTGGTTTTATGCTTAAGAGGTACGTCTGCTTAAAATATTGATTTCCGAAAACGATTTATTACTTAATGGATTATGAAATGTATGTAGTTATTGACTTGGTTTATTTCTTCATACGATAAATTAATGTATGGAATATGAAATGTATGTATTAAATGACTTGGTTTATTTCTTCATACGATTTATTACTATATGGAATATGAAATATATGTAGTTAATGACTTGGTTTATTTCTTCATACGATTTATTACTATATGGAATATGAAATATATGTATTAAATGACTTGGTTTATCTCTTCATACGATTTATTACTATATGGAATATGAAATATATGTAGTTAATGACTTGGTTTATCTCTTCATACGATTTATTACTATATGGAATATTAAATGTATGTATCTAAAGACTTGGTTTACTTCTTCAGTGTTGAGGTGATTAAAGGTCTTTTCACAAAACTCAAACTTTACGGACCAGATTAAGTACTCTACTTATCTTATGTGACAGGGTAGTTATGTTGATGGTGATGTTAAGACAATTTGACCATCCCAATGTTCTTGGAACAAGTCGTAAATTGACCACTTTAATCATCAATTATCTGAAGCGCACTTTCAGGGACCTAATTAACCCGTTCCAAGTAATAACCAAATACGTAGTAGAAGTCAGACTATTGATTTATAACCATTCAAAATCAACTGTCGCTGTGAACTGTTCATAAAATAATTGTGTGCATATTGAACCTTCAGTTTTATTCTTCATGGTTTGCTCGATATCTCGATCGTAAGCACCAATGCGAAGAATCCGATACTTGTATTATGTTTTACCCTTTTCTTGCACCTAGAATGCATGCGATTTTATTCTTTCGCGACAACGTTACACAAATGATACGTTTATTTTTGTCGCTACACAAATGATACGTTTATTCGATATGTTTTACAATCTTTTTATTTTCCCTGTTTTGGGGAGTGGTAGGGGGTTTGGGGACGGCAAAAGTCTGGAGTTGATACTGCCTGATCTTATAGAAACTTAATGTTGAAATGAAAATAAATCTTGTTTGTAACCTAGATTAACGTCACAGATTACTGACTATTTCTTTGATATCTCGATCATGTTACCTATGTTGCTTTTCTTTCATGTGCACCAGCTCTGTAATTATATCCTTTCGGGGTACTAAATTATTATTATTATTATTATTATTATTATTATTATTATTATTATTATTATTATTATTAAGTTTTATATAAGGTTTAAAATGCCTTTTACTTCCATTGCAGGTTGATGATACGCGAAAAGGTTTGACCCAAGAGAGGCCATCCCAATACGGTAAGAGATTTCATTACATAAAGGCAAGACGGAATAGAGTGGGTAGTGCGTTTAACTTGGGATCATGTGTTCGTGTTTGAATCTACAAAGTGTATCTGTTCCACATACATACACTCTAGAGTGGGATTTAGTGTAATTCATGGTAGGCGAACCACAGTTTGCAAGTTTCAGTCGATTTTACGACTTCTGCAATACTAATTCAAATGAGTTGTGAGATTTTACTCTGATTGACTTCTTCAAGTCGTCATAGTTACGTACGGTACGAACCCAAAATAGACACTGTGTAAATTGTTGGCGTCAATATGTGAAACGCATTAAATGGTGTCATGTTATCAAGAAGTATTGAATAAAAATATCAATGTTACCCTAAACAGTTACGTAAAATGACAATATAAATGTGAAAAGTCTCGATGTTGATCGAAAACCGAACAATGTACGGCTGCTAACGTCCTCCAATTAGTCGTCCAATTAGTCTAAAGATGGTAGGACAGATTTGGATCGATAGTCTTATAGGTTTAATAATCAGTATAAATGTCCATCTGATTTAGTCTTCTGCACATGTATAATGCTGTTGTTCGTTTTCATTTAAATTTAGTAATTGTCATTTTTGTTTAGTGGTTAAGATGATTGTATGGGTTATTTTCAGTTCATATCTGAGGACCTATCAAAGCAAAACGTAATGCCCTGAAAAGCCAAATATCAATCCCTGAAAAGCCAAATATAAATCCCTGAAAAGCCAAATATAAATCCCTGAAAAGCCAGGTCGAATTGCCCTACAAAACCACATTTAATGCCCTGAAAATCACGCACGATGTGTCCCTTAGTCTTCACCCACTTACCCTTTTTCAACTTCGTGTCCAATTCCTTGTGGCTAAACCCTTCCCAACAACGATAAACAACAACTCGCATTGCATGCGTCGAGCAAGGCTGCGTTTCCATTATGACAAAAGCTTCTTCAGCACGGGGTGGCATGGTAAAATTACAGTGTGTGTCTGCGTCCGGCCTGTTCGACTTCAATACAATAATATATCCGTGAACAAGTTAGCGTTGTTACAAATTTGATTATGATTATTTAGCACCCTGCCAGTCGTACCTTATTTACTCACCATATACACGTACTTACCAGAAAGTTAAGACTGTCTAAATCAATCGGCTAAGATTGTTGAAATGTTTCATGTCGTTTTGGTTATAATCGATAATCAGATGACAATAAGATTTCGGGACGGTTGTTTATAAAGGCTTTGCGTAAGCTTATTTTTACAAAAAAAATTCAAACAAACTAGATCACCTATTAGATTTTATTTCAACACTTTCAATTCATAAGGGAAACGTCTCCACTTTACGACATCCTCTTTCACTCTCTTCATCTCCAATAGGTGTGAAACTATTTTGTAACAGTTGTGAACAACTTGTAAGGAATTCGTTCGCCGATATGTAAAATGTTTGTTTGTGTACAAAAATTGCGGTGTATTGAGGAAATGTTTTTTAAAAAAACGCTTTGAAGATATTATACAAAAGTGTCAATTTACGTCATACACTATTTTATACTGTCATTCTTAAATGATTCAAACGCCGCTTGTATTTGAGTGATAAGATCTTGACGGTTCTAATGTAATCTCATATCATATCGTGAAATCTCGTGCCATCCGCGACTTGGACAACTAAGAAGATAACTGTCACGCGACAAGAATTTCCCTCAGGCACAACATCTTACAAACATTTGTTTATCTCAAACATCAGCTTTTAAAAATAAAAACAATGTAAGTAAAATACAACTCTCGGGCGACATGATTACAAGATAACAATGGCGTGGATTTCGATAAGAACTATGGCCCCCTAGCAAATGTTCATTTTCCGGGTAAATGCCAATCCCTTTTTTACTCAACAAAAGTTATCGGGATGCTTTTTTCAGGTGTTAGATATCAAGCGTAGAATTTTCAGTTTAGATAAACTATATTTGATGTCAATGTAAACAATGTTGAAATGAATTTCTTTTCTAAGACGCGCTCAAAGGTTTTTAAAAAAATGAAACCTTAATGAAGCTGGTATAATCAACTATCGATGTACCTTTCCACAATGTAACAAAATACGTTGGTAAAAGACATTTGTAGGACACCTGACCAATAGTGAAGGGTATATTAATACCAAGGATACCGTCCCTTCGTCTTATCGTCCTTCCGTCCACACGAGGACATGCGTTGTCCGTCAAATTACAGAAAAACTATTCAACCAAACTTTTGCACATGTCGTCTCTATAACAGGAGGAATGCAGAGCAAGATTTCAACCAATTTCTTGAGCAATGGAATATTTCACAATTGTATATGTTTTTAACCTAGTGATTTCCTTGGGTTATAATTTGTGATCCATTATAGAAAAAAAAATTCATCAAGTTTTTTTGCCAAATTGGACGTCACTGGTACATGCATGGTGTGTATAAACAAGTGATATATTTTATTTCCTTCAATTTCTGGGTTAAAGACTTTGTTGTGCAATAAAATTAAATTAATACATCCTAACGATTAAATCTGCTATTTGTCTGAGTTAAGGGATGTCAAAATTAGGGAAGTTCCCAGTAATTCATTTAGTCGAGGATAGCAGTGATCCGCACTCAGGGTTTTGCTTCTTCCTTTAAAAATTGGTTCAATTTCTGCCTTTTTGTTGACGATGCTTCTACAAATATTATTTTTATGCACAAGCACAAGTTTTCACTTGCTTTGAACCGTGTCACTTAAACCGTTTTGTTAGTTTTAACGTCACATTAAGCTGGATGTGTTTGCTTAGGGAAGCAAAAAGGAAGCCATTGTGGTGTGATTGAACCTTTTTCAATCGTTCTTCAAACGAAAACTGATTTTGGCAAAGCGTATGATTGTGTTTGATAATAATTATATTTGCTTACATGAAATATCTTTGAAGTTGAGCAATCAGTGTCATTGTCAGAAAAGTTTGGGGTCACCATTGTAATTAGAAAATCGTGTCAATAACACTTTGCTAGATCGTTCTTTTTGTTGTTTAATGGCGAACGTATTATCTTAGCCAAACATTGGAACGTTCCAAACAGAAATAAATCAATTATGGTTGCTTAGGACACTACCTGTATAAAATGTATTTATCAATATCAAAGCACTCTTTGTGAGACATATTCTTGTTTTGATACAAAGACATATTGTATCTTTAAAAAACTACTTCAGTTCCTGAATAAAGCTGAATGTTTTTTAGTTCATCAAACATTTACAAGTGATCCTTAAAACTCGATGGAGATACACGAATATATGACTAACTTCATCAACGATACAAAACTAATCCAAATTGAAATGACTCCCAAGGAAGCAAGGAAAACTGATAGAAGATAAAAGATAGTCAAATAAATCAACAAATTCCAAAAACACTTAAACACAATTTGTTTGACAAAACTAGTTTTATTTTAGCAATTCAAAGTAGATTTTCTAAACCAAAATGTTCATACTGATATTTTGATACCTTCCCCCCTCGAAAGTATTTTTGTTTGTTCATTGTTTCACACAAAAGCCACATCCTCAACGCTTCTAAGCACTAATAGCTCTATCTTAGCGAGAATCAAAAACATCTTGGGACCTCTTCTCACACCGTTTCCGCGATAGTACAAATTCGGGTCAAGTCACATGCGGAGTTCGAACCTCCACCCTCAGAGTGAGGCATTGTATTGTGATACTGCACTGCCAAAGTGAGAGCTGGAGGTATGAGGTGACCACCGTCCTTGACTATAAAAATTGTTTTCACTTCTATGACTTTGTTCTTGTAGAAAATAATGTGATATTCACAAAATGCAGGAAAATTAAAAAAATAAAAATCACAAATTATGTTTTAATGACTTTGAATGCTATCTCAAATCAACCATTTTTCTTAAGTTTAGTTTAAAAGTGAAAGATTTTAAGCTGATGAGTTTTAAGATTCGTGAAATATTACTTTAGATATGAAAGAAAGCTGTTGTGTTCGAAAAGAGGCGTTTCTAAAATCCTTATCTCAGCTGAAACTTTAGGTTTCATCCAATAAGATTACAAGTTTTGTGTAATACATATATATCAATTTTGATCCTGCCAAGACAGAAAGGTGTATGTCTACCTCCCAACTGACTTAATACCTACCTACCTATATGTAAAGGTTACCAACCGAGTTGGAGGTGTGCATGAATTGGAACACCAAGGCGAAGCGTCGAGGGATTACATCGCACGTGCCTAGGTGTTTCAATTCATGCACGCCGACAACGAGGTTGGTAACTGACTTACCATTCAACCAAAAACATTTGCAAAAAAAATATATTAAGCAAAACATTAAAACCACAGAGGTATTTTTACTGAGTGAAACATTTGTAAAACATGGATTACACTTCCAGATCAACAAACGGTGTCTAAATTCGGTAGGAGACAGAAAGCCTGAGGAAATCGCGCTGCACGTGCAGCATGCTGAAATATACATGCAAAATAACAGAAAGTATAAACAATGTAAACAAAACTAAATTTCAAAATGAAAATTTGTAGATGTTTACCAGTGTAGAATTTTAAGATTTACAAAATTAACTATGTGTAACCCGATCCTATCACTTAAAAAATGTAAATCATTTGGTCGTTAAAATGTTTCAACCATTTCAGGTGGGTTTGGTCGTCTAGTGGTTAGCACACTTGCTAGTAGTCAGGAAGTTTGGAGTTCGATCCTCGGTTTCGACAAACAGATTTGTAAATGCTCTTGGTCCATATTCAAGATATTTTACGAAACAAGAGAAATAAATATTTCAAACATTGAACTTGTTTACAGGTGTGTAAGTAAGTTGAACACCTGTATTCTTTCAACATACCACCTGAGCACGAGCAAAACACGGTTATCAACTTAGTTACCAACCTTAAGAGAACAATAGAGTTCAATGGTAAGCATATTTACCTACCTACTTATCTATCTACCAACCTACTTATATATCTACCAGCCTACCTACCTACCTATTTACCTGTCTACTTTACTTACCTACGTACCCATCTACCTATGTATGTACCTACCTACCTACCTATATACTTACCTAACTACCTACAATATTACTTCTATACTTACCTACCTACCTATCTACCTACTTACCTACCAATCTAGCTACACCTACTACCTAGCTATCATGGATTTACCTATCTACTGATATATTTACATAACTACTTACCTACCTACCTATCCATTTACCTACTTACCTAACTACTTACCTTCCTATTTATCTACTTACCTTCCTACGTATCTATTAACAATCTACTTACCTACCTACTTATCTCTCTTTATAAATATTTATCTGCCTACCTACCTGTATGTATTTATCTATCTACATATCTACTTCCGTATCTCCCTACCCACCTACATGTGCTTAGCTATCTACCAACCTATCTATCTATCTATCTATCTATCTATCTATCTATCTATCTATCTATCTATCTATCTATCTATCTATCTATCTATCTATCTATCTATCAATGCACTAACCTACTAACCTACATTTGCTTGCCTATCCACCCGCCTTTATGCCTATCTACTTACATGTATCTATCTACCTACATACTTACCCATCTACTTCCTATCTTCCTACTTACATGTCCTTACCTATCTACCTACCTACGCACTACTTTCAAATGTACTTACCTATTTACGTATACTTACCTACATACCTACCAACTCTCCTACACACATGTACTTACCAACAAACCAACAGACCTACTTCAGAACTATCTACCTAACTACTTACCTATCTACTTAACTACCTAGCTAACGATAAGCCTAACTGCTTATCTGCATATGTCTGTCTACTTATCTACTAACTACCATTGCTATAGCTACTTGTATAACTATATAGCTTTCTATCTATTTATCAACCTACCTACCTACATGTATAACTATATATCTTCTTATCTATATCTCTACCTGACCTACCTACTTATATGACTATATATCTATCTATCTATATCTCTACCTGACCTACCTACTTATATGACTATATATCTATCTATATATATCTCTCCCTGACCTACCTACTTGTATAACTATATATCTATCTATCTATATCTCTCCCCGACCTACCAACTCGTATAATTATATATCTTCATATCTATATCTCTACCTGGCCTACTTACTTGTATGATAAAATATCTTCATATCTATATCTCTCCTTGACCTACCTACTCGTATAATTATATATCTTCCTATCTATATCTCTACACTACCTACCTACTCGTATAATTATATATCTTCCTATCTATATCTCTACACTACCTACCTACTCGTATAATTATATATCTTCCTATCTATATCTCTACCTGACCTACCTACTTGTATAACTATATATCTTTCTATCTATATCTCTACACTACCTACCTACTCGTATAATTATATATCTTCCTATCTATATCTCTACCTGACCTACCTACTTGTATAACTATATATCTTTCTATCTATATCTCTACACTACCTACCTACTCGTATAATTATATATCTTCATATCTATATCTCCACCTGACCTACCTACTTGTATAATAAAATATCTTCATACCTATTTCTCTACACTACCTACCTACTCGTATAACTATATATATTTCTATCTATATCTCTACCTGACATACCTACTTGTATAACTATATATCTATCTATCTATATCTCTACCTGACCTACTCGTATAATTATATATCTTCCTATCTATATCTCTACCTGACCTACCTACTTGTATAACTATATATCTTCCTATCTATATCTCTACACTACCTACCTACTTATATAACTATATATCTATCTATCTATATCTCTCCCCGACCTACCTACTCGTATAATTATATATCTTCATATCTATATCTCTACCTGACCTACCTACTTGTATGATAAAATATCTTCATATCTATATCTCTCCCTGACCTACCTACTCGTATAATAAAATATCTTCCTATCTATATCTCTACACTACCTACCTACTCGTATAACAATATATATTTCTATCTATATCTCTACCTGACCTACCTACTTGTATAATTTTATATCTATCTATCTATCTATATCTCTACACTACCTACCTACTCGTATACTTATATATCGTCCTATGTATATATCTACACTACCTACCTACTTATATAACTATATAGTTTTCTATCTATATCTCTACCTCACCTACCTATTTACAAACCTATATTTTTTATCTACATATTTACCTACTTTTTTACTATATACACATCTAAATACCCACATATCTACCTTTTTACCTATCTTTCTCTCTACCAATTTTTCTGTCTCCCCCACTATCTACCTTTCTTCCCCAGGCCAATATCTATTATCGTTCCCACTGTCATCCTTCCATCGCCTCTATGTACCTAGATTTTTTTCCCGCTATTATGAAGTATTTGAAGTGATAAACTTTAACTATAGAGATGTCTTTGTCCTCACCAGGAAGCATTATTTTTGCGTTTGCATCGAGTTTTCTTTGTCTATTACCTCGGCTGAATTCGCTTGTTTTCCATGAATATTTTCACTAATGCTGATTCAGATTTGAAATATTTTGAATAATTAAAG
This sequence comes from Phorcus lineatus, assembly GCA_921293015.1. Classification (NCBI taxonomy): domain Eukaryota; kingdom Metazoa; phylum Mollusca; class Gastropoda; order Trochida; family Trochidae; genus Phorcus; species Phorcus lineatus. Next base: position 18,980,116 of record OV121098.1, on the reverse strand, counting down.
TAATTTCTTGTAAACGAAAATTGATCTTACCTACTGTACGACAATTATTATGTAATCAAGTTCTAAAAGAGGCAGTTTGAATTGACCCTATTCAGTTAAGCGATAGTAATAAAATTCCGTACCTGAAATGTTTATAAGATGTTCACACAATATTGGCCGCTAGTGTTTTTTTGCTTTAGACTTGATAATTTCTTCTACGATTACGAATAATTGGGTTGAGTAATGAGATGTTGCCAAATTTTGAAGAAATTTTAAAAAACGTGCTACTGCCCCGTTAATCTAGTTGATCTCAATATGATTTTTGAGACATCATATTTAAAATCAGGAAATTGCTTAATATTCAATTCCAGACATACACTATTGGAAGTTATTTAAGGTTTTTCATTATTTCAAGGTAATTGTAAGAAATCATTTATCAAATATTGGCCAAAAAAGTTTCATTATATCATTCATTCATTCATTTTATACCAATTAATTAGCTGTTTTCATTGTATATCATTTCATGTTTCAAAATTGTCAGTATACACACACGTGACACTGAAATCTTGTCTTTTAGTCTGATAAAACTTGAACTGCACGACAGTATGTTAAGTTGATTGCCATGATTAACTTGAAATCCTAATGCCAATTTCGTCATGGCAGTTTGCATGTCATGTTAAATACCATTTTGACGACTATAGGTTTACACAGTGCACTGTAGCTTAATCAGTTATCCAGGTATTAAAACAAAGCATTTTAAACGTTTAAAGACGAAACGTAAATATCACTCTTTCAAATCTTTCATAGAACAGAACAGAACAGAAGTTTTTGCATTTAGGGGCCAGGAGTACTAGAGTCTTTCAAACTTAGACAGGTATCTATTTCAAATTAACACAATTAATGTTCATCTAATATTCATCCTCCTAACAGGACGCTTTTATTTCTTAAACTAAGCGACTAATAAAACCTGAATTCCCACAATACCTCATTTTCGAGATCAAAGTAGACTAGATCAGTCGTATCAGAAGCATATTGATTTAAGGGAGCATTTTTACATTTTTAAAAATCAAGTAATTAATCAACGTTGAATTTAAACAAAATCTCATTTTCAATTTTAAAGATCAAAGGATGAAGACAAGAAAAGTAAATGAACCATGACGCCCTTAAAGCAATTATCACATCTTCCATCTGTCACGACTTGGATTTCAGCAGAGCGTGTCATCGTTCTTCATCTCTAAAATCAACCACGAAGTCAAATGTTCGTCAAAATCACAATTCCATGACGATCTCCCGTCTTAAAGTCACTAAGTCAGTCTTGCGCAAAGCTGATTTTCAATGGCGTATTCTTCGTTCAGCGTGGGAAAGGTTTAGGAAAGGGCATCCTTAAGAAGTTAATAAAAACTAAGTTCAAATATGATACAAATGTAACAATGTAACAATCTGGGTCCGTAATCAGTATCTAATTATTTTATTTGAGGAGGGTAGCTGTTGACCTATACTCGTTTAGGGCTGTTGTACATTGTATTTTGGTAAGGAACGTGAATACCTATCTTTAAACAGGTGATTATATCGCATGTTGACTTTATTTGACTCAACACATGTCATATTTGTTTTTTAAAAACAGGAAATGATCTTGTAGGATTCTGATGAATTTGTAGATACCCATTATGTCAATTTCCTGAAGATTTGAACCATTGTTGCAAAAACATTCAAGATGAAACATCACCAACTGTTATCGACAGTGTCCTCGTTAGCATATTTTCGTTAGTATTTGAAGTTTGATATTATCATTTCTACTTGGGTTTTATATATCATTTTAATCGAACTCCTGAAACTACCATCAAAATCAAACCACAACATGTTACTAGTACTAGAATATGAATAAACATACCTACAATATATTTAAGACTTAAACACGTTATCATGATAGTGTCAGAGAATCTCATATTAGAGGAGTATGTCTTTAGGTATTCAGTGTTCCTTATTTCGGAGCGGAAGGGGGCGGGAGATTTACGACAAAAGATCTCCCTTGCACAAGATATTAAGTCCTACATACGTCATACTATCTCCATGGCACAATATACTAAATCTTACGTACGACAGACTATATCCCTGGTAGGAGATACTTAGTATACTTAGATCTACGTACGACAGACTATATCCCTGGCAAGAGATACTTAGTTTACGTACGACAGACTATATCCCTGGAAGGAGATACTTAGTTCTATGTACGACAGACTATATCCCTGGCAGGAGATACTTATTTCTACGTACGACAGACTATATCCCTGGCAGAAGATACTTAGTTCTATGTACGACAGACTATATCCCTTGCAGGAGATACTTAGTTCTATGTACGACAGACTATATCCCTTGCAGGAGATACTAAGTTCTATGTACGAGAGACTATATCCCTTGAAGGAGATACTTAGTTCTATGTACGACAGACTATATCCCTGGCAGAAGATACTTAGTTCTATGTACGACAGACTATATCCCTGGCAGAAGATACTTAGTTCTATGTACGACAGACTATATCCCTGGAAGGAGATACTTAGTTCTATGTACGACAGACTATATCCCTGGAAGGAGATACTAAGTTCTATGTACGACAGACTATATCCCTGGCAGAAGATACTAAATTCTAAGTACGCGTAATGTCTTCCTGCCAGAAGACACTAATTCCTACGTGCTTCAGACTATCTCCCTGGCAGAAGATATCAAGTCCTAGCACGACAGAACATTTCCATGGCAGAAGATACTAAGTCCTTTGTACGACAGAATGTCTTCCTGCGACGAATCATATAAAGGATTCATCCATATCGTAATACAGTGAAAAAAGTTGGTCAGGCACCAGAGTAAAAATATTACTTAGCTTAGTGTAATCTATTTATTGTCAGACCATTGCGGAATATGATTTTGAAATAACGTAGCTTATACATTCCATTCTAACCTATATCCCATTCACCCATTCTTAGTTAATGGTCGATTTGGGCTAGTTTTAAAAAAATGAAATGGATAAGAATTGTCTTAAAATTTTGTTTTAAACTCTTCATATTCCTGGGCCTATATATTGACAGAAGACTATCTTATAACCTTTTATAAAATATTGTAGTCAAATGCAATTCTGTAGGATAAAATACTTTTCAAAATCTAACGTAAAAATCACTAAAGCTTTTGTAAGGTAAATCGTCTGTAAAGTGAGGTCTCAGAAGCTTTTAAGCCGATTGCTATCTCACATTGTCTATCTTTTTATTTGAGAAAACACTTCAGAGGAAATGAGATTTTATCAATGGTAACGTCACGCTATGGGAAAACATAAACACATTGTTAGTCGGTAAATGCAATTTAGAAGATGTCTTGCATTCTTAAAATTCCCTTGCTTCAACGTTAAATTCACAAACTTTCTGATTCTTATGATAACCAAGCTTTTTGATAATTGAAAACATAAATTGAGCTTCCGTTTCACATATAAGTAGATTAAAAATAACCGATTTAAAGACACACTCCGTGAGTGTCATGATTCATTCCTTGGCTTTGATACGAACTTAAAAGCCTAATATGATGGCATCTCACAAATTCCTCCCCAAATGACTATGATATGACAATTTGATTTCAGTGAATCTTAACAGCCTTAAAGATATATAAGCTCGTTAGAGTAGAAATCTAAGGTCACATGTTAATTGATACTAGTTATCAAACACTATAAACTCCTAACTGTTTTTCTAGCTGCTTTAGATAAAATTCCAAACTACGTTGACTAACCGACGCGCGTCATTGTTCGGTTTTCGATCATAATCACGACTTTATACCTTCTCATGTTTGCTGTACAAAACCCGCGGTTTTAAAATGATCCTTTTAAGCATTATTCGGCACTTCTCGATCAAATAGACGATCGATTAAGTTTTGTATATGTGGCTCAAACTACTCATAGAGTGTCGCAAGAAAATCAAGGATTTTGTTGATGCAACATGGGGACATGAATTACATCTCTATTGCTTGTTTGCAAAATCCCTTACATTCATAATTTTTACATTTTTAATTTGCCTGAATAACGTATTCCCATAGTGTTATTTCAAGATGGCATATTTATATAAAGCAGATATACTGATTTAAAATATTGGTAGCCATTATTACAGATATTAATGATAAAATCATTAAACACATACATTTTCAACTTTAGTCATCACGTTTCTATTTTGACAACCGAAAAACAAACATCAATGTGTACTTTGATATCTGACTCACAAGTTTGTGTTAGTGAAAGTGACCGACATTTATCTTGGAAACCAAAGTATTGTTTAACGCCCCCAATTCATTTTAACGCTTTTCAAGCTATTGGCTTAGCTCAATGATTTTGTTGACCCATAAGGTCGAATATTGAGTACAATTTCCGGTTTTGCACGTGCTATAAATCTACTGTGTTATTTGGATAGCTTTATTCGAGTCATCATAAACATATAAAACAACAAGACTGTATGAACAAATTCAATGTAATTTTAAACCTGTTGATAACGGGTGCATGTATGGGGTTTCGAAATGACTCCACCTACTTCTGTGTTCGTGTAAACCTATCAGAATTCCAACGAAAATATTCAAAGATGTATTGTTTCATTTTTATAAAGTTATCCTCACACTGAACGTTCTCCATCGGATTCTCAACACTTTTATGAAAAAGACCCTGGAACGGAAATGCAAAACAAACCACGTTCGAGATATTGGAATTTTTAAAATTGAGATTTCATCAGAGTCTCAATGAATAAAATTACACTTTTTATTTCCATTGTCAAAAGTTACAATAATCTCTAAGTATTTTGGTCAATTATTTTCCGAAAACAATAATCCAATGTCCATCAAACAATACCGACATTCCTTTGTCAACGCGTACATGTGACTACATTATATTTTTTTCGGTATATTTATTGGTTATATTTGACCTAGTAAACAACTTTAAAAATCGAAAAGTAACAATAATTTAACCATAAGACACATAAGTAGTACATAGAAGTTGTTGCTTTCTTTCAATCAAATAAAATAAGAGCGGAGACCAAATGATGGACAGGAAACTTGATGACATTCCTGTTAAATAAGCAGATTATGAGGCTGAGTGTGATACATAAAGGACGTCACTTCACATACATTTCATGTAATTAACTTAATAACTTTAGAGAAGCCCTGCCCTTGTTAAGTCAGTCTTCAAACAAACTTAATCTTCATTTGGAAAGATTTGAGCTTCTTATGGAATGATGAATGACTTTCTGTACTTCCAAATATGGGATGGGCTAGGATTGAGTTCAAAGGTCAAATCACATCCTTTCAACGAAACTCGTCCTCTGAAGCGACTCACAGATGTAAAATTGCGCATGATTACATAAAGTTCTTGAATGAAATATACACATGTTCATTTCATCATGTTGATGTTTATAACATATTACAGGACGATGGGCAACAGTCCTGAATGAAGTACATCATTGTAGATTTCATTTGTTTGATGTTGATTGTAACATGAGGAGGACGATCCTTTGATAGAACATGCCGAATTAAATGCACCTTCATGTTGATAGCAAATCAGAACATGAATAGGAAATGGTTTTACATGTTCCGTTCTGGTGTGTTCTTATCTTGTCTTGTGATAATCGTATATTGCAAGAGATGTACATTTCAGCTCTCTAGGGTTATTGATTTATTACCAAACGAATTGTGATCGTATAGGTGCTATTACAGAAATAGAACTAGTAGCAAAGTTATCAAAAGCTCCGTAAACATGATGAAATAACAGGGGGGGAAATACAAGTTTGTAAATTTATATAATTATCAGGTAAAAAGAAAGATGATTTGAATGGAACGGTCTAACAAACATTTAGTTACGTTCATGTAAATTTAGATGTAAATTTCGCTTTCTTTAGTTGGGAACAAACTGAGAATACGTTTTCAATAAAATATATTACAATACTCTTATCAGCATGCTTGAAAATATATCTTACCCATATACAGCTGTTTGATAAAAGTGTGTTTAAATGTTTATAAGTTCTTATGTGAAATTATTTTTCGGAAATGTTGAACATTTCACCATATTATCTAATGGTCAATGTATGATAATGTACTACGGTTTTTACCAATATAATGTAAAATGACAACTTTATGAAGAAATTAAGATATAGGACTGTGAGTATCAACTAACTAAGTATGTGATAGGCAGATTTTTTCTTTATCCATTCAAAATTCGTAAATTTTGGGCAGAATGATGACTGAAAAAGTCGAACCAACAACATATTACATAATTACATGATATTTGCACTAACTTCGAAAGCAATGAGAAAACTAATTGTTCAACAGCTGTACGAAAGCACGCTTTAATAAGAAGTCAGTTGCAGTTGCTTCGTTGAATGATAGTACCTAGTGATAAAGGTTCTGTTCAAACTGATGGTTTTATCTGTTTTGGTTTATAACGTATGGAAGACTGTGGATGAATAGTTAGCAATGCATAGTTCAAAGCGCGCAGTATGACGTTCGAAAGTATGACGAAGGTGGACAAATACCATATTGCGTATTCAACCATAAGAAAAACTTGCAGTTTTTATTTTTAAAAAGTCCCACCAAAAGATTTTATAAAAAGTCATGAAGTCGAAAAATCATTTTGTGTAGTTTGCGACCGGCAGCCACAGTTAAAGCGTTGTTCTATCCTTATAATGCTTAGCATAAAGCAAGGTAGCAACAAGATGCATCTGTTAACTATGACTGAGAGAGAGAGAGAGAGAGAGAGAGAGAGAGAGAGAGAGAGAGAGAGAGAGAGAGAGAGAGAGAGACAGAGACAGAGAGAGAGAGACCGACAGACAGACAGAGAGAGACAGAGACAGACAGAGATTATTACTGTCTCATCTTGTACATACAAAGAGGTCACACACATTTTGTTTTGATACAATAAGAAATAAAATGTACAAGCTATAAGAGAAAATACAATTAAATCACATATAATGTTGTAATATTCATGTAATTATAAAATAAAGTGTTACAGTTTAAAAGTTTTCGCCAATTTAAGAAAATTAAAAATTGAATACACACTGCCAGAACCTGCAATCTTATCTTATCAAAACGACGTCATCGCTTATATTCGTTAGTCTTGTTTTTTCTCTTAACACAGTTTTATTTCTGTTTAAATTAATATATGTATATAAACATACTTAAAACTTCTGTATATCATTGAATGGTTTTAGTCTCTCATAGTGATTGGTTGTGTAATAATATATTTGTGAATTTTAAAGTTTTATTTATAAATGCATGTACTCAAGTGAGACTTGAATAAAATATTTGTCTGTCTACTAACAGAGCTGTGACGATATATGGTAGCATAGATTTCGTTATATCTTATCTAATGATAATTAAAAAGCGTGTTTGTGATGCATTTACCTAAACGTTTACAATACATATGTAGTTGCTATTTTCACAAAGATGGTAATGTTTTCAATCAAATAGGGATTATTTTAGAATGGCAAGTATAAAAATGGGATAACGAGAGTTCATGGCGTGTATCAAATCGTATCGTTCCATATAATATTGATTTCACTCACTTTCAACAGGTAGTTGGCGCTTGATATAAAGGACCCTCTGAAACATGTGTATGCTTGAAAAGGTTGACAACTTTACTATTAAATTATTCAAGATAATTTTGAAACTCGTGCAATGAAATAATTTGCCCAAATGATGCTCGTTTCCTAATGATATGACTCCAATCTTCGGTCCCGTAATACTGTTTTTCTTAATCACACAAGCATTGTCAATTTACATCGTCACGGCAATATGCTATTAAAATATTAAAAACCTTCATCCAGCTTTTAGAGTCAATTAGATAATCAATTAGCTAATTGCCTCTGATGCTAACGATCTGATAATTGTAAGATCAGAGTCGTAAATTTAGACTTAACAGACCATGATACGTTTGTAACGGTTGAATACAATAAGAGACTGTTTGATAAATGATCCTTGATCGTAACATTGTCATGTTAGTTATTGACGTAGCATGTGATGTTTTATTCACATCAACAGTACAGTATTGAGCGTGCTTGAAAACATTGGAAATATGAAAATCATCTTTTTTATAATCAACCTTTTTATCTGAATCATCTGAATCATCATATACTCCACAAAATATTTAGGGATATATGAAAAATCTGACATATTCTTACACTGAGCACCTGGTGAAATACTGATCATAAAATTGACAATATCCCTTACTTATTCTGTTCAGTATATTTCCCTTTTCACTTTCCATTTGCATGTTTCTTTCAAATTTATTTCATTATTGTCTTCTACAATTAAAAAAAACTTAGTACTGAAGTAAACGTAATTGATTCAATTATATTACAAGTGTATTTTCTTTTAAATTGTGATCTTATTTCCATAAATAGTAAAGTTAGTTGTGAATTATGTTTTCCACACAAAAATTGAACGAGGGAACCAGTTATCAAACTGTGAATAACCAATTTAGTACGATATACATATACATTTTATATTTTTGATACACCACAGACAGCTGACTGGATAAACTCAAAACTCAAAACAAATGTATGAAATAACCAATAAATAATATTGAAACAACCCATTTACAATTTACTACTGCCAGCCCGTTTTCGACTTGGCAGTAATGGTGGGATTAGATGTCCGCTGAAATTGACAACATGACTGTCTACATGAAGTATCTGACCATTCAAATGGACGAGGCGTAGTAGTCATATATCTATATGATACATATATATGCACTGTGTAAATGTACATGGTAAATGCCTACTTTGGGTGCCGACTAACATCTATAAAGTGTATGACAATTTGTTATATCCTCGTGGCAGGGACTGAGAGTAGATATAGAAATGGCGGTGGTGAATTAGGTGTGAAATAGGAAGGAAAGACCAAGGAATAAAAGTCATTGGAAAGACGAGAGGTAAAGGTGATATAGAATTGTGTATAATACAATTTACAAACACCAAAACGTTGAACCAGACCAAAATGATTTGAAGTCAGTTTAAAAAACGAAAACTAGATATAAATTCAAACTTGGCAACAAAGAGCCAATTACAAAAATACAAAAGGTGATGAAAGTTAGGTATGTATATTTACGTTATCTCTCATTCAAAGAGATATGGCGATAAATTCATTACATGGTAAAATTTATAGGATACTTAAAATACTACATTTTTCACATATTCCACATTCGAACATTACACAAATACAGACACTAATCCAATAGCTTGTGAAAAGATTACAGAAGCGTGTTCATGAGAATAGCAAGGGTTATAAATCACAATCCTGTCTGACCCTTCACTGTGTCGTATATCATTGCGTGTACGAGCTACGCAACCCCGAGCTGTAAATAATGTGAGGAGTGCAAACATGAGGCTTTGTGTAACCGTAACCTGCAGGTGGGGTGAGAATACTGTAGAATCCTTGAGAGGGGTGGCAGCTCATGACGTCACAATATTCTTAAAGGCACACTTCGACTCTTTAGGGGTTAACTTCCTTTCCCTAAAATTGGAAACTTACTTGAACTTGTATAACATTGGTAATGTATGACATTAGTTCATAAAAGTGCTCATTGCCTAATTATACAAACTAAAGGAAAGTCTGGAATAGAGCCAATAATTGAGAATTGATTTATACCAAGCGAAACGATGTGGAATCTAGATTGCCTTTGTTTGTCGTAGGCTTGTTTACATTTATAGAGGCAAGACTCTCACGACATAACAAATAAAATCAATTCTGGCGCATTTAATGTTTCTCCGTTTATTTTAAACTTTGTAAGTCTCAGTAAAAGGTTAAATTTATAAATGCGGTTTGTTGCAACATGTCATATCAATTTCTGTTGTACAAAAATGGTTTTCTTTATATCTCACTACAAGGCAGGAATTAATCATTTATACCCAGTTATTGAACTAATGTCCGTTGGGAAATTAACAGTTACACCGGTGCCAGTAACGTTTTCAATCGTAAAAAGATATGGACACGACACATCACAACAAAAGTATCAGTAGTTCCAACATGAAGTGAATACTGAATCACAACACAGAAAATTGGAAAATATTGAAATTGATTCAATCATAATAATTACAAATACTTTAGCCCCTGTTGTAAACTTGTTGTTGAAATTATAATAATTGAACAATCTGTTTTGGCGTGTCGTTGATGCCGTTACTGTATTTATATCGACGATATTGCAAGATGATATTGACCTAACAACGAACATACAAACAGAACATTTTAAGAGAGGAAAATAACGATACTGATATAAGTACATGTAAGCGTATTGTGTCTTGCCTCTGTACTTGTACTTGTCAAACTAATTTTGAAATTATTACATATTTTGTCCTCTCTTTTACTTAGTAAACACTCACCCTTCGAGATCGTTGTCTGTTCATTTTCTAAAGTTCCAACTGAATACATCGATATACAAATCACAGAAAGAAACAAATATATAACCTATTGCACATCGCTTTGATACATGTTCGAATCTAAAACAATAAATTCCTCCATTCATTTTCAGGAATGACTTCCCTCACTTGGGTAGCCGACAGTGGAATCAGTTGGTATAATCGATGGACAATCTTTGATACATACGTTCGATAGATTAATCGTTCAAAAATACAAGCCTACGTCATCAATATAGTTGCATGAAAGAGCAAGAGGGAAAAACTTAAAAGCCAAGCAATAAAAAAAACCTCAATTATTTATGAATTCAAAGAATGTTAAAGGGAGAAGAGCTGCGCTTTTATGTCTAAGAGATTCAGTGATATATCTACCACATTTTACCGCACAATAATTCATTACCAAAACAGATGAAACGAAATTGCTATGATATAGCATAGAACCCTGTCTGAACCAACGCTCGTAATTGATTGTGTGGGTTTATTCATACACTTTGCGCATGCTCTGTAAACTAATAGGGTTCTCACCCCCTAGAGATATCTTCCCCACCCCCTAATCCCCTCTGGGTACAGAAACGCCCCCTTAAATCGCAGATAGAATCTTTTATCCACTTAACATTGTGCCCTAGTAAGCACGTGAATTGTTTAGGTAAGATTATTGTGTGGACATAATGGACGGAGAATGGAGGCAATTTCGATAGAAAAACTTGGTTAGAGATGGCAATTACGATAGAGCACCTGTCCGTTGAAGGGAATCACGTTAATTCTATACCAATCAATATTTATTTAAGGTTCTCTTGTGACTTATGTCTGTCTGGAAAGCGCATAATGAAATATTGTGGTTGAACATCGATAAATCATTCTTGCGTGTGAAGCGTCTAATGCTGGATATGTGTGCTAGTCCATTTTGAAAATAAGTTGACATCTTGCAAAACTATGGATGGGGTTTTGTCGTTTAAGTGAGTTACAGGGACATTCAAATAGAAAACCCGGCGGGTATATGTCAATTAACGTTGTAACGTTTATGGATTAGAAAATTTCATTTGAGTTGAAAAGACAAACACGAAAATATGTGAGCTACATCGAAGGACGTGGACTGTAAAAAATGCTGGATTGAATGTGCTATGGTACTGGTTTTAAAGTTCGCTCATTCCTGACATCCTTACCAATGAAAAGGATTAATTCTGATTCATTTTTAAAATCACCTCGGCGAAAGAAGAAAAATACTCGTAGACGTGTGTTGAACCGTTAGAGAGCTCAACGTTGAATATAATTTTGACGTTCAGGAAAGTTTCAACTGAAATTGAAGTATGACCTTCTCATGTCTTCACTGACAACACCTACTTCTTCCACTTCTACCATAAGTTATGCCACTATATATATTGAAAAATCAGGTTTATCAATACTTTTTGCCACGTTCGGAAAATAACGAATTATCATTTCTGTATATATATACATGACCATCAAATCTGAATAATAGTGTTCCATAAAATATCTTCCCACTGCCAATTGTGACATTGAAAGATATATTCAGCGCACCTCAAATCAACTCATGGCCAGTCCACACGCATTTCAAATCTATTAGCACGCCCCGCGAGGATTTCACTTTAATTCACTGGAACATTTGACAGGTACGAAATTTACAAGCTTGTCGATTGCAATTGAACATATCGTGGTGTCACTCACTTCGGCTTAGTGTTGTTGATAGCGTGTTGTCAGTATCGCCCGAGGAACATGCTGCACGGGCTATGGTAAGTAGCTAGGAGATTAGGTGGAGATTCCCAGGGAATAGTAGATATATCCAGTCTCCATCCGCTCTGTCGTCTAGCCTTGCCCCCAGAACAATGATCTGTTTGCTGACGATCATTTTGTCCCATATTTATTTCATTTTTTATACGATTTGGATACAAACACATGAATAAGATTACTACACACTTCACATTGTGATAGGATTTCAGGAGGGGGACAATTATTTGATTATTTTTCTAAATAGCACCTGCATAGAAAAGTAGAAGAGATGATAGCTTGCATATTTTGCAGTTTTTAGCCTTTGTTGTCGACTCCTAAACATTTTATTTTTTTTTACCAAAAGATATCGTTATGCGATTGATCTCATTTAAGGGTATCGCGGTTTTTCCTAGGACTACGAAAACTTTTCTCCATTTAAATCAATATTTCCTTCAATCCACTCTTATATTAGAAGTTAAAACGACGAAAATTATGAAAAATACATTGAAAACAACGTTTTTGTTAGATTAAAAAGATGTACCATGTACAAAAATACTGTCAAGGTAATGGTTTCACAGTACTTGATAGGGTCAAGCGAATCGTGTCCCTTTATGAAATGAACATCAAAATGGTCTCTGTAAATTACGAGATGCACATGCAAGAAATCTACATGAAAACAGAATTGAAACACCGTGAGAAAAGAAGGCTGCACGTGCGGCTTTTCAGAAAAAATACTAGGAACGTTAGCGTCGACAGAGAAGGAAATCACCCAGGAAGTTAAATCTGAAATCCCCAGGGAACTGTATAGCTCCCTGGCAAGATGTCCAGCCCTGCCCGAGGCAGTGATATACACGAACATCTCTGGTCGTAGTTTTAATGTTTCCACTTAAATTTAGCCCAAAATATACACTGTATGTGTAGTGATAATGATATTGCTAAAATGTTAATCGAATGTTGATAAATATTTTCGATTATCAACAAAAGAATATGCCGAGGAAGCTAAGAATAACGCCTTGTAAGATTTGTTTTAAACGCACTAGTGCACACCAATATTTCGTTAACACAACGAATGCACAGATTCTGCATATCTCTCGATATTATTCAAGATCCTCACTCAAGTAATCTACCTCGTAAGTTATTTAACGAATATTTACGTATTCAGGTAGTAAAGTTGATTTTTAAAGACCGGAAGTATTTAATGTTACGCTACAATAAATCCGCGTGAACTACGATATCGGAAATATTAAGATTTTGCTCATAACCAAAAAAGCGGAAACGGCAGCCGCTTTGGTCAATCTAATAGCAATGCTAATGCTGTGTTATTAAATCGGTTTATTTACAACATTGCTTTCATGAAACATAATTCATTCTTTGGTCTCAGTTCAGAGTTTAGGTAAATTCAATAGCTGCACATAACATTAGTTCAGCCGCGTTTAACTGTCTTTGAGATATCCGTTTTGTGCACAGCTAAACTTTGATTTTTTATATGTCCAAGCCGACAGCGGCTGTCTAAATTTTTTCATTGTTGACTGCAGGCCAATTGTAAAGAATTTTAACTATTTCATTGCATCGATAGAAAGGTTATGTGAATGCATAAGTCCTCTTAAACGTTAAAATAGCCAATTTAAACCGTAAAAGCGTGCACTAGTGCCTTTAAAATGGACCGGAACGTAAAATCACGGTGCCAAACATAATGAAACTTGGTATTTCACACAATAACAAACAGAAGTGGTGCAATTTTGGGTTTTAAACTTCCTCCGAGTTTTTGTTTTATCGGCGTTTCCACAGAAAAACTTCTTTGAACTTTGTTTCCGGAACATTTTTCAAAATTCTTGAGCCCTAGCTAAATGAAACTGGATCTATGAAACACTAATGTAGTGTAATGTTCCCTTTGTCTTTTCAGTTTGTTCCATTTGTTTGACCTATGCCGTCGAACCTCATTTTAAATGTTCGTTTCTTGACCAGATCTCAAAAATCAAAATACCTGACTCAGTGTGACCAAGGACTTATATTTTGATTGCAAGCTTATTTCCTCATCGGACGGAAACGTTTTGAAACATGTGTTTTGAGATGTCCAATCGACGAAGCAGTTTCATTGGCTTATATAAATCAAGGGCAGGTAATTTGGGTACATATTTTTCTGATGAAAAGTGATGAGCATCGAAACGTTCACTCTTTGGTGACTGAGGAAAGGCTCATCGAAACTTGGTTATTGAACAATCGTCATGGGATGTGGTTCCTTTAATGGAATCAACTTCTGTGGATTTTATCTTTAGCATTTCTATGTAAACGTAGAAAATGTCCAGGCCTGAACTAAGTAACTTTGAGGTCTAGTTCCAGCAGGCTATGTTTATGAAATATTCACCACCATTCAGTTGTTGGTATTAATGCTCTATATCGTATTGGTTAAATAGAAAAACAACATATAATTCTATTTTCAGGAAAGAGATTGAAAATACGAAGCTAAATGACATTTTAAATGTGAAATTTAATCATCTATTATCAATTATTTATTACCACCTATGCGAAAAGGTAACAAAATATTCGGAAAGAAATGTTAGTTATCAAGGATTAAAAATTATTCTGCCTTATGATTTTAAATATTTTCCCCAATTGGTCTGGTATTTAGCCGACCCTCTGGGTGTTGAATTATTTTCAATAGTGAATATGATCAAATGGACCAAAGCACTAGAAAGTTTGGAGCAGGGTGAAATCAAACTGAAGATCAGTCGTGGAAATCAAGTAAAGGAGTTTGAGTGTAATTTTACTTAGATAACTTCATAAATTCAATAGTTGATGTTATCTAAACTAAGTATTAGAACATAGTTCCTCTCGTGCGATATTTCACATATGCACCTCTTCAAATCTATCAATTCAATATACCATTTTGGTACAGTTACTCTAGAACAGACATGCTCACGTGCTACTCGCCTAGAAAGCTGAAATGTACAAGCCCATAACTCAGACAGACAATCTAAGAAAATATAGAACAGGAAAACAGTTTTTGCACCTGTAGCATTAAATATGCAATAAAGTGGCGTTAAAGTACACTGAAATACCTTGAGGTACAATTATGCCTTGCACCACCAATCTTTTCTGAAATTGAGTCAATTCATATTTTCAAGTTTTGACAAAGAAGAAATGTAAACCATATGGAAAGACTTTTATTTAGTCATAGTTCAGAATTAGCAAGATGTTGTATAAATGTCAAACCTTGTTTAATTGCATTACCAAACCTTGTCACCTGGTTTTCTAGTTTCCGGCGATTAGATAGTGATTCCCAAGTGAACACTTGTACCCACCCCGTAGGCAATTTGCCTCACCCACGGGCTTGGTCGATACCATCTGTGACGTATGTGGGAACACTTGCTGGAATATAGATATGGTTATAGCTGATGATATAGATAGGAAGAGTCACTCTGTTTATGTTGATGATGTCAGCTTTATTTTCGACCATCCCTGCAGCAAATAACAAGTGCTTAAAGTAATTTTAATATAGGCTGTTTACTTGAATATAGATTTCAATGTGAACTATAGCTCTACCGTTAAGCAATTGATTTGTGAAGAAAGTAAAATTAATAAAATGTTTTTGGGGGTGACATTTGTGGCACAGTTACGTAGATAATCAAGCTTTAGTTTTATGACGTTATGGTGCGAAAATTACAACGAGTATATTGACATTGACATAGCTGATGATAGTGTAGATGATATGAAGGTTGATGTCATATGAAATGATGTTGACAAATATTTGTGAAACACAAAATGCGCACCAAAATCTGATGTAAAAAAATCATTGTTACTTTTAAATATGAATATTTCGACACAATTAGTGCCTTTTAAAACTTCTAGAAAACTATATCTATTGGGAATATTTTTTCTTCAAATTCATGTAAAAATGTATTTAAAGGCACTAGTGCACGCTTTTACGGTTTAAATTGGCTATTTTAAGGTTTAAGAGGACTTATGCAATCACTAAAGCTATCTATCGATGCAATGAAATACTTAAAATTCTTTACAATTGACCTGCAATCAACAATGAAAAAATTTAGACAGCCGCGGTCGGCTTGGACATATAACAAATCTAAGTTTAGCTGTGCACAAAACGGATAAATTATAGACAGTTGAAAGCGGCTGAACTATTATTATGTGCAGCTGTTGAATTTACCTAAACTCTGAACTGAGAACAAATAATGAATTATGTTTTATGAAAGCAATGTTGTAAATAAACCGATTTAATAACACAGCATTAGCATTGCTATTAGATTTTTTCAATGTTTTGGGTCATCCAAATTCGATTGTCAACTATACAAAAATACAGCATTCTTTATCGACAAGCTTAATTTCGAACATGTCTTTATACATTCTAGCATGGCCCAGTTAAAACAAGGTAATGAGGGTAACATGTCGGTTTGTTTAGATTCACAACTAGATAAATGACACCGCTCATTATTAAAAACACAATGATCCGTTCGTCGCCTTTACGAGTGTGAAAAGCAGTGTTATGGCATTACAAGACATTGTCGATTGCTCTTATCATAAATTATTTTTCTATCCAAACATATCGTTTATTTTAAAAATGTTGTATAATAAGTAAAAGTACAGTTCCCTGAAAACAAAATGGCGGAGTGTGGACTAGGTCAGACTCTCAAAACGGTTTGTTTGCTTATTAAAACACTTAAACTTCAACGTTTTGTTTGCGTATGAAAACGTTTATCACTACGTGAAACTATACTGTTTGATGTATCAAACTTTCATATCTTACACTATTTTTTAAGCCTAAATGTATGAAAACTGATCCACTGTGATTTATACTAAATGGAAACAAAGGATTGAATAAATAAAACAATGAAAACAGGCGGATTGGAATAAAATTGTCTGTAATCCTATAAATCTTTGTTTATACCCACCGGCGTTAAGTTTGTCAAACAATCATGTATTTGTGAGACCTTAGCTTCAGTTTATTGATTTTTGTTGATCTGAAGAAAACCCTTTAATTTTGAAAAGGAAACTGGCGATTTCGATTTTGATTGGATTAACCTGTTACAATTAAACTTTCAATTTCGTGGAACTAGTCCGTTATTCGTGGTCGGTATTCTATTTGAGATATTTTGTTGAAGTAATTTATCATCTTTAAACCAAACGTTTAATATCTTGAATGTCCAAGGTTTTTTTAACATTGCATGACGTCATTTTTAATTATGACATGACATTATATGATATTCTAAACTGACAGTTAGATGTACAGTTATGTTTTAAAGAAACGCTTACAACACAAAACGTATTTGTGCAGTCACTTCTGTGTCGATCTCTACGCATACAATGAGTTTGTTCACTGCTGTGTATTAGTGCAGTCATCACGGGTTTCAATATGCCGTATGGTAAAAACATCGATCCAGTTGTGTTTTTTTGTTTGGGAAGATATTTGAATACATTTGTTCATTTAACGTAATTGGTTTTACTTCAAACTTCAATGTTCATTTTACAAGTTTCAGATAGATAGATAGTTTATTTCTGTCAAAGAGGCCACAGGCCCATAGGACATAGCATACATAACATTTGCTAAATATATATATATTTTTGAAAAACCAAATTGTATTAGAAGTAAAATGGTTATCACTTATTTCAATTGTACATAGCATGAAATGTTGATATGCATATCAAATTATTCTTCGGGACGAATGTTCATATGATTATTTTAACAAGTTTCGTAGCCTCTTAAAAAGGATAAATGCAAAACGTTGGAAAAACGCAGGTTTTATTTTGCCTTTTACAACGACTAAGGTCAAATCAAAGACGTGAATAGATTACATATGTTCTTGGTCCATACTTCGTACTGATACTGATACTGAATTTCATAGCAATTGAATGAGTTTCATAGCAAATATTGCACTTACAATCTAAAAGATATGTCTGTCACTTCGATACGTTTCAAATGATGGAAATCAATTGTAACACAAATGGCTCCATAAAATATAACTTCAAACTGTGAAAGAGTCATAAAAATGTCACAATAGCTATCTAGAGTATGTCCTCTTTACCAATGTGATAGGACTTGTCATTTGGTTTATTGATGTATTTAGGCTAAACTCCGAGACGCTTCTATACTCTCAGTCGCTGTAAGGAGCTCAGGTTAATAGTCTGTTGTGGGATAGGTTATAGATTTTATCACTGATATTATAGTTGTAGGCTATGTCAAGCGTTCAAAGTCTTGTGTTTGAACTTTGACATCTTTAGGATGGTCTTGTTTTAATCAGATATTTAGGCTGGGATTCATATTGCCATAGGCATTTTTTTCTTTTTCTAAATTAATGTATTTCTATCATGACTATCTGATGACTGTACTTCGCAGGGTCTGTCAGTTTGAAACCTTTACTGCTACACCTATCGATCAGACTATAACTTTCCCCGTTTACTTCTTTTTATCGAATATCACACACAACATTTGCATGCACATTTACCCACCAACTGACCAAGTTTGGACAACAGGAAAACTTTTAAGCACTTTCATTTTCCTTCCAGATAATTTAAGGTTCAATTAATATAGATTGAATATGATATGATAGAAGTGTGGAATGCACCTTGGATTTTTATTAAGGATCTGTATGTGTTTAGTAAGGGTAAACAAATATAAAACTTCTTTTTTATTTCCTTGAGACGCATTTATCAACACAAAGAAATCATTGGTTTATCATATCGAAGCAAGCCTGGTAAGATCATTATAAGGCTCAGGGGTTTAATTTTCGCGATATCGAACTGAAATATTTCAGAAATAAGACGCAAGCTTTAACTTGTTCTAGTTACGATTTGCATGTTCAACCTATTGCAGAAAGAAATAAACAAAGCAGTAACCGTAGATAAGTTATAGACTATCTCTGGGTAACAAAGACAGATTTTTCTTAATTTCAAACTTTCCTAATTTAAGGAGGAGCGAAATGACTAAAATGTATTCAGTTATTGTGAATGAAAATCCTATAAAATGATAAAGTCTGGATAGAGATTGCGTGGCACGTGCATCGGTTTTACGTAATGGTTTCCGGAAACTGTAAACCTATAAACTGCCCATGAAATTGTTTCATTTCTCCAGCATTTGTGTTTGACACACTAGTGGCAATTCGATACAGCTTTGAAGTACCGTATGTCTTGGAAACGTTTTACATCTGCAGTTCTAACGTGTGATATGTAATGAAATGTTCCAAGTCGTAAAACTATAATTCCAATGTTAAGCTGTCGAATGGCTACTTTTACATGTAATAATGATTTAATTTAAATCTATATCCTGAACTCATCTTCACATACTCACCGCTATCTATGTAAATTAACATGTAATAAACAAACTAAGTAGCTTTGTTTAGTTTGCATCGCAAATGTCATATAAACAAAATACTGAAGGTGTAAAATGTTTTTACTTCTTATGGCATTTTTTTAACATTTTTAGAAGGTTTTTATACTAAAAATGTAAAAGAAAAAAACGAGCAATTGTATTTACATAATGTCATATTTCCACGCAAGAAATTAATGTAAGTGAACATTGATTTAAATTGTAAATCGCCTGTCTAAAAAATCTTAAGGGATTAAAAAAAAGATTTTCTCTAATAATCTTGAAATAATGGAACGTGCTGAAACAAATCAAATAATCAGGAAAACGCATACAAAACCGCATGCAGTCTACATAAATGTAGTTGATATCTTGAAAAATAATCAGGAAAATTGACACTCATCCATTTGTTTGTACAAAAACTGCCACCCAGGGTGAAAGCGGATGTTTAAAGCAAGAGAAGTTGATTGTAAATAAACCGTTACGCTGAGTTACACAACCTCTTGTGTTGACAGGTGTATTAAACTGAAACTGACACCCACGTGCATTTAATGCTTTATCTTGCTGATTTAATTTACACAATTTTTAATAGTCATGGTTCTCCGAAAGATTGAATTGCATTTGCTATTTACGACCTGTTTATTTCAGTAACTTAAAATATGCATGATTTTCAAGAGCAACCTTGACATTGAAATCCATGTTCCTAAGCGTGTCTATTTCAAATGTTGTGGATAACGACGTGATGCTTCAGTTTAAATACACGTTCTTTTGGTGTTCTTTTTACATCGAGAACGTGAGTATGATTTTAGCCAGGAACGATACGGCCAATTTTCGCTTCTGACCTTTGCATAGGAGAGCCTATGCAAGGTTGAACATTTGAGATCGAATATCACGTGTATTTCGCAACGCTTTGTAAAGTTATCCGGGTTTGAATGATATAAATCACCAATTTTGAAAATGAATACCTTTCAATGGCTCATATAATTACTTGTGTCTATTGTTGAACATGTATATATTGTCTTCATTGGGGGGTTCATTTCAAACAGCGTTGTCATCAATATAGGTATTTCCACGTGAACATCATGGCTTGCGTTCAAAATTGATTTATTCATTTATTTCAGGGTTAATTTTTTTTATGAACATCACATGACAAAGATTCGTTTTGTTTCAGGTTAAATAGGCAACGTCCGCTGATACATCAAAGATTTTCGATTTCGGTGAGTAAAATTCGTTTATTCTAAGTCAATATTTGGAAAGTTTTTATAGCTATATTAAGCCCGTAGTGGGAGATAGAATGGGGTAGAGAGCAGTGGGGCGAGGAGATATTTGGATGGAAGGTTGAAGATAGAAGGAGGTAGAGCATTGGGGCAAGAAGATATTGGGATGGAAGGTGGGAGATAGAAGGGAATAGAGAGCAGTGAGGCAAGAAGATATAGGAATGGAACGTGGGAGATAGAAGGGGATAGAGAGCAGTGGGGCGAGGAGATATTGGGATGGAAGGTTGGAGATAGAAAGAGGTAGAGAGCATTTGGGCGAGGAGATATTGGGATGGAAGGCGGGAGATAGAAAGGGGTAGAGAGCAGTGGGGCGAGGAGTTATTGGGATGGAAGGTTGGAGATAGAAGGGGGTAGAGAGCAGTGGGGCAAGAAGATATAGGAATGGAAGGTGGGAGATAGAAGGGGATAGAGAGCAGTGGGGCGAGGAGATATTGGGATGGAAGGTTGGAGATAGAAGGGGATAGAGAGCAGTGAGGCGAGGAGATATTGCGAGATACATGTAGAAAGGAGGAAGAAGGATGATATGGGTGAAGAAGATAGGGGAGCGAAAGACGGAATAAAGAAGGTGGGGTATAGAATAGAGGGGAAAGGGTGGAAAACGATGGGGATATGTGTCGGTGGCAGAGGATATATGGATGAGGAGAAACCGGGCGAGAGGAGAGAAATATGTAACTGTTGTAATGTAATGTAGTATGATATATTGGAAAATGCATATGATTTAAATAGGAGAGGAGTATATAATGATAAGGAAATAAAGGGAAAGAGACCTTAATAATGAAGGGCTTTTCAGAAAGGTCTCATACGTTTTCTTACGTTGTTGCATATACCTTTCAATTCGCATTCATTTAAAGGAGATGCTCAAACTGTCCTGATAATATTTGTGCAGCTAGAAGATTGCAAGATAATGATGAAATATACAAACGTTTATACATACTGCATGTCTTACCCCTAGACAAAAACACCTAATTATTTGATTATCAACACATACGGGTCTTGACTTTCTTCTCGTTACGTCGTTGAACGTAAGGAAGATAAATTGATTCCCGTCCAAGTATTTGTTCTCTTTAGATTCTCATTTGTCTTTAGAAAACATTCGTTAGATTGGTATTTTAGATAAGATTAAACCTCCGCTTTCAATTCGCCTTGAATACATGAAAAAAATGAATTAGATGTGTCCTTTTTTTATAATATTATTTGCATTTTTACGAAATTATCATATAATGCTTCAATTTAATCCCCTTGTTCTATATTACGCTTGTAACTGTTTGTTTCCACAACTTAATAAGGATTTTTAGTTGAAGGATGCATAAAGTCTACCGAAGGAAATCGTCGTTATTTACAAGTTATTGGTGACCATTATTTGTTGTCGGATTTCTTATAAGCTTTCAACATATAATTTGACTCTCCGTGATAATGCTGCAATAAGGTATGAGATTCATTATCAAACCATTCTTTTTTAAATTTGACCTTATGATAAGAGCATTCCTTTATTGCTTTAGATTATTTATCATATCAATCGAATCGAAAATACCTTAAAAACATTAATAAATCAGTATAGTGTGCTAATCGTACAGTTAGTTCCATTCTTTTAATTGGATTAAAAATAGAGGTGCTCTCTTCTTGTGATTCAAACTGTTTCCCCATGTTCCACTCAGTAATCAAAATTCAAATAAAGATATTGATGTAAAAAAAGAAACAAATTCAAATTTTCTAAAGCAAACATATATTTGTGTCTCTAAAAATACAAACAAGGTTATATAAATAGACAAGAAATATATAGATGCATTGGTATCTTTTTCACAAGTAAACGATACAGCGCTTGACACGCAGGGTGCTATGTGTGAACTGACCATGATAGGAATATTCAAATGGGTGACCAATTTAAATCGTTCACACTTAAATTCTATGCTGGGCCTGTTTATTTAACCCTGTTTAACATCTTAACTAATCGCGAAAAGCCTTCCCTCGATGATTCAGAGTAAATAAAGAGGGATTATGTATGTGATAATTGACAGTTTAGATTTCCATTCTGTATAAATATCCATTAAACAGAGATTACAATCTGTGTAATGCCATGAATTAATGATTGTTAGCATTTTCCCGAATAATGATAAAAATTCTTAACATCTTTGATGTTTTGAATTAAGATTGAAAGGAGAAATTTAATTACTACTGTACTTTACCACTGGTTTTGGAATGCTAAGTGGAGTATTTGTTGTCTCTACAAGATCATTGATTTAATGTGAAATTGAAAATACTTATCATTAAATCAGTGATATTTTTATATTTGAATTCATTTTGTACACGTATTCGATTGAATGCCAAAATCTAGACTTGTATAATGGACGCTGTTGCGTTTTACTATGTGTAGACTTTGCCAGATTTAAAGGTTTTGTGATAACTCTTTTTCCATTAGAAATGTTTCAATGGTAATTCAAAAAGTCAGACAAAGGCCCCTGTTTTGAAAAATTAATTAATTTGATCGAGAATATGATTGAGAATGTCATCTTCCTTCTTTTCCATCTGAAAATGATTGATTTTGACAACGAGCGATCCAAACCTCTCATTAACGTCCGTCCCTTAATGTAGTCTCCTGTAACAGCGATGACTTCGATATCGATAATTTATTGAATGGTATCAGTATCAAGTTTATTACGCCTTTACGTTTATTAATGAAGTTTTAACAGAACCTATTAAAGCCTTATGTAAGTCTAGGAGGAGCGACTGCGCTGACAAACCGGTACTGCATTAATGTCTGTCTGCCCATCATGGGGCCGTTCTTTTAAATGTGTTATTTACTTTACGTCTGTACCTGGTAAACTTTTAACAACTACGGGGATTGTGAATTGAAAAATATGACGACGAAAATGACCTCTTTTTTCCCTCGTAAAATCTCTATATTGTCGAATCAAATCTTGTCATTTGAATTGAGGATTAACAAAAAATTTCAACACTGTCTAAAAAGACATATTATTTTGATTTAGTGGAATAACTATCGCTACTGGGTTCATTTTTATTTTGTTAGGCAGACATTTTTCAAATTATTTCATAAATATGTTTCCAGATCGTGATATGGGGTATCATTAACTGACCGTATTCCAAAACCAATAGTTGATCGAAAGTCCAGATAAGAACAAATGATAGTTAAGAACCATTGGATAGTTGCACAGGTGCTTGATATACTTACTCGAGGGCTTGAAAGTTGTACATGTGCTTGATTTGGTTACACGAGTGCTTAGAAGTTACTCATGTGCTTGATATAGTTACACAAGTGCTTGAAAGTAAGTAAGATGCTTGAAAGTTACTCAATTGAGGGAAACATATTAAGATGTTCAATATCATTACAAAAGTACTTGAAAGTTGCTCATGTGCGTGATAGTTAATTTATAAAGTTTTTAGCTGTCGGCTTCGTCAGTTTAGATTGTGTCAGTAGTGACCATATTGGAAGTTTGTTTCTCTTTGGGCCACATAAGGAAAGAATGTACACCTTGGGGCACATGAGGAAGAAGGTTTTCCCTCTTGGCGTCACATTGGGATTAACTCAGTGATACCGAATCGTCTATAGTGTGAAGGTTTAGAAGCCTTTCATACAGTCTAGATGTTATTTAAGTATAATAAGCTGAGAACACATACAAGCACAAGATAATTTTTTTAATTTGATATAAAAAACAAACATATTTCTGAAATATAAGTGAAATCACGTCACATCTACCTCCCGTTTATCAAACTGCACGAAAAACGTGTGAAATGCTATCAAACGTGAGGGATGATATCAAAAGTGTTTGCACGTTCTGCACAAAACATTACATTTAATAATAAGAATCCAAACCAGTACTGATAAGCTAACGCATTCGCGCTTAGTGCAGGTCCGTTAAGAACACGGTATTAATGCTTTATGATGTGATAGATTAAACATTAAAGGTAAATTGAGTTTGATGTGTAGAAATGTAAACACAAAGCACGAAATGTTGCTCCCTTCCCCCCTCGAGTTGATAGCCGTGTTGAAATATAAAACTTCAATTATACTTCCAGTGTCAATCCCGCTTCTACACTTCGCTTTTATCAAAGCCGACAGCCCCTTAGAAGACAACAACAAAACTATTGTTAGAAAACACCGATTTCATGAATAAGCTATTTTCCGCACATAGATGTTAAGGGGTCTTCAATTTTCACCTGAGTGCTAACGCCACGCCGAAAAGGTCTCTTTAGGAATAGCCTAACATACATGTACACTTCCTTTGCGCTCAGTTCAAAATTAACTACGCCATATTTATTTTAAACAACCAAACATTTTGACCTCGCTCTCGTCATAACGCCCTCACCCTAATTCCCCTATTTTAAGCACACATACTCTGAAAACATCTCTCACCCCATAACCCCAACCCCCTTCACTGACTGAAACTTCAAGACGGACCCGATACACTCTCCTTCATAAACAAACTACATTCCTCTTACAACTAGAAAATATTGTAAATCCACTGGCCGCTTTAGTTAGCCGTATGTATCGACGTAAGATGACAACTCGATCACAATAATTTATATTCTAGCCCTCCCGTATTTGATATATTTCTTGTATCTCAATATTTTAATGCTTAACTTGTATACACAATGTTTAGTGTGTCTCATTGGCCATATGGCCTGGTGTTTGTATATCATTTTATGTTTTTAAACTGTCCCTGTACCCGATTTACAAACATGTGACACAATAATAAAATATTTTGTCTGTCTTGTCTGTCTATGAAAGCATACATATCTACCACTCGCTCTTACGTTTTTTCGTCAGGAATCTTCACCATACCTGCATTAGTACTATTTCCTTAAAAAATCTCACTCTCACTTAAATCTTTACGCAGATTTGCATCAATTGTTACGAAGCATTACCTTAACCACACTCTTCATCACCTGAAAGTTTCCTCTTTCGGGAGTACCTTTTACCCGACCAACCCTCAGAACGAATCCAGTAATGTATCAGTTGGTAAATGCCAGGACACCCTCTCAACCTCATAAACTTTTCAAAAAGTCTCAAACTATTTGAATGCAAACCCCTCATCCTAAAAGCGCACCTTCCATTTACCCGAAAACACCATCAACTTACATATTCATTCTTTCTCCAGGAAAAATAACTAAATAAGCTTATATGCTCTCCCACATTTACACCATTTGCGAGCATAACATGTGACTTATGTTGTATACTCCAACACCAACCGTCTCTCAAAACATAAATTCCGAACCCAACCAAATTCCCCTTATTCGCTCCACACATATATCCCCGTCCCCAAAAGCAATCTTACCCTACTAACACACTCACACCCGCTCCACCACAAGGTGAACCCGAAAGAAATAGACAGGTCTAACCTACAACACTAGGAAAATAGAGCACTTGTCACTCAAACAAGGCACCTTTCATTCGTAAACCTTCAACATGAAATTCTGAAAGGGAAGCGTTTGACATACGATATTTCGGCTTCCTGTCAGTGTTTCGTTGAGTGAAAAGAAACACTTGCTAGTTGAACGACTTGCTAGTGTATTACTTCGCTTTATTTGAATTGAATGCTCAAGATTTTCCAATGAATGCAGGAGGTGAACTATTGTTAAGGAGAAATTGAAAAATCTCTTGACATACATTTTGACAAGTTGTTAAGTTTTTGTTAACTAATGTCGTTTACCATTAAAAATATTTGTGTTTGAATTGTCAGAGCAGTAAATATAGCTCCCATTGTGTCAAAATGAATTAAATTTGGTTTGTATATTGGTACTTTCTAATTATCTTTCTTGTTCTTTACATCTGAAACATTTTTGTATTTTAAAATATTTTGGTACAATAATATAAATCATATTTTCAAATAGTTTTATCCTAGAACTTATAAATTAACATTTTTTCATTATCAATTATTTTATATGTTAATGTTTGTCTATATATATTAATAAGTTAATGACTAAACGTGCCCTTATCAATGACTAAACGTACCAACAAGTGAGTGTACAACTGTCTGAATTACTTTGTCAATATGTCTGTCATTAGCGGCGTAAATGCATCAGCGAATAGCTTTGTTTAAATGTCAAATGTAGTACCTGAGAAAAAAATCAATGTGATTTTTGTGTATCATATAAGACAACAAGATTTGTGTTGGAAATGTTTTGTGTCTTAAAATGTGGTGAACATTTTTGTATCAAAAAATATTAAAGGCACTAGTGCACGCTTTTACGGTTTAAATTGGCTATTTTAAGGTTTAAGAGGACTTATGCAATCACTAAAGCTATCTATCGATGCAATGAAATACTTAAAATTCTTTACAACTGACCTGCAATCAACAATGAAAAACTTTAGACAGCCGCTGTCGGCTTGGACATATAACAAATCTATGTTTAGCTGTGCACAAAACGGATAAATTATAGACAGTTGAAAGCGGCTGAACTATTATTATGTGCAGCTGTTGAATTTACCTAAACTCTGAACTGAGAACAAATAATGAATTATGTTTTATGAAAGCAATGTTGTAAATAAACCGATTTAATAACACAGCATTAGCATTGCTATTAGATTGACCAAAGCGGCTGCCGTTTCCGCTTTTTTGGTTATAAGCAAAATCTTAATATTTCCGATATCGTAGTTCATGCGGATTTATTGTAACGTAACATTAAATACTTCCGGTCTTTAAAAATCAGCTTTACTACCTAAATACGTAAATATTCGTTAAATAACTTACGAGGTAGATTACTTGATTGAGGATCTTGAATAAATTCGAGAGATATGCAATATCTGTGCAGTCGTTGTGTTAAAGAAATATTGGTGTGCACTAGTGCGTATAATTGTCATAGTCTATATATCCATTTTGGAAGCTCAAGTTTATTTGTACAAGATAGAATTTGAATATCTTTTCTTTGTAGAATTCCAAGCTTAAACACTTAATTTCGTTCATACAAACACGCGCAAGCTGACGTCAATAAAAGATAATTATTAATGTTTATCCGTACCTAATTAACTTTTATCTATATCGATCTAAGTGATTTGATGAAAACTGTAATATGGAATAAATAAGTTTTTTCATATAATATGCTAAATCAAATGTGACACGTCGGTCACCTTGACTCAGCACGTGCTACCAAAGAAGGGTAAACTTGTAAATGATTCTAGAGTACACGTGCAACAAAGCGGAACAAGGAACAGCCATGGTCGGTTGCACAATGCATGAGTGCGAAAAATGAAACAAATGTTTGAGCGTCAAAAAACACACGTCGCGTTATTAACACCCGAATGACAGTTAATGGTTGTTTATTCTGAAATGAACATGCTGAAATATGCACGTGTAAATTACACTTTGACGTGTTATGAAAACAACATGTGCTTGTTAATTTTCAATAAAAGGTCATGCAGGTATGACCCCAAGGTGAAATGACCCTTTGTTAAAAGAAAATTTTCATCTGTATGCTAATGTGTTAATTTCGATGTTTTGACACCTTAAAACAGTCGTTGCTTGTTATGGCTATTTCTGCTCAAACAGACTTATGCTTTTTAATGATATTTTTAGTTCTGAAATAGTTTGAACTTGTTTAACTTTCATATCTTCAAATAGCTGAAAGCTTCTTCCTTCATTGGGTTGTTTAATGCCATATCTGGTAAACATATAAGCTGGGTCGAACTTGCTGGTATTCGAAAGCATTTGTAGTGTTGGGGGAGTGTTTCGTTTTCATAACGACAACTCGATACAAGGTGATACAAACCTTCAAATCATTACAAGTATATGTAGTCTTTGTCTGTTGTCTTTGAACTAAAACTTGCTGCTTACATTTATCATGCTTATTGATGTTGGTAGTACCTTTAAGGTTGTTAATTATGTTACCTCGTGCATTTCATGCAAGTGCAAATAAAGTTAATAATAAATTAGAGGTGTATTTAACCGCTGTGCCAAACGTTAGATTGTCTAAATGCGTCTCTTGTCTTTTTACTTCACCGTGTATTTCTGAACACGTGGAAAGTGTGAAAATCGTGCATGTTTCGTCTTTTTCAAATCGAAACACCCTACAAAGCGTGAAGCTGTACATTCTGGGCGTAGCTAATTGCGTTCCCTCTTCTTGCACGAAATCGTGTACTTTTCTGCCCTGCGAAAACGACTCGGTGTAATCGTCTTAGTGTGAATGGTTTGACAGGAGTTTACGATGCATTCTCAAGAAAACGTCACATTCCTGTGACTAACATTCCTTTAAAGTTGATTCCAGAACAAGTAAAAATGGCTTTTCTTAACGACTAGAAGTGCGCGTATTGCAATGTGTGTCTTCAATCCGACTCGGCTTGCAATTTTCTTTCGACTTTCTTTATTAAGCATTTTACAATCTGCAAGTAAAAGACAGTCGAAATATTAATCATGTTATAAAATTTAAAATCATGAAAATGACATTTTGTTATTTGGATCACAAGTAACAATTCAAGTAACCAATACTTGATCACGAATTTGTTAAGCTATGTTTCACCTTTTTCACCTAAGTCCTGACAAGTTTCATTTGTAAAGCCTAACACAAATCTGCTGTCATTTGTATAAAAGGGGGCTTAGAATTTCAAACTGCGCAATCGTTATCCAAACTAAACCTTCAACTGAACTTATATCCATGGACTGGCAGTTAGTTATAATGTAACCCGGATTTGTCAGTCCGATAGCCAACGTCAGTTAATTGATGGTGAAATAACTCCTTTCTGACAAGCCTTAATCCTGCTTGAATATGCCTAGCCCCTTAGGATTCTCGCTGTACAGTAGACTTTTCCTGGTCTTATAATCGGCAGGGTTAAACTTTCATGAAGGAATTTAAAGCGGCTTTTACAGAGCTCGTAATTATTTCGAAATGTGAGAGAGAGAAGGGTGAGAGAGACAGTGACAGAGAAAGACAGAGAGACAGAGATAGAGACAGAGACAGAGAATATGTTATGAACCATGTCTAGTTTCAGCGACGCGTCATAACACTCGATATGATACACCCCCACTGCCACAAACCGAGATATGATGTTTGCACACATGAGTACACAAAAAATGTCCATGCTCAACTCACACTGTGTACAGCTCTAAATGAAATATAGACTTCAGTTAACAATACGCAGACGCCAGTCTCGTCAATTCACAGTACCTTTGTCACCCCTTTGTCGTTAGCTTATGCGCGAAGGGAGTTCCTTCCGGTTAAAAGCCAGAGCACGTTTCTATTACCTACGTCGCACCCACTTATGTTGGCCTCTTGGGGCTGGGACTCCTGACAATAAGTTACGCTATCAAAAGTGGCTTCGAACAGACTTGACGTCTGGGACCAACGCGGATCTCTGAGAGCAATGGTTTAATTCCATGTAAAAGGTTCAATTGGCATTGGTTTTACTTTGGTTGACCTGCGCTTAAATTGGTGACATTTAGGTAATTTATGTAAGTGCGCATTTCATTTTTGGTTTTAGCTTTGCCTTATTGAAATGGTAATGTGGAGGACCTAAGACGTGTTAATAAACGTGTAATCTAGGTTTAGTTTCAACTACTGAGAACGAAAAATAACATTCACTTTTAGTATTTATGAAAATCCTACGATTAAGACAAATAATTTCATAAGTTATACATTTCATGCTATGCCGATTCCCCCTGATCGAGAAAACGAATATGGAATATGGAAATGGAATATAGTAAAAGCTTATGGTATCTTTTCCGTTCACAAGCTTAAAAACACGTGTAAACATCAGTTCATTCTATTCAAACGAAGTATAAACGATCCAACATTACCGAATTTTTTATTATTTACCGAAATTTCTCACAGGGTTTACAAACCTGCATGTACGTACATGCAAAGAAGGTGTCATATTTCTGATTAGTGTTCATCCACGTCACATTTTGTTCAGTCTATTTAATTCCTCCCCTAAACACGACTTCACCGCCCAGGGTTGGACTTAAATACTGGGTTTTTGACAGAATCTTCTCAAATTGTCTCGATCTTATCAACTCAACAGTAATCCGTTCTTGACACGATATCATTAAATGTACTATTGTCGTCACAACTGGTTTCCTTATCCAATCTCAATACTATTATCTACACCGCTATCTTTAATAAAAGTTAGATCCTCCTTCGATATCGTCTGTACCGTGTCATCCTCATCGTCTGTACCGTGTCATCCTCAATGCTATTTTCCCAACAAGGGACTCGCATTGTCCAAAAAAGGTGCTATTGCCCTTACGACTTGCTCGCAGCTATTGAAACGGCTATAATTAAACCATGTCACCAGCCGCCCGTGCAGAGCTTAAGCTGGTTAGCAAGAGAGTGCGATCATTCACTACGATGAAGTGATAGTTCCCCTCAGGCAAAAAGTGTTTATTATCAATGAATGGCGTCAATTATGTAGGTGGAAAAGTCATTATTGTTGACAAATAATTATCTGAAAGTTTTCGAATTGGATTTACGGGTACCTAGTGTCAGCACAGGTAGCAACCACACCTTAATTAGAAGCTGTAGGTAGGAAAACATTATTTCAAGGGATATGTCACAGTGTTTGTTCCAAAATGAGTCATGATTTTGTTTTCATGTACTAATTGAAAATGCCAAAACATCTTTTTGCTCATTGACTTTTCTTAAATGACGCGTGAAATATTTGTGAAGGCGAAGAAAGCAAGTTATCTTTGTTAGGAAAACTCATCAATTGTATAAGTGTCAACATAGCATTTAAGTGTACAACTCGGAATGTACGCTATCTTTAAACCAAGAAATTTACACTCATAATTTCAACCATCGTAATTAAAATCGATACTTCTTCTTTTGAATAATACATGCAGGAAGATCAAATTTACATGTATATTTCATGGGCAAGCACTTAAGAGAAACGCAATATGCTCCTGGAAAAGTGTCATTTCTGCTACACAAGCTCTTGATGATTCACCTGTAGATGTAGACCTTTTTAAAAATATTAGATTTCCTGATAGATTTAAAACACGACATAAGTTCAAGGACTTATTTCATTGCAACCATTCCGACAATTAGGAGATAATGTGACGATATAAATCTAACGTCAAATGTGCATAGCCATTTACAGAAGACAGCTTCACGTCTATTCGCACAAAATATCTAGAAGAATTTGTTTTTCTCCCTTTCTGAAAAGGTCAATGAACAACTGATTTAATTCTGATGAAATTAGTTACACGTGATTGACAAGCAACATTGGTCAAACATTTAGCATACATCGCTTCATTACTAGACATATATACGGTTTCAACTACTAGACTAATGTAAATTTATGTTATAATACCTGAATCATATTGTTGCACTCTTACTAGTTCAGAGATATCAAGAAACATTTTCGATCTCAAGATGTATGTGTCGTCCATAATATGAACAATACATAATGATTGAGTCTTTGAAGGGCAACTGATATACAAAAGGAAGACAAGCTTTTCTGGAAAGCAATTTCTTTATTGTGATATCCACTACGTTTTTGGGGTACATGTTGTCTTCTTCATTATGTGAAATGGGGTACATTAACACTATACTGCAAATTCATATTGCTTTACATTCCCATTTAATTTATCTCTCTAATTAGGTTTTCTCGCTATGTTTAATGTTTCCTTGGTTTGATAGATGCATATATGTACCCCATTTCATATGAAAGCTGTTCTCCAGAAAACATCCCCACATAATGATAAAACCGTATTCACTACTTGCCAGTTCATGAATACAGATGTTCACAGCTCCACTTCACAACACTCTGTTATAGCCCACTGTTGTATTACAAGGGTGAGGACCTTAATTTTTAAAATGTAGAATTATGAAAAGGAACGGTGCAAACTGATAACATTCCTCCATTCTCCTCTTTGTTAGCAATAGTTTGTCTCAATCGAAGTTGACGTTTACGGGCTCATGATACCACCCTTACCGTCATTATATCTGTGTAGATGCTTTGAGTTATTAGAATTTCTATTTTCGAGGTGAAGTTACTTTCACTTCATGCATACGCCTTGTATCATCCGAAATTTTTAGTCACGAAATTGACTAAAATTGTGTTAGAATCTATATCACAAGAGATGTATAGATTGCAACTTTATTTTTACACTCGATACTCGCTACTTCTTGCCATTTCACCAGAAGAATGACTATTCCTTATTTACAAGTATATATAGGAGGTACAAGAATCTCTTCCAGTTTCCAGGCAAAAAGTATCCGAAGTAAACAAGTGTATGAACTACGGTGTATTGGTAAGAACTTGGTAAACCAACGAACAACACAGATTCGCAGTGGTAGTTGAGTGTACCCTTCCCTTACCTCAGTTACGTTGTATTCAATGTCTTTTCACATTCTCTACTTTTAGTTTAGAGGCACTTACCGGTAAATCTCTATCATTTACCTGGTTATCTATTTTGATTTAAGCTGCTAGATTTTATTCTTCCTCGTTCCAGCTCAAATCAAAATAACGGGCAGAAGTTTTGCATCCAGGTGATGCTGAGTACGTTTAAGCTTCACCGACCACAGAATGTAAGACTATGATTCAGTTTCTGAACATATTTATGGAAGGATTATTTCATTCAATATGAGAAAGAAGCCTCTGAACAAAGTTCATTTCTTGCTCATTCCAAGGTATACTTTCCTTTCAAAAGTTTATATTTCAGGATCAGGTGAATTTTAGGTTGGAATATTATCAAAAAGCGTTCTTAGACAACCTCAAACCTACACAGTTCTTCCTAACAATTAGGCCTTACATCGCATCACAAAACAGTTTCCCAAATTGACTCTGATGAACTGTGTACCACTTGTTTAACCAGAAGCACTTAATAGCATCCTGTTACGGTCATTAGAGGGCTCATACAATCCTTGTAAGTTGGGGATGCTAAATAAAGCCCGTACCACAGGTGCAGATGCCCGAAATAGCCCCCAAACCTCATTACCTGCAGCGTAACGCTGCCTAACCCTCTTTGTCTCCAGGTAACGGACAGTTAGCAAATACAAACAGATTCCGGGGACCACCATCTTGAAATAGACATCTCTTATTAATTGCACTTGAAGATTGACACTTTACGAGTGTAGAAAAACAGCCGGCTTTGTAACGCTGTAAAAAGGATTTTGGACAAGCTACTTGTAATCTTTATTGAACTTGAGTATAAAAACATCCCCAGTTGCTGAATGAACGATGTTGCAATCCATTCCTTTTTATTACATCTTGAAGTGGGTTTCGGTTGCAATTAAGTAATGTGGTGTAATTGAAGTAGACCGATGCATATTTGTATTTTAGAGTTGGACATGTGTTACATAGCCTACTTTGTATATGGTATTTTAGGAACGAGAGACTAAGTAAGTAGCAGTGAATAATGATAAGTGTACATTAACGTGGGTTGAGTACTGTAACTTTGACGCAGTGGTCAAGTTAGCTTAATCGTTACCATTAGGAATATATGTGTGTGAGTGATTTTATAGCAAGGAGCGGAATGGGGCATATGAACAATATTCACTGCACATGGCTTGTTTCAATTTACACATAGGAATAGGAATAGAGGCTGTTTTTGAAGAATGAGTCAGAGAAATTGGAATGATACACAGTGATCCGAAACAGGATCGTATAGGAGCTATCTTTATATACAGATTTTACAATCGGCCTCGCCGCTAATGGCTGAAATATTGCCCAAGCGGCGTTAAACAATAACTCACTCACTACAATCGGCCACTTCTATTCAATGTAAATAACACACGTATTGGACGAATTAGACAAATGAGAAAGAAAATGTAAAAGAGAAATAAGAGAAAGGGAAGAAAAAAGACATTAGGAATGAAGAGTCGAAAAGACTAAAAGGGAAGACAAACAACGATGGAGAGACAGGGAGACGCAACAAAATGAATATGGGAAAAGACAGATGGAACAAAAACTAGCTTTAAACGAATAAAGGAGAAATAAAGTATTGCTGAAAACCGAAAGAAAACAGAATATTTAATCACAGTCATTAAGGTCTTAAAACTGTTTTGCTTCAAACTCCTTGTGGGTTAAAGGAAAAGAAATATAATAATAACAACATCTTAGTCCATGATATGAGATGTTTCGACACAGATGCTTTAGAAGGACACCAGAATCTGTGTCTTAACCTCTCATACCATTAATAGAGCTGTTTTTATTTTATGTTTGTTCATTATTTTCATTACAATCATTCCAACTTCTAAAATGCCTCTCAGAGAAATCATCCTTACGGTTTCATTTTTTGTGTGATATATAGATTAACAAACTTAACATACGCTCTTTTCGCGTTACAGGGGAGAATGATTTCTTTCGAGAACAGTTTTAACTAAGCAATTTCTGCCTTGAACGCAATATTCACAATATACTAACGACCTACGGGTATTT
This sequence comes from Phorcus lineatus, assembly GCA_921293015.1. Lineage (NCBI taxonomy): Eukaryota > Metazoa > Mollusca > Gastropoda > Trochida > Trochidae > Phorcus > Phorcus lineatus. The sequence goes on along the minus strand of OV121098.1, from coordinate 18,945,079 downwards.
TCTGTACTGAAATCAAATAACGATGATCTCTTTTGTCTATCAAAGGAACTTGTTAAAGATCAGTGGTTATTGGTGCTTATTATAAAACGACATTGAAACCGCGCTAAGTATTTTCAGATTTTGAAAGCCTTAAAGGGGCACAGAGTGTGTTGTTGGAGTCAAATATGCCAAATCTTCAAAATGGTGTTATTTTATCGAGAAATAGTGGTTGTCTCTGAAAATCACCATCTTTTTGCTGATCAGTTTAGTATGAAGACAATTAGCAGGTTTAAGTTGTAATTTGTGATGGAAAATAGGACAATGGCGCGCACCAATGACTCAAGCTTTATTCTTGAAACTTATCTAAAGCAGATACAAGAAAACACAAATATTGATAGTGTTTAATACAACAATTAACAAATATTCATGTATATTAGATGCAAAAATATTAACATCGATATGGCGGTTTTTCTATTATCAATGAAAACGAGAAAACATTCTAATTTTGGCAGTTTGAGATAAAGAAGCAAATCTAGGGACAATATTTGAATTGAACTCAAGACAGATGGTATCTTAGTTCTTATTTAGCCAAATAATAATTAATGAAACATACTCTGTGTCACTTTAAAAACATACAGATCAGTCTGGCTGACGCTCTATTCGGCTTTAGGCTGAATCACGCCAATGAATCATGGAATGAATCAGAAATCAAAAGTTGATTTAATCAGTAACGTTGATATTCAAGGTTAGCTAGTTACATTAAATGTATAATTAACACGTTTTCAACACATCTAAACGTTGAAGATTTGAAGTTTCCACTGGATCAATTTACCGTGGTTAGCTCGTTTACATGAAAAGCTCGATTAAATGGAGAGTTCAAACAAGCCATGCTTGCCAGCTTAACACGATGTGCCAACATGCGCCTTTCAACATAGAGCCAAGTTATATAGACAGGCTATGGTTGGCAGTCATGCAAATTTATATTGAAATTTCACATTATTAATCACGATTCGGGATCATGTTATATCACAATTCATACACAACGGTTCATGCTTAAGGATGGTTGACAATGGGTGATTTAATAACTTCTTTAATTTTTAACTTTTTAATAAATTCAAGGTTTTTCGATTAAAGATTGTTCTTGATTTAGGTGTGTTGTGAATTAACTTTCTGAGGAATATTGGCATTTTCAAAGAACAGCAATGAAAAATGTCGGATACAAAGGAGACACTCCCTGATTTTCATGACATTTTATTTGGCTTTGAATTAAACCATATTCTTCGTAAAACGACAAAAGTATGACAATTATAAGTTTTCAATCACAAACAACAGCTTTGTACGTGAAGCCGAAATCACGGTCCAAATTACATAATTACCATATATCTCAAATCAAAGCTACAAACTCACATCTACTCTTCGTTCTGCTAAAGATAAGTTTCCAAAATGACATTTGAGTTAGTAGCGTGCGCCAGCACCGATATATTTTCGATTGTAGATAAATATGGTATAATACGGAACATGATATCCTAAAATGATACTTTTCAGCAACAGTCAGTATTTTTCAATGAATGATACCACTAATAAATGAAACGACAACAAAGTCCTCCGCAATTGATTTAAAAACAACATTTGCCTATCACTTGTTGAAACCCATATAAGTAAACATTACTAAGTTTCCTTGCGAATATATGATTAGTTAGAACAGTTAAATGATCAGTTAGAAATGGTTGTAAAACAACGTCCCTTGGCATATAATATTTTAATCGTTTCCCTTTTGTTTTGTATTTGATGATTTTACATGAAAATATTGATAAACATTTTCACGAAAGACGTATCTGACCTTCAAATATCATCCGTTTTAATCACAAAGACAAGGGTCATAAATTTCCCCGAAAGCAAACTATTTTATGACATTTAAGCAGGTTCTATCAGTCCTACACAAAGTATTCTAACATTTTCCAAGCAAGAATTCCATTCGAAAATGCATAGAACGTGATTAACCCTTGCTCCATTGTCCGGTTGTCTGGCAAGTGACCATTTTGTTTTCAATATACTACCCCATCCACTCTAACCGCTGAGGAAAGTAGACATATCTTTCGCCATAAGAGTGCTACAATACTTGTAGATAGTTGTCTGCAAACAGTGTCATACCAAGACCTCCAAAGTTGATATATTCATTAAAGAAGCAATTATCTCCCTTTTAAAGATTACTTTTAAATTAATTTGGACGTTTTTATTTCCATTTTACCTACCTTACAGATTATAATTTGCAATTTATTTTCATAAATTAATTTGTAATCTAAACTTGAATACTAGTGTGCATATTCGAATTTTAGAATTTAAAAAAAACCCGTCAAAACAATCAAAAGCTTCAAGTTATCCAGGTCGTAACCCATGCTTTTAGCGAAACTCCTCCCCTTTTACCGTGAAGCTTGTTTATTGGCTGAATCAAGCAAGTCACATGTTTCTATTTATATTCCTCATTGCTCGCCTAGCGAAGGCTCGGATATCATACAGAACATTATCACCCTCAGTTTTCTAACCCGAGGGGCAAGATTTCATGGCTCACTGCTTCGGGTGGGTGAGTTTGAAAGGCCGAAGATAGGCCCGAGTGAATGACTTGAAAATCAGTCGACTCCTGAAAGTAAAGCGAGCCAGACCGACTAGGACTAAGCGACAGTCGAGAGATGTGGAATGTAACAACGGTTTTCAAAGTGTGTTGCCTTTAAGTTGTGTTTACGTTCAACCGTGGATATTTTATTCGGATATTTATCGCGCTCTGGTGAGTGGCTTTTATAATTTATATCTTATTCTTTCGAAAGTTGACGTTATTTAACTTATATTTGATATTGTATTATTGGATATTGTAAGTGGTAAAAGTAAAGCCCTTTGGGACGATTGAAATCTATTATCAGGCCGTTTCATTCTTTAACAGTAAAAATATTGTGTATCTCAGCCCTTTTGGACTACAGACAAATGATGTTGAATATCTTAAATTATTTTACATGTGAATTGGGCTGACTGAATCTGAAAGACACTAATGTCAACCGGATACCGAAAACTGATTTCATACTGAGAACAAATGTCATTTACAAATAGATATAATTAATTCCAAGATGTCTTGTATTAAAATTAATTATATCGGTGCCTTAATCTACTAATTTTTCTGCTTGAAAACCTGCTAAAAACTGTCTATATAGTGTTAGTAATCTCACAAACGTTCATATTTCAATGCTTTAAAGGCATGTGTTATTTTCTTAACATATGAAATATAGAAAAACCGGCGAAAACGATAAGTCATTAAACACCTAGTAAATTGACGTAATGGAGTCACATACGAATGACATAAGACCAACACAGGCAACATCCAGCCCTCTCACACACACTGAGCGAAAAGCTAAGTGGGAGTTACACAATGTGCATTGAGACGGGTTGCGATCTCTTACGTATCAACTTAAACATTTTAACAGCTGAAGATATTCTGTGTTCTTAATTAGGATATTAGTAGGAAATATCTCAGGATATTACACGTAAGTGCTGAATTATGATATTAACAATGACTTTTGAAGTCTTTATCCTATGTTTTGATAAGAAATATTAGTTATAATGGGAGATCACGTCAGTGTTATCTTTTGTTATTATAGGACATCATGGGGAAGTCGTTCGGTCCATATTACCAGTAGGCTTGTATACATGTGTAATGAGTATGAGGCCTACCGCGGTGGTGTTGTGTAATCTGTGAACGTGTGCATATGTGTCGGTGATGTACTCAGTACCTGTGAATGCACGGTGCGTGAGAATGCATGTATGTATCTGAGGTTTGTGCACTTGAAATGCAATGTTTGTATGTGTGAATATACCTTCTTACATATGTGTACTTGGAATGTTAATGGTACCCTTTATTTTGTGAAAATGAAGTTGATCTTTTTTATTCTGTTGAGTATAAATAACAGGATTTAAAGGGCTCAGATGGCAAATAAGAAAATCCAAATTATAGATGTTCATATCTATAATACTAGTTTATGAAAGGTGTTTACTTTTGTTAGGATATGAGTGAATGGATCATAGAATCGTTCAGCCGTGTCAGCCATTCCAATGTTCTAGTCCCCTTCTTGTACACTTATTCATTCCTAATTCAGAGCAACTTATACCAACTATTTGATAGATTGACAATGTAAATGTTCCACTCAATTAGGTGTTAAACTGCATTAAACCAACTAAAGCAATGTATTAAGGAAATCTCCCCCAATTCAACGTCTAGTCCGTGTTATCTCACATGCCTCGATAGCGGTGCTGGGTGAATGGGTATTCTACAGCTCGTATAATCAACTTACAATATGTCAGTGAAATCTATCAGCTACTGACAAGCTCTATCTCCCATTCCGTGCTGCATAGGCGTGACATATGTGGAATGAACATGGCTTGTGAAGATATGAACCTTGTGGGTGAGTGGTGAGAACTGATCACGACTGATGGTGAACCTGGCGGAGGGTTGCTGTCTGTGAAAGTATATTTGTGTCTTATATATGTGGAATAGTATCCAAGAGATTCGGAATTGTGTCTGAGATATAGGGAATTGTGTCTGGGATATGAGGAATTGTGTCTGAGATATGAGGAATTGTTAAGGATATGAGGAATTGGCTTGGATATGAGGAATTGGCTTGGATATGAGGAATTGTGTCTGAGATATGGGGAATTGTTAAGGATATGAGGAATCGTTTAGGATATGAGAAATTGTCTGGGACATGGAACTTATGGATATATTTAATTGTCTAAGATATTGGATATTAAAATCCTTGAATGTACATACACGATAATTGATAAGATACGTGTATAATAGTGAAATAACCATGTGATATGAAACTGTTTGACACTTTGAAATATAAATCATAACTTACATATGCAGCACATAAACTGATATAGTACAAATAATATACCATTAAAACAGGTGCTTGTTTTTTATATTAAAGTTACCACAAGCATGATTAATTCTCTCAAGTTTCAATATAACATGACTTTTTTTTATGAAATGTCTAATGAATATTTTATCTGGACCATTTTGCACACATGTACAATGTACATTATAAATGACATTTGACATAGACTCTTAAACTGCTTTGAAACTTTTTGAGGCGAAAAGTGTTAACAGTCTTTAGACATGGGGTTTGTCGGATAGAGGTGAATTGTCCTTTTTGTCCGAATAAGAAAAAGAGGAGTTAGGAACTTCCATAATGTTTATATCTTGTATATTAAAAAGCCAGTCACGTATATCTTTTGTATCAGAATATGTCATTCCCGACTGTTGGCGTCATTTGGTTCGCTTTAAGTCAAGCGTGAATATATGAATATATATTTATGCCATTGAGATATGCAACAATGCCTTTGCGGTAAGGTTTGTCGCAAGGAGTTGATGAAGTTATATTGTGTGTACTTCACCCATATAATAGGTATTATCATGTCACTGGGCGCCAGTTTCAGTCCTAATGTAATTAGTGTTACCTTGGGACATGTCGATTTTGTGTTTTCAGGAACTTGGTGCAAATCCGCAAGCAAGCTTTGAAGTGCATTACACATGAATGTGGTGCAATTATAGCATTTCTTGAAATGACAGGGACATTCCCAAAGTCATTACACGTGAATTAAGTGCTCCATGTATATTTCAGTGTCCCCGCGCATCTCGTGCAAACTACCCCATAGTATAAATGATATGTATAATGCGGTATATGATGAAATCAGTGCTGGAAACGAAATCGTGAAACGAGCACAAGTGTTTCTGTCAGGTTGATAAACGACCTCATAATGAGCCGTCACTAGATTAAGATTAACGAGTCAAATAATGAGCATTGTCCTTTAAACACAACGGCTGATCTCTTTGAAGTCGATTATCATTAATTGCTTATTAGAAAGGCTTAATCGCCGCAAGCCGTTACACTTGTTAATCAAGATGGTGATCACAAAAGGAAATTGATAAGATTAAAGCCTTAAAGAAAACATCACCCAAGGCCTATTGTTAATTTCACACCTCAAAAAGATTGTTGCAAGCCGATGAGTGTCAGTTATATTGATCAGTTAATGAGGCCCCGGCCTCCCTCCAGCTTTAATTCACACTTTGCTTGGATCGTAGGTGGCAAACGGGGGAGTTTTATCGTAGCTTATGTCTTATACGCATTGTATCGTTTTAATGTCATGAAATAAGTTTTAAACTGTGAAATTTCCCATTTCAACCAAGCGTCACAATGTAATTTATAAGTCTTGACATGTTGGATCTTTGTTGTTGTTTTTTTTCTGACACGCTTTTCGTTCTATCTGTTTCTTCACTCGATCACTCTGTGTCTGTCCGTCTGTCTGTCACTTCCAGATCATTTAGTTATTGACCAAGGCCGTCATTTCTTCAATACCTCTCCGCCTTCTCTTCATCACAATGTCCTCTCTCCAGTTCTCACCCAACTCTTTCCTTACCGTTTTACCTCCCGCGCTCCATCTCCCAGGGCTTTGGATCAAGAGTCCCGTAGTTCAAATCCCTCGGAGGGGCCCGGACAACTTTGTCTGCAGTAGGGAATTGTTCTACATGCAGAAAGATTTGAGTGCAATGCCACACTGAATTTCAGCGGATTGCCACCAATGGTTTTGCTAGTTTTAGTCGATCTTGCAGGTTTCACCGCAATCCAGTCAGAATTGTGTTACGGTCTTTTCCCTGCAGTAATACTAGCAGCCGTGATTTAAGTGAAATACTCTTGAAACCCATATCACCTCGCCTCGATTTCCCAGAGATCTTCGTCAATCTTAAATCGGTCATTGAAAAATGCATTGAGTAAATAGATAATGTGTCTTTTGCTTTAGACATTCTAAGACTAGATGTAAACGATGTGCACCCCTCCCCCCGCCTGCCCACCCATAAACACTCATGTACACCTTCTCAGATCAAAGCATGAGATTCCCATATCATATATCATACATCATACATCATATATCATCATATATCATATATCACATAACATATAACACATATCACAGACAGATAAACGGATACTTTAAAGTCATACCAAACAATAATGACAAGCAATACAATATCACAGTTCACATATCTCCACGCCTTTCATGAAACATTTCAGAGACTAGCTATAAGTCTATGTGCAACTGTGTAACGCTAGCCTAGCCCCCTTAACCACCCCTCCCCATTTCCTTCACACCTGAGCGTACTGTAGATAGTATCTACCCAACCTGCTACCTCGCTGTCTGCTTCTAACACCCAGATCCCCTCACTTATCCTACACCTGTCATGACACAGCAGTCACCCTGGTTTAACCTGTAATACACTCAACATCCAGCAAACAGGGAGTACTGTTCCTGGAATTGCAGGTCTTTTGAAATTGGTAAAAGACTGAAGAGTTGCGACAAATATATACTTTAATCTTCAAATTTTTAGTTTTCAAGTTTCTACCTCCTATTCTACAGATAACAAGGTATTAAAATCATATAGTACACGAGCTGAAGCGACTTTGTTATAGTCTTTGCAACGAGTGACACGACTTGAACGAGCCAGTCACTATGTATGTAGCATTTCCTCCTTACGTTTCTGGCTAATTGTCATGTTTATTAATTAAGAAGGATTTCACACACAGGCTTCAAACCGCATCGTTCTTGAAGAGTTTGTTACACTGTTTAGTTCAACAACCACCGAGGAATGTTGTTAGGGGTTGGTCGTATGACCCTTTTAGGTCAAGTTTGCTGAAGGTATGTTAAATGTCAACAACATTTTTATTCTAACCAGTCGTATGAAAAACTGACACTTGTTAACTGCAGATAGTCATGTTATGTTACACATAAGCACTTATTTTGCCAAAACTTTATGATAAATAATCTTTACTAATCTTTAACAGTTCCTTTCAAATATTCGTACTTTGTGTTAGTACGGTTTTTTGCCTTTTCTTTGCCGCTAAAGTGCTTTATTTCAGTAGGATTTTAAAACAAAAAGACATACATTTTGAAAATATTTGAAACATGCTTAATATCGTTTTGATGCTTCATTGTGACCAAGCGTAGATCAACCCACTCTTCTGAAAGCTTGCCACTAAGTTTTACCCCTCCCTTCTCCCTACACTAAATTTACGGATAAAGAATTATACTTCTTTAAACAACACAACGGTTTTAATAATGGGATTATCTTTGGCTAATCATTCCAGTGTTAAGTAAGTATTGCTTGCTATTCTTGACTTTAAGAAAGATTCCTCGACTATACAGTTATAGCATATGACATGCTTCTACCCCTTTCCCTCGGCTCCCATTCTGTCATACCCCATATTGTTTAGACAATTATGTATATGTGTATGATCTTGTATAGACAAAATGAAGTTGTGTGTCTGTTCCCCCTCAAAATAGACAGACAGACAGACTGACAGTCATTCATTTTATTTAGTCTCACCCACAAACCAATTCCAACCTCCTCGACCCTCATTTACCCCCTTTCAGCTCAACACCAATAGTCCCACCGCCCCATCCCGCATTGGACACCAAGCCCCTTCTACCCTGAGGTATTTCATTACTTTTATATCTTATCATGGGAATTCACAGTCAAGCTGCGTATCTCTTGCCAGATCTTTCAGCTTTTGTAAAGCCTTGTCTTGTAAAACGATACTCCGTTATTACTTCTAGACTACCTTCGTCCTAACTATGGCTATGGGGAAAGGATTTGGTATAGGGGTTAAGAGAAGGGTGATAAATCATTAAATGAATGCTTCTGTAGTATGATCTGGATTTCCGGATACGGCGATAGTCGTGGAAATGTCTTCAATAAAGCTCAATTACAATGTCTAACTGAATATTGATTTTCGCTTAACTTATTATATATAATGTACGTAAATACTGAATTTAAGCTTTAAAAAGGACAATTTGAGTCCGCGATAAGAGAAATGGACAAAGAGTTGATTTATTGCTGCGTCTGTTTTTAAATTGACAGCTGGAATAACTGACTTATGATTGAATGGGTCAAACCTGTCCAGTATGGTAATCCGAACATATGCTTCATTTAAGTATAAGAGTTGAGGAATTTAATTATCTTACTAATTTCTCTTCTTTACATTTATGGTCAAAAGAACCACATAACCTAATACCATCGTTACTGCATATACGGCATGTTGTTGGACCGACGAATGTTAGAAGCGCCATCTGGAATAACTGCAAAACGTTTTACCGACAAACCGACCCACTTCATCGTGCTAAGTATGTCTCTTATCTCGAGCTGAGGTCTAATACAAATAGCAGCAGGATACTGCCAGGGCCTGATCGAAAACTGAATTACAATTTGGGTTGTGAGAAATATTTGTAAGTCACGTTCTGTGTTTTAAGCGTCCAGGTGAATTTTTGACAATTGTTGTGAAATTTGGAATGAAAGAATCAATTTGAAAGAATGACCTTTAGAACCAAATCAATGGATGTCAAGGCGAACGTTGATGTAGTTGGAGAGCGAATTCTTGAACTTGAATTGATGTCATTAAGGATCGTTAAACACGTGGCTCGAAATCAACACGTGCTTAGTTTGTGTACTTTCATATCAAATTCTTCTTTGACACGAGCAACCGTCTTTAGCAGACAGTCGAATATCATTATTTGCCATGGGATTATTCTAATGCGTTTGTCGACCGCTGTCCTGGGAATGTGAAATCAACACCTCTTAGACAGAAACGTTTGACTGAACTAGGTTTTAGCAGGAATTAGCAAAACCTCTTGGCTGTGCCTCTTTGGTGGTCTATGACGTCATTCATAGCGTCTGGTTTTGAACTTTAAGTAGAAGATGACAACATATTATGAACAATGTCAGCTTAGATAATCTGAAAATTTGGCGAAAGATTGACCTTAAGTTAAATGTAGTGATTTAAGACAATTCACAATATTCTTAATCTTAAAGTTAAAAAATCCTTCGGAAAAGATTACACTTTGTCAGCTGGGATAATGAATGTCAAGCATACGGATCCCTAAGGTTCAAAGGTGATTAGTCTTTGCAACAAACCATTTCCTAGTTTGACGTCACTGGCTGTTAATCCTAGGGTTTAAAGAACATGCTATTGGTCATTAAGAAAAAATGATAATTTTGAAAATCTTTTAAAGTTTCTGTTCTTTTGATTGTTTTGAAATGATTTGTTAGACGTTTCTATTGACGTCAGCCTGGATAAGTTGAGATTAACCGCCAGTAAGGATTGACTTTTTGAAAACGAAGGCATATCAATCATTTATGTTCCTGAAATAAGTTTAATTTAAGATCCCTACAATTAAAGCATAGATAATTCTTAGTGGCTTAAAAGTGGTTAAGCGTTTATACATGTCTGTATTACATGATTTGCAGTTGATACCTTCCATATTCACCAAAATATCTCTTTCGAAAATCTTTAAAAATCTGTGTTCAAAAAGTACATTACCAAAAGCTATTAACTTAAGATTGGGTACATGGCCCTGGTGGAAGACAAAACTTAATATTGTATATGCTGGTCAATACATCACAATTATAATTATAAACATATTATAATTAGAAAGTTTTTAAGAGAAAATAAATAAGTTGCAGAATTTCTGCATTGTGACTCGTTACCCATTGTTAATAAAAGATTCGATACGAATGATGATGGAATATTTTTTAAGGGGTTCACTTAACGATTCTTTAATTTCTGAGTAAATATTGTGCAAATACGTTTACAAAAAGCACTGTTAACCCCTATGACAGAGTAACATGGCAAAACGGTCATTTGAGTAAAATCAACATTGCAAAAAATATACGCAGACAACTAGCTTTAGGACAACTCATTAGTGAGTTTATCGTAAACTCGAATCTTTATCTAAATCCCCCGCGTCTTGGCGACATTGAGTCATGTCCCCAAACCAACCCCCCCCCCCCCCCTCTCTCTCTCTCTCTTAATCAATGCTTATCGGACTGTATGTCCAAGTAATGATACTTTAGCGATTTGTCCTTTGTGAGTTCATGATTTATCTACTAAGGTGGCACTATGCGTCAATATACTAGTGGTAATTCTTACATAATGTTTATTAACAAGGGGTGTTATCAGAAGCAATCGTTTATTTTGTAATGAACCCTGCTATATAATGTACATCTGATTCTTGGTGTAGGTCATATTTCGAGATTGGGTTTTAAGGTAAGCGACATTGGTTCTGTTAAATATTGTTAACATTTCATTTACCACTGGGGAGAAATCTGAGACATTTGACTTATTCGCCTGCAAAATAGTAGAGCTTTTTAAACGTCTTGTTTCAACAGACACAGACAATGGTTTTTCGACATAGGATGAAGTGATCAATGATCGCATTCATTTGATATCCTTTCATGTTGCAACGCTGTTTTTGCATAATCAATTGTTAAGGTAAGTCGCGCATTTTTTAAAAAGATATCTTTTTTTGTCAGCATCTTCTGACAGCAATTGCTCTGTTTACCCATTCTTTTTTCGAATTCCTATATGCAAAATTAACCTATGACTAGGTAGTTTACACGCTTACGTTTTACCTGGTTTTGGATTTCAGTCGCTTTGGCTAAAACATAACCCGACAGATTTCTAACAGTGAAATTGAGGGTCTCGTGTCACTTAACCCTGTCAATCATAGCCGTTGCTATTGACGACGCCAGAGACATGAAGCATTTGCTGTTGACATTGAAACCGACAAGTTTTACTCAAAATCGTCTAGCAAAATGTCGTCTACCTTGTCTAAACAAAAGGCGCCAAAGTTTGATCAAGTGTCATCGAAGTCATCCAGTCAATGCCAGTTAGTTGTAAAAACTCCCAAAGTTTACAAGTAAGCTTGAAATTTTTAGTTTAGTCAGAAATTGTTTATTGGTGAACGTGTAAGGAAGTGAAAAGGTAGGATTTATTTATCTAAGCAAATAGCGACGAAGTTTGATTTAATATGGCTACAACCTGATATAAAATACTATAACTCTTCGGAAATTTTAGAAGGAGGTATGAAGGTGTGACATTTGTCAGTGAGGTTTATAAAGTGGAATTGTGAGGAACACACACATGCCGTTTTATGCCATCGACAATTTGTGTATTTACAACCGGTATAAACGTTTGCATTCTTTGAAACATATTAAAGTTTGACTTTTCTTGTTTTGAAACTTCTAACATAAACGTAATCAAATAAATGAGATTTGTCTGTAGTTGTTGATAGATTTTGTTGCAATCCAACTATTGCAATTTTAATGCTCTTTTTCTACCTTTAGTAATTAAAAATGTTGGTTTCCGTTGACCCATATCGTATAGATGTATTGTTGAAGTGACCTTAATCAGGAAAAGCTCCGATCAATCCCTCTTAACACGCTTTGCACGAGACTTTCTATAACAAACATGAAATGTACATCGCGTTTCTATGACAACGATTAATCAAATGTCGATGCCAATTTCAGATAGGTTCATAACCCATGGTTATCCTCATCACGGGTATCAACGTGATTGGCAGGTGTCCTTTCTGCATATCCACATTCAGGGCAGTGTCAATGTCAACACGGGCCCTCTCAGTGGATATGTATTTTTAAGTTTATTCCCGGACCTAACGCATATGTTTCTGACATCCTTTCTAATTAACACGACAGATGATGCTTTTAGTTACGAATCGAGTCACTGAAATCGAAATGTAAATATTTCTTGATTTCGGTATTCATGAACTGTCAAGACGTTATTAATTATTGATCATGAATCACATGTTAACAGTGATAAATTTTGATGATAATTAGGTACCAATTCCATAGCCGATTTTCAGTTGAAGAGTTGTGATATTAAACTTTATTATCCCACTGTGAATTTTAATTTTTTATGGTTTTCAGAAAAAAAATCTTCTTCTTTTTTCGTTATAGAATTAAACAGTTTTTATTACCAGTTTATTACCGAGTTTTTTTGCACTGTTATTATATTGAGGGAGAAGTAGTCTAATATGGCCCAAAACCAACTGCCTATCCTATTTCGTCAATTTCAAGTTAATATCTTGTTCTAGTCATTGATAATGGGCCGATAATCACAACTTTTGCTTCACAGCCTCTTTCCAACCATTCAAAAGTATTCCACGCTTTAATGAATTTAGTTATATACAATGAAGCCATTGTTTCGCATGAATAAATTCGACTATTTACTTGAAAAGCGCATTACTCATCCCCCATATGGAAAGCAGAGATTTGAGTTATGGTGGGCACATTCAGCAATTAACATATTTAGTGTTTACATGCAAGGAACAGGTGGTGTAAAGGTGTAGAACAGGTGTACAACTTCGTCCTAAACCAACAGTGAACTTCGGAAATGAAATTTTTCGAGTCATTTTGATTTCACCATAGTTTTTGAATAATTCATTTCTTTTTTAGTACATAGACAGATATAACATATTTCATTCATAATATACATTTTCAAAATAAGCAAATACAAATATTGGTTGACTTCATTTAAAAATGTTAAGATTTTGAGGCTATAATTTGTGGGGTTTTTTCCAATTTACTATCGCCTTTTGCTTTGAATAATCTTTTGATCCATGTGCTAGAATTTGTTTTCATATTAGGTGCTCTTATTCCACCTTCTTTCCGTGGTTGTGTTATTTAATACCGCTTATAAGAGATATTGACCAAAGTATTAATTGAGGGTCATTGTAAATTAGATCCTGTATGATGACCGTCCAGTCACACTGTAGATTTTCGTATAAACTATATATATAGCTACCTTTTTGAAAAACCTCATAGAATAGTCTTCTGTCAAGGTGTAGAGAAATACCTGAGATCCTTAAGTAGTTAATATAAATCTTGTTCACATTCGTTCTCAAGAAGTTAAAATGTCCCAACGTAAAGGTCCGTAGGTAGAAGTTAAGATCTGTGGAATAACCCGGCAATATACCTGTACTTTTGGTCCACCTGCAGTTGTTATAACCAGAAGCAATTTAACCAAATTGGCACGTGCCAAGCGAGCTACTTAGGTCACGTGCTATGCAAATGAGGAATACGATGACTTTTTGTTGTCGCAAAATCCCTGCGCACGTGGAAATCGTGCACACCCTATAATTAATAACCTTTTCCTAATATGGAACAAGTTGGCATTGTTGTGAAAACTGACCTTCAGCACATGGGTCATTATTTTACGTGTCACGTTCTATGTGCTATTTTGCTGACTAAAGTACTTCGTTCACAAATGTTTTCACCCTTTCAGTACAACGACAGCTGGCGGGTACGCATATCGTATGTTGGAACGCGTGCATCGGTTGAACACAAAAACTGCAAATATGTTTAGCACTCTTTAACCCTCAGCTATGTCAACTACTCCCGCTGATTTGTTTGACCAGTGGTCATTATGGACCGATCATATTTACTACCTAATCATTGAATATGTCAAATCCAAATAAACAGCGTAAATTTATTCATGAAGACGCTGTTCACATTTGACCATAATTTGCAAGTTGATATGAATTTGCACCTTGTAAATAGTTAAAACGTATTACATATCCCAAGTGATTAATTGTGTTAATGTTTGATGATCCGGTGGTTTGGTACTAATTAATTATGTCTTCTTACTGACAGCTTTCGGATGGGTGCAAACGGATTTATGAAATAAACGGCAATAAAATAGAATATTTTAATACATTATTGCGGCAGCATATGTAAAGTGTCGTTTCAAGCCATGGAAATGATACCGGTATGCATATGTTTCAAATATTGTATTCAGAAGTTAGTAATAACATCATGTCTCTAAATAATCACCAACAACACACTCAATTCACTCGAAGCTCTGCTCTTTTCTGTTTTTAAGTTCCGATCACATTACAAAAATACCTTTTTATCTTTTGTTTCTATCTCATTCAGCTGGTTGCCACATGTTCTTTTGTACCTCGGATCATCTTTCTTCCGATTGTTTCTAATTGCCCGGCACGCGACCCACCATTTTACTCTGTTCAGGTTGCGCCGCAATGGCTCTTGTGTTATTTTTCTGCAGTTACCTCCCTTTTAATGAAATTTAAAGGAAAGACGATATCTTTCAGAAATGTTATTTAGGTTTTCTTACAGAGACCAAATGGGGTTTAAATTCATTAATAATTAGAATTGTGATATACCCTTTGTAATAGATTTTACATCCTTGCTTTGGAATATCGCAATGTATAACGAAACTCTAATTTTCTTGCAGTATATCTTTGGTGATCAAGTTGGACATTACGAGCAACAAATGAGTCTTCATTGATAAGAAACCTTTGAGAGATGTGAGTAAACTTTATACCATTTTACCAAAATTCTACCATATAACATTGAAACAACAAATGTTCAAGTTTTTCTACTTAATTAACTTTAAGTTAAATGGCAATTTCCAGTTAACTGTTTCGTTCTATTTCAATTAGTTAAATGCTTTCCAGAGTGAATCTTGTAACGTTATGTCAATAACACCGTGATCATTTAACATACCATATTATACGTTTGCTCCATTGTATCGAGGTATGATAAACTATAGACTATATCAATATTGGAAGGAGTGCGCATGTTCATTTAATGTTAGGTTATCCAAATTTATACAAGTTATTAATGATATAGTAATAGACATTTAACTTCCGATTCCGTTGTTTTCAAAATTTATATGACTACTGAAGATGGATAACTTTGTTTTCAACCCCCCCCCCCCCCTCCCCTTTTTGAATATCGTTGATGCTCACTTATGGCGATTTACAATGAAATCCGACATAGAATAGCCACGGTAAACCATCCATAAACAGAAGAGGTTGGAACTAGTTCACGGTTCACAAGTTTATGCCCTTTACAGAAAAGCAATAAAACGGTTTTATGATCTTTATAAATATGCTACATTGAAAAGTCAATTTGATACATCTCGTTTTGATCGGCTTAAACTAAATGACCGGGCGACTGACAATTATGTCCCAAGTATGCTTTGTCTGAAAGACCATCACGTTTTTATCACCTGGAGTCTGTATGGATCTTGCTTATCACTGGTCTCGACATCCTCTCATATTTGGAATACATAAGAAAAGCTTAGTTATCGGTTTTTTGTGTGGTTACATTGTTATCTTTAACGACTGTCAGAATGTTGAACAGCTGATTGGAAATTATGTTTTTATTCTTAATTGTATTCAGGACACACTTTCCATTTAAAAAGGAACCGAAAGTTGTTCGTCCCTATAACAAAGTTTCTTGACATCAGGAAAACTTTTATGATGTTGTAGAGAAAATTTCCCTTACTCAGAAAAAACGTAAAAAAGATATGCACCCAATTATATATAGTATTTACTGAACGCAAGTAGTTGTATTATCTCTCTGTATTCAACAGTTAGGTATGAAATTGGCCATTATATGAAAACTACTACTATTATTACATAGTAAAATCACTAAATGTTTTTTAAGTTATTTATTGAGTATATGTTTTTGGACAATGATTTTACGTAGCAACCAGTAAGTATGACGTTTCCAGTGCCTAAATATGCCGATTTCAAGTTCTCAAAGTGAAAAGTACTTCAGTGTCTCAATCGTGTCCAGACACTATAATAATCAAAGCCATGACTTTCCTTTGACCAACCCAATCAAAGACACCGGTCAAGATAGCCCTAACTCCAAATAATGTATGGTCATAGACATTTGTGCAGTGAGCGTGATTTATGTTATGGTCACTACCATATGTGCGCTTCCCTACTGGTCAAATCATCGTTATGGTCAACTAGATTAGCCTCACAGCCGGCTCCATGATAACCAGAGGTCAGTTTGAGGTCAAATGTTTGCAAACCGGGGATATATCATTCTGTAGTCTGTGTTCAATGGGCCTTGTGCTCCCGAAGTACCTGAAAATAGGATGTGCCGCCAATATAGACATAGTTCAATGGGGCTTCGGCTTTTCGAAAGGTCTTGACAATAAGATGGTCCCCCATACAAAGTGTTTGTATATCGGATGAAAAAAGGATTTATGAGACGACTACAAAGTAATAATTCGTTCCATCAAAATGCTGTATATGGGATTATGAAAAGAGGTGAAAGGATGGGAATGTTTTCATGAGTTTACAATGATAATTCGTTCACCTCACCAGAGACCGCCCTCGAGGTGTATTACTTCCATAATACAAGAAAGTATTCTTCAAACGTGATTGTGTTCTATAAAAGATAAACTTTTGAAATATCCCCTTAGGAGTCACACCACGATTAGTCTTTTGAAATGTGGTAATATTCTAAGCCGATATTTTTAACGTTAAATCTCTCTCGATTTACTCTTTTCGAAGACTTATTTTATATGTCTAACAAAAAGCATGTCAAGGGTTGTTCGAGCTACACTTAATGTGACACGAATGGCGTGCTATTCTTAACTGCATGTCCCCGATATGCTCAGTCATGTCCTAATGAATCATAAAGTCTTTCTCATGTAAAAATCTGCCATGTCCTCAAGGATCAAAGGGAACTTAGAAGTTTGACCTTGGAAAGCGTATGTCGTTGTGTACGTCGAGTAAATACACCCTATGTTAACCAATAATATTTGAATGAATTCCAATATGCACATTCTCTTAATCAATATGCATAAATGTTTCATTTCATGCTTTTACATGACATATGTTCAATAACACATATAGGCCATGAGGACTATCTCGCAGATAATGGTTTTATAAGTTTCTCAATTTTTAATGCAATTTTCCTTCATCAAAGTTCTCTCAAAATAGGCTGAAAACATCAAATAAACATATTTTCCGCGTTTATTCTAAATCTATGTTGTCACGCACTGTCTTCAAAAACCTGGCAGCATAATTATTAGATAATTCCACTGGTCAGTTCCTTAAAGCCATGGCAACCTTTGATCTTGGTCAGAAACAGGTGTGTTCTGCACAAGATGGTATCAGTAACCGACATAAAGCATCTCCTTGCTGAACGCCGAGTTGAAGACTCTTTTCTTTGAAGTATTGTGTATCGTGATCTTGCCTCGCCACATCAAGACTATCTCTCTTGGCGGCCAGTTGACTCAGGGATTGCAATAAACATTAATATTCATGGCCCATAACCGTATATTTTCAACACAATAGCTGTCACTTAAATGAACATGCACAAGGCAATTTTGTTTGGTTTATGATCGTATTTCGATTTTTTACTTTGGGAAGAATTTGACCGTCAACACATGCGCCACAGTGTTTATTTATTCAAAGATTTTGTTTGTTCGAAAGTCGTGTGTTGTCTTTAATGAGAACAGGTGTTGTAGATTTAACATGTTATTGACACCTTGATGTTTGACATCAGATCTAGCGATATTGAGTTTTGTTTATAAGAAGGAGAGTTCCCTGTTCTTGTCAAAATGTACTTGGTCGTGTCAATTTATGATGGCTCTTATCTCGTCGGTTATACATTTCGTATCACCTGTTGCCTTTTGAAAATGGTTAAACGTCAAGATATTTTGTATGCCTCCTTTGTAATAGCGCTTGTTCTTTTTCTCTAAAATGCTAGACTTAAAGTAGTTGCGGGGTTTTTGTGCACTGTATTCACTTTACGAGTGAGTGATTGAATGTTTGACGTGCTAAAGGATTTCTGCTTGAGAGTATCGGAAGGTGAGCTATTAAAACGAAGCTGAGCCCAGATTTTCTATCCTAGCGATAAGGTAGTCAAAATTCACGTTTGGTACAAAATCTCCGAAAATTATAGTCAAATTCTAACTATTGGAGCATTTGGCGTTATTTCGGGATATCTTATTGACTTAATCAACGGTTGCTTTCAAAAATTTTCAAAACCATTTTCTTATAGCCAGAATATCAGTTCGTGGGAATATACACCTTTGATCTACAACATCAATTACTTAATTGCCGACCAGCTGTATTGAATAATGCACAAAGCAGCAAATCCTGTTAATATCAGGGCATTGTGACATATGCAGCGTTAACTAGTGATAATGACGCCGAATTGTCACTTTCAAGTCTATTTCATCTCCTTTGAGTGATTGACAATATTTTCCTTGTCAATCACCGCGACATCCACCATGTTGTTAATAACACCTCGGGACCCATTATTTCCTGACAATCACTGTCCTGGTTCGATGTTCATTTCAGTATCGGCTGACAAATCGTCATTGACATTTACTGTTAATTTCCTCGCTGATCTGCCGAACAGGTGCGCGCTTTGTGGTTCGTTCTGCACGAGATTTCCCTGCAAGCTTACTTCGTGTTCATAGCACGGATTTTTCCTGCTTTTCTTGTTCGTGCTTCGTAGCCCAGCCTCGCGAACACTCCATATTAAAAACTGGATACGCGCCGCTAACAATGTGTTACTAAACGCAAGGCAGCTTGCTGCACAGACTTTATCTATTAGATTGGTACATGCGCTTATCACTATACTTTTCCTCTTGTCCTCCGTTAAGCAAAATATTTCTCCAAAAAAAATTGTTAATACGAGGTCTTGAACTTGTTACAGAGAGGCGTACACCGATCACATGAAGCGTTGTATATACGTCAAATGTAGTATTAAGTGTGATCAGCATCTACAGCACTTGCGGGATTTCGCTGCCAAATATGACATGGTTGACTCTTATAATGGTGAAAGTTGCAACTAACATTGTCGATATCAGCATGTTTTCGACAGGGTTTATTTACTCGAATCGTTAACGTAACTTTTACTTGAATTGCCGTTAACTGAAAATGATTTATTTCACGATCTCCCATTTCACAATATTCAGTATTGTCGTGTTCCTTTTCATTTGATGCTGAGTATATAATTCACGATCCGCTCTACAAAAAACTATCCAAACATAACTCCCTTGTTGTACATATGTCAAACATTGCCAACGAACCACCCATATTTCTACCTACAGTAATTCATCCAGATGTCCGCCTTTACACAGGCTTTCCAGTCTGTAATCACTGAAGCAAAAAGTTATCACACGATGTAATTTCCTCGAGGACGAAGGCTTGAATAACGAATTAACATGTCAAGCAGTGTTTTGCAATGACAAAGGTCCCCAACTCCACTAATACTATCATGTCATTCCGAAGAGTCCATCCCATTTAATTCTGTTTAGGCGCATTGGAGCGAACATTATATAACAATGGGGTGACTGTAACGCAAGAAAGCTCCATTGTACATGCTTGTAACGTAAGATAGTGTATTGTAAGGCAATGAAACATTGAAATGTAAGAATGTAATGGTCGATGGTGTCACTAATCATTACATAGTTAGACACCTACTGCGAATAACACCTAAAATTAGGTGTCAGAGAAGGACGAGGTAATACAGCGTAACTTGTCAACACTTTGGTCCTCCTCATCTCGCCTAGCTGATAGTGTCCATGATAATTATGGCAGCTTTATTGGTCCGTAGTGTGGATGGTCAGCTGATGGTGTTATAGTGGGACTCACATGGTCTGTATCAGTCCTCTTTGGTGACTTTTATATGCTGGTTGTTGCTGATCTCAAGTGTTCAGTTAGCACAAGCTTCTGTTTAGGCCACTACGAATGTAGGTGACTACAGGACTTTCAGGATTAACTGTTGAGGACATATGCAATGTCGATAGAATTTTTACCCAAAAAATTGGAGCTGTCACCTAATTTTAATCAGACAATGAACAGTGATACTGAACGTGCTATTTGATTTTACGGTCACTGGGTTACCACCAACTCTTATGGTCAATGATAATCTCACTTGGTCACTTGATATTGCTGTGGAGGATGATTTTATGGTCACGTGTTGCGGTAGTGGTCACCGAGTTCTGTTTCGAACAGCACACACCCTGTGGTCAGTTGCAGTCTCGCAGTCATTTTATGGTCACTGCTAACTGAGGCGATTAGTTTGACCTGCTGTGAATAGTGATTGTCTTGCTATGACCACTCATTGTGGACACTGGTCAGTTCCTTGTTGTGAAATTCTTACTGCTACAATACACACGTGGATGGAGTTACGAAATTGATGAAACTTGGAAGAGAGAAAAGGGGCAAGTGCTGTATTATTTCGTTATTATAGTATTTACAAACATATTAAAGTGCAACTCTCCCTGCTTCATAACTTGAAAATGAAATTTAAAATCTAGTGTATCAGATGTCAGTGTGGGTCCTTTATTTTTGGGGATTAAAATGTTAATTCAGATTTTATTATCTTTAATGAAAAGGAGAAACTGTTTAAAGTAACAACAGTAATGGATATCTTTTTCACATGAACTACCTGTCCACATTATCAACATTCCCCTCATCCCCCTATCCATCATAGTTGCACAGTATATATTTACAGTAATTATCAGCTTTCATCTAACAATGAAACATATGTGATATTTTTGTCTGTAGTCTCGGGAGTACTGAGACACCTTTTGTAACAAACACTTTTTGTGTAAGATGACCTCCGTGAAATTTGCCCCGCGGTGATGTATTTCCGTTATCAAAACCCTGGGCATCATCGAGACAAAATTTCCGTTTTTGACAGAAACCGGTGTCTTTGATAAAGGTGAATCCAGTGAGATATGCCACCCCGGAGATTGTAAATTATTACTAAAATAACCCGACAGGCTTTTATCATTAGCAGACACTAACTGTCTTTGTGGTTAGTCGACGTGATAATGATAAGTACAGGGGTATTTGGTTAAAGTGAACCACATGAAATTTGGTAACCGGATTTTCTAGAATTTCACAAAAGATGCACCCAGTTAACCTCATCGCTAACAAAATCACTCTGTAGATTTCATCACTATGAAAACCCTTTAGGAACCGCCTTAGTATTAAAGAGACGATGCCTTCAATTCATGTCAGCCACAGGCGAGAGTATTTGCGACTTTCCCCAACCTAACCCACAATTGCAGAAGGTTCGAACCAAACTGCATGTGGCTAGTGACAATCACCAAACCTGGTGAGCCATGATTGGGGCGTAGTACAATCTCAGATGAACCCATTCACAAGTCGAAATTAGCGTTTATGTAGGGGTTCGAACCAGAGAATAAACCCATTGCAATTTGATGGCACCCCACGAGGGTTTAGCCAAGTAGATACAATTGCTTCGTCTCTTTCTCGTTCATAGTCGCGCTTGAGATGAGTCGAAACCACCAATCCGTGAATTTTGTGACCTTCTTGAGTTGAGGACAAATCTGAGACGTCAATCCTGATTACACTGAATAGACTCCCTCTTGTCATTGTGCATATTTCCCACGGAAAATAATTTTGCCATTGTGACGAATGAACATGAAAGTCTTAAAAACAAAAATATCATGTTTACAAAGAGGAAATTTCAAACAAGAAAAGCTCAGATGGACGAGTTTCAAACATTGTATAATTCATAACGTTAAATGGGTTTTGCTTTGAATTAACTTGTTTGTACTGAAGAAAGAGAATTTGTAACACTCTGAAATAGTATGCAAACAAACTTTATTGACATTGGAAACACGTTGCAGACGGACTTAATCTGTCAATGTTATTGAGGTCTTACATGGAACTCTTTCTGCAAACAGTTTAAGTTGGTAGTGCGATATTTCTTTGGATGTTTCATTGGTTATATATTGATGGTCTGCAAATTGATACATTCAGTCTGCAAAGTCTAATATTTCGTTTATCATATCAAGCCTGAACCTTTGTTAATACTGTAAACACTTTTTACCAAATATATATTGAAACAGCTTTTAGGACCAAACATTTTTACATACCGATTAACTTAGTAGTAATAGACTGTGGCAGGCATTGCTATGAAATTTAAATGTATCTGTATTCTATTATTCTCCTCAAGCTCCTAAGCGGTTTTGCCCAACCCGTTTAATTGCAAGATATCGTGAAGGTTTTATGGATTTGATATGACGCTCAGAGAGACAGATATCTGTTGTGAAACTTGTTGCATCATATTTTCCTAGATATTTTATCAGAACTGTCGTTTTCTTCAATCAGCAGTACAAGTGGATACCCGGTGAAGACCATTATGTAACCTTTGCTTATACTAGTCCTTTACTCGGTCATGATCAATGTTCTTTAAACATATCTTAGTTTGAAAAAAAAACACTTTTGCAATCGACCACTTTGTATATCTAGTTTGGCTGAGAGTTTTTATTTTAACTTTTTGCGTGTTTAAGACATGTCGAGATGAAATCTTTACCTGCAAGAGAAGATCTTTCAACAATTGAAACACAAAGTTTAAGATTTATGGCCACCTGAAATGTCGTGTAAATCTTTTAATAAAGGACCAGACTCGTCCAAATTACAGGCCGGAATAGATCAACCAACATCTCCGATTTCTGAAACTACACTGTTGTCATTCATCACGCATGCGCACTAACTCTGATTACTCCGGTTTGTTCACAACTAACCATCACTGCTGTACCCGGTAAGTCGATTGATGAATGCAACGAAGCAAACATGGTTTGAAATAAGGTATCAAAAAACTTGCCGATGCGGTAAACGTGCTATTTATTCCCGAAAATCTCCTTTATTTCTCTCACTCCTGACACATTCCGGCTAATTTGTCCCGAATTCGTGTCACCCGATCAGCTTTAAAGGGTGTCAGGTTTTATGAGAATGGTCGCAGGTTAATCGTTTATTGGTCATTTACGATGGTCAAAGGTCAACCTCAAACTTTCCACTCATCAGCAAAATTTTGAAACGATTTGGATTTCGTTTATGTAATGTAGTAATGTTAAATAATGTTGAAACTACGAATATAGTCCTTGATTTCTTTAAGATGTGGAGGATAAAGTCCCCGGTTGACAATTCCAATGAAATGAACACATTATAAGCAATTGGTTGTATGACTGAGTCTAACAATAATTACCTCATTGAAGAAATTCTACTTGATTAAAAAAATTCATGTGCGGTATTGTCTATTTTGTGTTAGGTATTTAATCTCTACTCTTGGAAATGCATCTAAATGATATAATAAATTTGACATTCTTCACAGACGTAAAATCTGATCTAAGTTAAATTGATTACCTCCTAAGAAGTGTGATACGATCGTCGATCTTGTTTTATGAATTTATGCTACCAACTTGTTACAAGCTAAAGATATTTTAGTAATATAGTAAAATGATTTTCCTTTATCTGCCCATCTCCTCAGATGCCTGTAAATATTGGATAAAGTTAACTGCATTTTTCTCATTTCCAAATTTTGAACTTAACATTTTGCGTGAGGATGTGTGTTAACATGTTACCTCGCTTAAGGTATAACATACATAAATAATGACCCGTTAAGATATGTGGGAAACTCTCTCCTTACACGAACCAGTGTGAAATATTAAATATAATAACCATCAAACACTTCCGATAAATGATAACGATGTCGACAAAAAGTCTGAACTGGTTTATGGGAACGAACATCATTTTATCACATCACTGTGATATTGTATGCTGTTTGCTTTTTATTTCTAACTATAACTTCAGCTGTTAATTCTTTTTCTGTAAAAAAATTTCCCCAGAAGCCTTGCTGGAAAGCTACAATTTAAAGGAAATAATATACTACAAGTTTAGAAAACCGATCCCTTCTTTTTTTCGTAAAGTTACATGAAAGACATTTTCATGACTTCAAGAACTAAAAAAGCATTTAGTTAAAAATAAAAACGCCAAAAGCACCCAAAAGTAACACCCAACTCACTCTTAGGCCATCAATAATGTCACATGGACACAAAGGCTTCTTTGACACGGCGAAATTATATATTTCCTTTGAAACGAAGTATAAATATTAAGCCCAGCATGTGAATTACCCATCACGTATACTATAATACTGTCTGGAGCTGGATTAGGTTTTGAATGGAGCTGTTTGTCACAGTGCATATCTAGTGTACTATGCTCAACAGCTGTGACGAACTGCATGACATTGAAGCTAAATTCTTGTTTTGTATTTGCTTTGAAGTGCTGGCAAGGTCTTCACTCTCTTGGTTAATTTACGGACATTTTAACCTTATTTTACTGTTTCTCAATACGATAACATTTGACACTCTGGGAAGTTTCTGTATGCTTGCTTACATATTTACATTACTGACCGTTTATTAAGTAAATTGGATATGAAAAGTCCATATTGAATTATACTGATGTTGTGGATTGTAGATATTTACTTGTTATAACATGTAATAATAAAAATTGAAGCATCCACTTGATATGTACATGTAAGTATCAAAGCGCACATCGTCTTGGTATATAAGTACATCAAGGCTTTGTAATTCTTGAACCTGAAAACGTCACTTTCTTATGCTATGCAGGTGTTTAATGCAAATGTCTTCAATACAGGTGTGAACGTCATACGAACATATATTTATATATTACATATTTACACGTCATCGGTTCTTTAAGGGCTCGTGCATACTGCAATTCAGGAGAAATTGAGGTGATATACAAACCAGATTGTATTTGTGGAAGAAATGTGTGTTGTTGTGCAAGCACGTATTGAAAATACTGCATGCGTATATCAAGTGCATGCATTCACTTTACCGTCTACCATGGTGCACATGTCACAGATGAATTCAGACCTTCCAGTGCTAATGTAAATGTTTACTTGCGTATTTCATATTTATGTAAGTAACATTTTCACCTTTTTCTTTTCACAATGGCATTTTTGCAGTGAATTTACCGAATCGAGTTATATTTGATAAATGGGTGTTGGAATAAAAGTGCCTTGTTGTGAAAAACTAATCGAATGTGTGTTTGACTAGAGTATATCCTCTCGCCTGAGTATATCAATTCACAATAAGTTTATCAGTCATTGGATGTTTGGATGAATACAGTTAAACTCAATATGTTTACGGTTCCGAAGTGAGGTATGTTTATCCAGTGCAGTTTACACAATCTGTTTCCTTCTTTCTTTAAGCAGTTTCTGTTAGGCTACCCCAGGTGATATACAAAGAAGCTGTGATGTATTCAGAGTTCATCAATAAATTCTTGTTCATGAGGGTGTCACGTGATATTGATCTTATGAATCTTGCGTCTGAAGCATTCCTTCGTTATTACTTACATTACTTCGGTGTTCGTGTGGCTCTTATATCTTTATATCAATGAAAGTCATACAGTAAGTATTATGTACACAACGCTATTCTCTATCAGTGCATTTCTTGTCCCGTGCCGATCCTATATGTGTAATGTTTGAATAGTCACCTTGACGAGATTTTTATCAGAATGTCAGAATGTACATATATTTCCTTCTTTTTATACCTAAGGTTGAAGTGTTGGCCTTATCCAAAGTGAGTTGGTGCATATTGATATACCTCAAACATCTAAATAAATTATGATGGTCATTTAAGAAATATAATACCTATAATATTCCTTTGTTTACGATGACCATCTCAAGATGTCTACGAGTTTATGGTCGATAAATACCTTAAAGTTTGTAGAGTTGGTCCTAGACCGTAGTTTGTCAATGAAATCTTAATCAAAGAGTTTTGAAAAGGTCCTCAGTGTCAGACGGTGTGAGTTTATAGCGATATAAATACCTGTCAGTTTGTGCCCACGTGAGGTGTTGATGTGTATGCACCGTTATAAACTACCTCACCTTCTTGTTAGGGTGTTAAGATAAACATACTTAACACTGAGAACGTGTTAAACACGTCCCTCGCCTATATTTTAGGGTTATTGTTTATATGACAGGAACTTTTTGCGACATCTTTGCAATCTATTACGTTTGTATTTATGTAAATTGATCTCAAGAATATCGGTTGCAAATCGTTTTTTGTCACTCGTGTTAGAGATTTTGAACTTCGTCAGTGCTGACATTTTCTAACAGGATGTTTTTGAATATGAATAAAGTTTTCTCCAGGGATGACAAAAGTTTGCTGAACAGCTAGTTTCAGCTGTTAGTTTTCATTAATACACAATTCCATGCTTTGAAGAATCTCGGCTTACAACTATTAACTATCAAACATGCTACACGCATAAATTGTGTACTTGACTATAACTTCCAATTTACCATCCAAATAATTGACATTCTCACTGCTACCGGTAAATGGAAACATTACTACAACATCGGTGAACCCCTGGCGTCATCGCAATTTTCAGTGATTCATTCGCATCGTTCAGGCTGATTTTGCCACTTCATATTTTATAATATGATTTCATTGGTAAACTACTCTTGAATGTTATATGGAGCTGCGAAGTCAATTGCTGTAACTTTGTTAACTTTTGTTATTAGAATGATCTAAATTTACAAGCTGTAGTTTTATTAGACATTTAGTTATGATTCTATCCCTCAAGGCTCCTGGAATTAGTTCAACTCAAATTCTGTGATCATTAAATAAAATATGAAAAATCTAAATGTCAAACATGATACGAATCTTCTTAAAATCCAATTTAACAATTAACAAACGTCGGAATGCAATTTCAAGACACTTTATCATATATGTATCCTGAATAATCGTTTTCAAGTTATTTTAATGCCTTTTGAATTATTTAATGGCATGGTATTCGACAACTGATGAGCAAAAGATAAGATGGTTTGGTATAAATGTCAAACAGAAGCATTGTGAAAATACTTCCTCCTATGACTGGTCCATTTAGTATTAATATTTGATGTTTCTCTGTGGTCTGAAAGGTTATACGAAGAAGTAGAGGCAATTGCTCTGTTTAAAGGAATCGTTACGCTAGGCAGTTCTTTGTTTGCTAGATATTTCTCTAAATATGGACGGATGATTAACATGAATATGGACTGAGTTTGTCACATGCTGTTGGGAAAACTGGTACCTGATAAAGGTAGTTGTAAAAGCTTTTGAATGGCGTTCGTGTTTTGATTTTTCTCATTCCATCGGCAGTTATATGCTTAGTGTGGTACTGTAAAGTTGTCTTGATGTTGTATAGTTTGGTATTGAGTTTTGTGTTGATGCTCATTTAGCATGTTTTGGGTGAACTAATTACATAATTTCAAAGTCGAATCCGTCCATAGTCACAATAGTTGCAATAAAATATCAATTACATAAAAAGGCTTTTTCTTTATAAATTATATTCTAATATTTTGGCATACTCAAATGAACGACTCGTGGGCAGTTTCAATATATATATATATATATATATAAATCTAAACCTATGTCATTGTTTAAAAAAATGATATTTCAGATATCAGTGTCATGAAGATAAGCAGCATGAACATAGTCGACCTCATATTAACAATGAAGGAGAGAAAAGATAACCGTGTCCTTCACCAGTGATAATTCGAGAACTGCTATCTTTTAGCAGTGCAGGAAGACTGGTCATTTCATCAGTGTCTGAAACTGACATTAATAATTGAGGGGACAAAAGATCACCTTGCCGTGTCCAGTTATCAACATTTAACATTAACATGGCGTGTGTCTGGTTTAAGTAAGTGCCCGCATCACGGAATAAGCTAAGTAGATTTGGTCACTTACTCCCTCTGTATGGAAACGCTTTCAAGATGACTCGATATGAAAATCGAATTCGCGTCAAGGCACGTGTAAGACTTTGAACGTCTGTGATTATTTCGCTAAATCACGCGAATATACCTTTCCCGAAGCCATAACACTCGTCGCTACTCAATGAAGCGTCCTCTGTGTTAGTAAAATAGCTGTTGATACAATGCTATGTAAAGAAGTGACCTTTATGCGTCTGAAATGCAGTAATTTATATGTCTGTAATGGGTAATGAGGCAGTGGCCCTTGCTTCATTTGAACTAGTTGATATTATGTCTGTCAGCGCCAATAAACAAAAATGGTTAATGGACTCATTGTGCCGGAGATGTGTTTGCGCTGGTTGGTTAGGTATACTAAATAAGTAACATTTGTACAGAGTGTAATATAAGTAGCACTCTCGTTTCATTGCCTTGCATTGAGTGAGGTATTAATTTTATCTGGCAGGGTTTTTTTCAATTTTGGGACATGTCAATGCTAATTGAAACTGTTTTCTGCATGAAAATAACATGATACGTTTAATTCATTCTTGTTCATTTCAAACTACATTCGCAGTTTGAATGCCCGAGTGGACATGGTAATTTTGCCAGTATAATTTCTAATATTCTCATTTATAGATTGCATGTAATCAAATCAATAAGGTTTAAGAACGAAATCAACATTTGTTTAATTCAAGTTATTACCTTTGCGGTAACTCAATACGCTCTTCAAGCCTAATGATGTTGTCAATAGCTGTCATTCATCAGTCGTTGACAGACATCGTGGAAATTGCTACGGGTGTCGACCAATAACTGCACGGGTTTTACTGCATCAGGGCAATTTTTTATAGTCACGTGGAGCGTGTAGATTTCATGGTCAAACATTGAGGCGTGTGTCCAGTTGTTTATGTCCGCCCCTTGGCCAGTCCAGTTGTCCACGCGATCACAAGTGGTCAGTTTGACGAGATTGGGTTAATGTCTGTAGGAAACAATGCTTAAATGAGGAGGTCAAAGCTTTAGGTCTCCTGGTTGTCTGGGGCTTTCTACCGTCTTGAACAGGGTCACTTTTCCTAAACGAAGATCTGTTCTAGTGAGTTCCTGATTCAAGCATTAAGACAACATTGAGTGAAAACGTATTGACGTCTCTTAGCCATTTTCCACAACACGGATGTATCAAGAGGGTTAAGGACACCTTTAACTACTTCTGTTTGGTATTAACGTTTAAGGCACAATATGGTTGATATACCATATCGATATCATCCATTAGTTTTAATGTTATTGTTTCGTTGATCGTATTAAATTTTCATTTACTTCCCTTCCTTGCGATGTTCTAAAATCTTTATTTGTTTTTCAGATTAAGAAACGAATCAACATGTTGCGGTGGCTGAAAGACAGGAAGAAACAGAGGAAAGGACAAAGGTCGGATGAAGCTACACCCGACGAATATGGCTTCCATGACGGCAACAAAGAGGAAGACAAGATGTACCACATTTACGAAGAGATTCCCGACCTTCCTCGTTTTACCGCGCAATCAAATCAGTCTGACCAGGAAGAACAGTCCCCTAGTTTTCGTGAAACCTCATTTTCGGATTCTGATCCTTCCTTTGATCACGTGTCGGTGTTCAGTGCTGATACGTTAAGGAAGTATATCATCGGATCACAGGACAAACCTTCTGATCAGCCAATATCGAAGCGAGACGGGCCATATATGGTAGTTCCTCTTCTAAACTCAGGAGAAGAGAAACCGCCACTTCCTCCGCCAAATGAAAAGAAAACAGAATTTACGTGTGCTCTGGTCGGAAGACGACATTCTTGCGTCTCACGAAGCACGGAAAGCGGAGTTGAAGTTTCATATGACTCGTCAGAATCGCAAGGAAGTGAAGCCAACTTCCCTTCAGAGCAGGTTGTCAAGGTTGATGTACACAATTCTGCTGAACGAAACCGAAAATCCTGTGTCCGTACGCACGTTCGGGAGGGTTCGCTTGACACTAGTGACACAGGGTGTGAGTATGACATGGGCACGTCCAGTGAGAGTGACCACACGAGCTATGACTATTACTTGACAAAGATTGAACAAAATCTGGCCCTCAAGTTAAAAACAAGGGAGATAATTCAGCAAAGTGTTCCGGAAGAGGACGAGTCAGACTCTGAATCGTTGACCACAGTGTCCAGTGTGTCATGTTGTTCCTCGGTCCGAGCAGGAGTTCGACTCTACTCCGGACACCGGTCAGATATAGACTCAGACGATGGTACTCTTGCTGACCATTCCGAGTCGGAGAATAGCAGTGGATATTATGAGTCCTTCAACGGGAAGGACTCCGGTGTTCCTGGACTTAAGTCGTGCCTTAAGAACAGTTCTCAGGAACAGAAACAGCACTACGTCAAAAACAAGAAGAGAACAGTAACTAAAAGGTGTAAGCACAAGTGTGCTGAAGTGAATGTTTGTATCCCTGGACTTAACTCGGACAAATCTTGCAAACACCGAAGTTCCGATGCCCTAAATGTGAACTTTGACAATAGTGCTTTCAAGAAGGTCAACAGACCCGTGTACAAATCAATCTCAAATGGACAAGTAACCAGTGATAGTGGAATAAATAGGTTGTATGGTATGTCGTCGAATGCAAACACTACAATATCATCTCTTACAAATAAAACAGACAGTGCAGATATCAAACTGGACTTGTATGAACCCGTCGAAGGTTCATCGTTGTATAATGGTACAAAGGGTGTGACGTCATTCGACTCAGAAGGGCGGGAAGTGTATTCTCCGCCTCCTACCATAAGAGATTTCTCGCCAAGAACGACAACCTTTTCCAAATGTTCTCTGCCCCGATCCAAAGGGTGTACAAGTGTGTATAGATCGAACGGAAGTCAAAACCGACTTCTCTCTGACTTGATCATCATGAACTACGACAGGCAGTTGTTTATCCATTGAAACGTACATGTTGTTGACTTGAAATTGACAAAACGTCAATCTCCCAGTGCTTCTTATTCTGTGACTCATCGGCGACGACTATATAAACACTTCGGACCAACACTTTAAATTCCCGAGTCGATCTTGAAAGACTCCAAAGGATAGTAATTATATACACAAGGGGTTATTTGGCTCGCTTCAGCGACGCCATTCGGATAGCATATCTTAAATAAGTATATAGGTATTGTGGTAAGTGTGTTATGTACCTGACCTCAGGTGAAGCAAAACGAATGTTCTTTAGGTCTTTCATCAATATTTACCATCTATGATTAATATGTCAGCATCCTCTTTGAAACTCACTAAATGTGAAAACAGGACAAACGGATAATACGCCAAGATCTACATTCATTCAGACACTTAAGCCTGAACTTGTGTACAATGTTAGTAAAAGTACGAATTTCTATGATGACCCGTCAATCGCTGTCAAACCGTAGCGTGTTTAGAAGTAATCAAGGGCGATGTTTGGGGTTCTTTATGAAGCTTGTATATTGCCTTGTATGTTTCACCTGAAATGTACAGTGTATATAGACGTCTACGATGGATATATATACCGACAATCACAATAAATCATAAATATAACCATTTGTGTATGTGTTATCTATTACCTAGTACGCTTGAATAAATGAAGTATTGCATAAAAAAAATAACTTTAATTCGATGAAGAAAATCTTGGATATGGAATACTAGCTTGATAACTGTCAATGTTTCACTGACACATGGAATTAATAGCACTCCTTCATATTATGAGAGTATTCAAACCAGGTATTGAAATCTATAAATGACTGAAATCAATTGTCCATTAAGTAATACATGTAATTTCCATAGTTTGCACTTTGTTTTTAAAGATTTTTTATCATTTACACTCTGTTGCTCTTTGTCCATTTCAACAACTGAAGTGTTCACATGTTAGAATTATAACATCAACCAGGGTTTTGGTGTTTTGGGTTTTTCCGTGAGCCTGGGTGCCTTCTTAAAACCTGGTAGTGGCACCCAAGCTGTACAGGTCGACTGGTAGAAGCAAATTTGAGCCGTCCTGAATCTTGCTAAACTGCATTCACTCAACAAAGCATGTTAAGAATTAGGTTGCCCCCATCTGGTACAAAGAGGACAGGTTTATGCTGAAATGACACGACAGAAAGTATGCATGAAAACAGTGGTATTCTGACATGACACATATATTCGTGAATGTCTGCATCAAAGAAAACACGATATATCCTTTGGACAAAACTATATCAACCACAAATCCAGGAAAACAACAAATCGAGAAACTGTTTCATGTTTATTTAGCACATGGCGTCAAGACGCAGTCGTGTTATGGGTGTTGCTTTTGTAGTTCCAGAATCGTAGAGCGCAGATTTGGTTGATTCCAAGTTGAGAAAAATGGCCTGATTTGGAGGGAATATATCCTTCTGCACATCGCTCTATCACCCTTACAACATACCCAACTGCATCTTGGTTTACACTTTATTACACTCTTAAAGCCGTTGCCGCTTTTAGCTCCCATCTTGAGTACCCCGTTTTGAAAGTTATAAGCATATACTGTACGTGCGGAGTATTATCTCTCCTTCGCAATATTAGATCTCAGTGAAAGTTTTCCTGACTTCAATATGTTCTCATCTAAATGAATATGAAGTGGCCTACTTGTAAAACTCTTGTATTTAGAAAGCGCGCTTGAACAATCTTAAAGTCGTCAAAGATGGGCATTGTTACTGAACAAATATATAATTTATATATAATAATAATTTTGAAATTACAGACGAATTAGTCAATGGCACTCTGATAACAGATTCTGTTTTATAAAGAATGCAATATCCCTAACTTAATTTATCCGGTGTAAATTCACCAATGTATTCATCAACACGTGTTTAAAACTGATTTAATGATAAGATTAATGTACAAGTGACAAAATGTTATTTATGTCCATTTACTCTAGAAATAAGGACAAAGAAAGCTAATGTTATCTGACCTACTGGAGCCCTCACAATATACATTGTCAGCATATAACCGCACATGAATCAAGTTTCGGACACTAGAGCGTCAGTTGTCCAGTTTATCACCAAGATGAACGCGCTGCGTTAACCAAGTGGTCAGCTGTCCGTGGATGTATGATTAGAAATCAACAAGCTGGACATTAGCGTCACGACTCGGCCTCCCTGGACATAACGTATTCATCAAATGTCAGCTAAATATGTGATCTTGGCCGAATGGTAGCCAGGCGACAATTATAAACTTGAACTATGCAGCGAACGAAAGTCTGACAATTAGACCAGATTGTGGCAAATGAAGAAAAATATTGAATAAAAAAAAAGGGACTGAGATTTCGTCATCCTAAAATCAAACTGCAAGACTTCTTATAGACTTTAATAGAATTTTGACCTATTTAAGAGTCTGACTGACATTGTACGAGAAGAGACACACTCAAGGGTAGAGAGGCTTGTGAAGACATGAGAGAAACGCTTACAAACAAAATAAGCTGAATTTTTATTTTCGACCAGATGGACTTATCTTATTTGACAGGCCTTCTTAGAAGTAAATATTTGAGCCTTTGTTAATCGAGTGAAAACTATCACTCGGAGAACCAAACAGTGATTTGATGGGAATGAAAAGGGAGATAACCCTTGCAGAGAGGGACAGAAATGGGAGGGGAGCAGGAAAGGGGGTCTGATACAGTCGGGGTGGGGTGGTGGGAGAGAAACGGAAGGGGAGTAGGAAAGGGGGTCTGATACAGTCGGGTTGGGGTGGAGGGACAGAAACGGGAGGGGAGCAGGAAAGGGGGTCTGATACAGTCGGGTTGGGGTGGAGGGACAGAAACGGGGGGGGGGGGGGGGGGGGGGGGGGGGGCAGGAAAGGGGGTCTGATACAGTCGGGGTGGGGTGGAGGGACAGAAACGGGAGGGGAGCAGGAAAGGGGGTCTGATACAGTCGGGGTGGGGTGGAGGGAGAGAAACGGGAGGGGAGCAGGAAAGGGGGTCTGATACAGTCGGGTTGGGGTGGAGGGACAGAAACGGGGGGGGGGGGAGCAGGAAAGGGGGTCTGATACAGTCGGGGTGGGGTGGAGGGACAGAAACGGGAGGGGAGCAGAAAAGGGGGTCTGATACAGTCGGGGTGGGGCGGAGGGAGAGAAACGGGAGGGGAGCAGGAAAGGGGGTCTGATACAGTCGGGCTGGGGTGGAGGGACAGAAACGGTGAGAAAAAGAAAGAAGGAGGTGGGGAGAATTTGAGGAAAATGGAGAGAGGAGAGTGATTGGGTAGCCGAGAGCTGGAGGGGCATAGACATTGGGGTTAGACAAGAGATGGGGAGTTGAACTGGTAGTGGGGGCAAACACAGAAAGAAGAGAGTGGGCGGGGATCGAGAGAGACAGAGAGAAATATTGATTGATTGAAAAGAAGAGTATGATACGGGATGCACAGATGCAAAGCGAAAATGGAACGCTGATCTACAAAAAAAAACGAGAAATAGAACATTACCAGTGGCAATAGGGAGAGACTGAGGGTGGATTGGAAACAGTCACGTGTGTACATATACCTAAGAGGTTAGTTGAATACCTCTTTTCAATGATAACAGTAACATACATGCATTCTCTTGCTTTTGGGATCCCACTTTTCAAAAGCAATGTTGTAGAACTGAACGAGTCCATTGTTTTTAAATCGGATCTTTCAGAATCAGACAGACAGCCAACACTGATCATGAATGCTTATAAGCTCAGTCACCCGGCTATGTTAAGACAGTAAGATGGATGTTAAGATAATTTCTTAATACAATATAGCTATGATATAAATGTAAAGCGCCGCAAAATTGAAAAAAGCATCACAAACAAGCAAAAATGTAGTATTTCTATTCTGGTCGTTAATTTGCAAAAACGACGAGTTTCCTATACAGATTCCTCCGTAATTCGTTCCTTCATTGTACTATTGGACTTTACAGCTCAACCGCTAAACCGTCGCGGGTTTGCTAAATAGAAGCTAAGATGATTAAAAATCTGGAAAATGAACGCTCAACCCGCTCAACTAAACGTCAAAAGTGCACTTTTTATTTTAAACCATTTTATTAATGATATAATGTTTAAACATTGCATATCAAAATTAGTTCATGAAGTATTCCATTGAACTTAGAAATGAGTACACTTT
This sequence comes from Phorcus lineatus, assembly GCA_921293015.1. Lineage (NCBI taxonomy): Eukaryota > Metazoa > Mollusca > Gastropoda > Trochida > Trochidae > Phorcus > Phorcus lineatus. The sequence goes on along the minus strand of OV121098.1, from coordinate 18,909,756 downwards.
TAGCAGCTATTTAACATACCAGGCAGACTTTGTCAACCAAGAAAAAGTAGACACACATCCAAGTAGCTTGATTTCATTTTACAAAGAGTCCGCTTCTTAAAATAAATTATTCAGCGCAACACCAGTTATTGAAATGCCCGCGGCGCCAGCAATTATACCCAACCCATATTGCATCAACAGCAACATTGTTATTTCATCTAACTTATGTTGATACAACTCGGCCTTCTAATCCAGGTGAAAATACCTTTGATGAAGTTCTCACCTGTGATTGCGAGGGTGGGTCATGTTGACCAAAGGATTTAAATTTCAATGGCGAGGTAAGGTCAAGAAATTAAAAACAAATTCTCGTATTTTCTTTAACAACAATGTCCATTGGTCAATATATCTGAAACGTTCTAACATCACGCCTCCGGCCAAATGTAAAGCCATACTGACCATTCAGCCAGCACCATTCAGCTGGCTGAATGACCATGGTCATTATCCGTATCGGTCAATTTGCCTCAGGTCTAAGATGATAAAATATTCAAGCTATTCTCACCAAAATAGGCAACTTATTAAGTTACCAGCGAGGTTATTTGTCCATTAGCCTCATGACTGATCTATTACATGTAGGTGGTCTAGATAATTGGTAACTGATTAGTCAGTTTAACCGAATTTGATACGGTAAGCTTCAAAGCAATTGAATAAAAATGTATCAACCACGCCGACAGTAAGTGTAAACAGATTGGCAATTATTCCTAATATGGAATAGGTCGGTTATAGCTATCGCATTTGATGTACTCAACTTGAAGAAAATTCAATACGAATTAGGGCAGGGAAATCAAGAACGATTATTTTTTAGTGATTATGGTTGATTTGGTTTTATGTCATTAACAGGGAATGTAAGACTTCAGCATCAAAGACATCAAATGAAAATTAGTGGGGGAAAATACGATTGCCAAATGAAACTTATGTTGGCCTAAATGAAAAAGGTGTTCGGCAAAGTTTCCAAGAAGGGTAGACATAAGTGCAATAGTGCCATAAACTAACAACCATCAGGCCTGTTGATGTGGATATATTTCAATATCCAACCAAAGGTCATAAGTGAACAATGTGAGGTATTAATAGACTGACTATTATATGAACTTGAATATTTCAAACATAGTAAACGTTACTTTAACGTTTACATTTGATAAAAAGGAGATAATTATTCCCTGAGAAGCCATAACGGGAGTTGTCAGCGAATATAGTAATTAGATATGGCACTTGTCTTTGACAACCTTCACTAAACTGAAGAAACTCCACGAATCTAATCGGTTTGGTTTAATACAAAAGTTTCGAAGTAGAGACACCACTTCACGTATGGGTGTTTATCCCGAGGATATTCTCATTGTGCCCCTATCATAACATAGAAACAGAATAAAATCTGTTCACTCGACAATCAAATGAATAAACTAGTCATAAATCACTTGATAGTAGATATGTATGTCAGGCTTTTTCTAAATTTGAGGATATACAAGTTTGTTACATATTAAAAAAACGTGTACACTATAATATTATTTCTCTAGTGCCAAATCCATGTATATCTCAAGTTATTTTTCTCGTGATATAGTTCAAGTAATGGCTTCACCAGTCATATTACTATTTCATACAATGATAAAAACAGTGCTTTCAAATTCAAGAATTTTATTCTTCCAAAATGTTTTTCAACAGAAGTTTAGAGATAAAACAAGCCTTGATATATCAACCCTGCAAAAAGTTTTAAAAAACACAGGGATTATATTGAAACATTCATTTAATGTAACTAGAAATGCCCTGGTCTAACCACAGTGGCTTCGCAAAAAAATTGCTTTTTGACACCCTCATTTCGCTGTATAATAACAAAGATGACACATTATGAAGAAGTTATTGAGCAACAGTACCTAAGCTAACATTTTGACACTGTCCCTGTTACATGTATGTTAATCCGTTCAGCGTCCCGGACGTGAAATTCACAATGATTGACTGATGTCTGTTCAGTCAGTGATGAAATTGACATCGTAAATGCGGACCCTGTCGTTTATATATTATACTATAAATTCATGAATTACTGAACAAAGTATACACATATAGACTCTACTGTTGTTAAACCAAGCGTTCAGACCTAGACACTATCTCATTGTGTATTAAACATTCCGAACAACAGCTGTAGGGATTAATTCAAATATTAAGTTAAAGATATTTATAAAATTATAAAATTTTAATTTTGACAATTGAAATGGGTTAAGACCATGTTGTGGATGTAACTAGTCGTTCATTAAAATGTGAGAAAATAACAAATCAAAGGACTTACTTGTTGAAAGAACCGGAAATCAATCTATTGTTACGCTTCGTTGTTATAGAAGCGGTAGTAAAATATACCAAATCAACGCAGTAAATGAAAGGCCTTATATATAATTAAACTTGGCGCTCGATCGTTACATTGTTCTTTTCAAAACAAGCTCAATTACTATGTCTGCTCGCGCGTCCATCATATATCAAACACTTAACATTTTTTTAAATCCATAAAATTTTGACATTCGTCTGAAAAATGTCTAATGCAGCCTATCTCCGATTACGATATCATACTAGGTCATTGTTCCGCTCATTAACGTTATTCAATGGTGAGTAAATGCATTTGGATTTGACTGTAAATACTTCAGAAAGATATCATTTAACAACTAGTCTCGTCACTTGAACGTCCAAAGAAACAGAGATACTACTTGTCACATTTGTATTTTCTTGTTGTAATACGGGACCGTGTTTCTGGTATGCCTATTTCTTATTTCCAAATTGTGCTACCATTTATACTTGGATATGCGCATTAAGATTAAGTATTAAAGCCAAGATATAGCGTACATGATCCGTAGCAGAGAATTTTATACGCGCCTCACAAGACAAAACTAGAGAGTATTTTTACGTCTTTCCTCCGAGAAATTATCAAAGATATTGCAGATATAGAATGATGTTTCGATACAAATCCTTTTTTTTCAAAAGACAAAGTAAAAGTTGTTGCTATGTAGACAACTATACTGAAAAAATGACAAACCCAAGAAGGCACATATACAGTATATATAGAGGCAGTGTACCAAATTTTGTTATGATTGTTAAATAGTTTTAGAGTTATACTCCGAAAATGATCACAACCTCCGACAAGGCAAAAATTAAATTGTCACTGAAACTGAAAAAATAAACTCGACAAGATGTTCGAACCCCTAAAAGGCACATTCCCGTGTCATAGAGAGAGCGTATACCAAATATTGTAATATTGACTGATCAAAAAAGGATATATAATAAACATAAAATTAGACAGAACCATCTTTCCGGCTAACATTTATCCAGGATATTAAGGATTTTCAAATCGCATTTACGTTTTTTCTTTAAAGAGCCACTCCGTGAGTTGTTGGAGTCATATATGCCAAACTTAATCAATGGTGTCATTTGATCGCCAAGTATCGACTGCTCCCAAAAAGATACATTTTAAAGCTTATTGTTTTTTTACAGTGACGATATGAAGGAAGCAATTATGATCGAAAACCAGACAGTGGCGCGCGTCAAATGGTCAAACGTAATTTTGGAGACTTATCTAAAAGCGCCAAGAGGGCAGTTAGGAGTTGATAGTGTTTGTTAGGTTATATAACTAGTATCCATGTATAGTGGACGTGATATCTACATGCACCTCTGTGCATTTATAAGACTGTTTTAAGATTTTCATGGAAAACCAGAATTTGTCATATATGGACATGGAAAGTTAAGATGTTTTGATTTCATATCACCACATATGACATTTAGGTTCGCATCAAAGGTAAATGATATGTTATGAAAGTCACCGAGTGGCTCTTTAAAAACCAAATGTTGTTATTCAAATACTTGAATCTTTCGAATTTAATTTTTAAAGTTTCGCTCGATATACTTTACTTATCCATATAATGAATTTGCAAACCGTCATGTGAATCAAGTCAGGTCCAATACCAACTAAAATGTATCTAAAACAATAAATCAAACTAGTTATCATTTTATCGATTTTTATTTTATCGCATCGGGGTTCCTCGTCCACTTCTTTAATTTCCGGTTGTTCAGCAGCTGTCCCCTCGGCGATGTGACATCCGGCGGAAGTGTAGCAAGATACACCGGCGTGTCAGCCCCTGAAGATTAAAACGTTATGAAATTTAACATTATGAATTACCTCATGAGCAGGGGAAAAAAATTTAAATACTGCTTCAAGACGATGCATTTGTTTACAAATAACCAATATTGAATGTCATTTAAATGATAACAGTTAAGAAAAAAATCAGAAAAGGAACATAAAAAATACCCGAATGGGCAGCGAATACCCTCATGCAAACTTCTCCCTAGGAATAATATCTAAATGACAAAAGCACCTAGCGGATAAAGCACGTGTTGTGTTGTCTCCACTTTCTAAAGACTCTCCGTCAAAGTGTAAACCTTACAATATATTTTGATCAATGAAATACAGCATTTATCCATCAACAAGAAACTCATTATAACAGTCCTTGAGATAAATAGAAATGGCACCACGGTTGTTGGTTGAATATAAAAATATACCACCGAAAAATTCATCAATGTGTTATTCTTTTTACAGAATTACTAATACTTTAAAAATATTGCTGAAAGAATCTCTAATTTAAATGATTCGAGTGGTGCCTTACATTTCTTACAAACGAAAGTTGACATAAGTCACCAGTAAATCCTCGAAGATGACCCCGGGGTTCTATTTCTATTTCTATTAATGAAGGGTCACAGATGTGCGAAATATATAATGTAAAATCCCAAATAGCAATATAATCTGTCGACGACATTTCAGGTTTCCTGGGCTTTGCCGTTCGGCTAAGAAGCCAAAAATTTGTTTTTAAGGGCATAGCTTCTGGACCCTTATTAGGGATAACAGGGTGGCCAAATCTATAAACACTTATCATTATTATCAAAGGAGTCAGAAGTCAACATTTTAATTCTACCGACCTGATGCTTCTCGAAAAAACAACTTTTTGGAGCATAGCGACTGGTACTAAAGGAGAAGTCGGAAAGGCAAAAGGTAAACGAACAGTAAGGTCAAGTTCTTACGGTTAATATAAACGCATCAACGCCTTTTCACACAGCAATCAAAAGTTCGAGCAGAGGTTAGTTTACCCTGTCAGCAATTGGAAAGTCATGCAATCAAAAGTCGTGGACCCCTATGGCCCCGGAAACGAAAGCATTAGGACCCTACCCTCCATAGGCAATGAGTTCAAATTGTTTCCATGGAAACCAGAAAAAAATATAAACCAGAATAACCTAATTGACATAAGGCAACACTCCACCACTAGGTTTTACCACATAATAGGTTTCAAAGAAACATATTGAACAGTTTTTTAGATAAGTTCCGGAAACGAAAGCGTTTCGGATTCACAAAAATTCGGAATCAAGGCATTACAAATTCATGGACGGAGGCAAAACATTGGGTCACCCGCACAGCTCTTCGGGTAACCTAATTCCTTTACGCACGTTTTCTATGAAAAACTATTATTTAGAAAACGCTGCATGGATACTTCGGGGTTTTTTTTCAATTTGGGAAGTAAATTGCGAGATGGAGCCAACACCTTGAGAGTCTTTGGTGTTCACTTGCTTCGTTAAGTAACTAAGAATTTATTTCAGAAAGAGAGAATATTCATGATAAATAAATCCATAACGTGTCTAATAAAAAATATCAACACTCATTAATTGTTTTGCTACTCGAATCAACTCGTGTTGATATATTTGAAAGGCCTAGAAAGACCTAGTCTCACTCACCCTGTTGAGCTGAGCTAGTTGCTGTATCCCCTCCCATCTCGGTCCGACACCAACCAGGACAGCACTGGAACATACATCGGGTCATTTAGATGTGAAATACAAGCTTAGATAAAAGCCAGATGTGATTATTTTCGTCATTTCTTAGGAAAAGTTACTAGTTCATCATATAACTGGAGTTCAATTGGCCAGTGATAGCATTTCGTTCAGGGTTGGTATTGCAGTCAATGGTATTGATTACGGTCTGTTGTAATAGTATAATCAGTTGTAGAGTTATGGTCAGTGATAAAATTCCTGTTGAACATCTTATCGGTGGTTACACGTGTAGAAGCGAGCATAGCTCACATACCTCCGCTTTTCGCTTAGGTCAATTTCAAAATAGGAATCTACACAGATTAACAGTTGATTGCTTAACAGTGGGCGAGTAGGGAGAATCTGTCATCAACACATGGAGTCTGGAGGAGCACCCATCACCCTGGATGGAGTTTATTGTTAAAGATGCGTTGTGTGCTGCTGTTAACTCTTAATATCCCAACTCTTAAATACTTTAGTCATTGTCATCTTAAATTTTCTAATGTGCTCAAACATTCGATACACTATTGAAACCTTTTCATCCTAACACTTACACTATCGTTTTCTAATATTTGTTTTATCAGTTTGTTTCTGACTTACCGCATTCACGAGAACATCACTTCTCCCCTGTCTGTCCAACTCCCGCTGTTGTATGGCTGACATTGCCGTGACCCCGATCTTGGACACACCATAGGCGGTTTGAGGCCAGGAATCCAAAAAGGTACCAGCTTCTACGTCACTGGAAAAATGGAACCATTAGGTCTGTAGCTCATCAGGATAGCTATGATAAATAGATAAAATGGTCAACGTATGAGCCACATGATCACGTCATCCATTAATAATAAACTTCGTCAGCTGAGGACTTTGTACGAAAGACTGACATTCTTACCTTTTGCTTTAGAAAAGGAGACGAAAAATAGTTTTAATGGGTCAAAGGTTCACCAAATGAATAAATCATAATCCCAAACAGCTAAGGAGTCTGTATGCATGGCTTCACATTTCTACGAATTTTGAATGTGGAGAAAAAGTGCTTTCTGCGCGAGGCCTATGTGCTAGTTAATGAGGTGTCAAAGGTTAAACCACCTATAAAATATAACCACATTACTTAAGGTGTCTGTGCACAAGCTTTCAGGTTTCCTGAGTCAGTGGTTCTAGAAGTTGAAATAGAGAACCTTTACAGACGGACGGACGGACGCCGTGCGCAAATTCGATTTGATTAGGTAAAACCTAATACTTACAGAAATAAGTAATTGATATTCAAACTGAAACTTGAGGAATGGTTTATACAGGAGAACGTCAACAATGCAATTCAAATACTTACTCTTCGAACTTCTTCATCAAAGATTCAAGTTCAACCATTTCTATATCGGCGGAAGTAAACCTCGTCTTCAATTCCTTGGAACATTTGTTGAGTGCAGTGCTTCCAAGCATGCTGGAGATGTTCACGACCCTGTTGAACGTTTTGTTTTACAAAATAACCAGCAAACGCTGTTTTGAGGTTTGGTTACATTTATCAGAGAATTATCACGTATCTCAAAGAATCCCAATTTAAATATCTTTAGCAACATACACCATGTAGCGATGGCCATGTTGTTCAGAGAGCAGTGATAGTGATCGTAACTTTCGTTATGAATCTAAACACTGTGTATCATCGTACACTGGATGCAGAGATGTAGGACCAAAAAATTTGATTCCCTACCATGTAAGGAGTCTATACACAATGTTTTAGTTTTTTAGGCATTTTGCTTCTATTTAAGAAGATGAAAATATTTTTTATAAACATTAGTGGTCTAGCAGTCTGTATATGGAGTTTCTGAATGAATTAGAATTTAACATATGTGTTTTATAGATAATTGAAATATGTGAAAACATGCCACTCAAAATCCGACCTCCGCAGCTACAATGATATACGTGAACATAATATAATATTCTTCTCTATGTATACGCATACGGTTTATATTCGAGGCACATGTAGTTGTGATATTTGTCCTTTCCAAATATCTTTCGAAAAAAGCTCAGAATAAACCATTTTACCTCTCTCTACTAACATATCATGATTGAGGTCTGAAAATACCAAAATTCCCCACTTCAGTTACATGCAAAGTTTTAGTAAGAAGACGTTTTGTCGTGTTTTGCACTAGTAACGAATTCGAACCTTTCCGTGTTCAGAGTCTTAATTAAACTTATTTCCACGGAAAGGAAAACTTAAATTTAATAGATTTATAGTTTATAATAAAGATTCTAAAGTTATAAAAATAGTTTTAGACTGCACTGGTGTGACGTTGATATAGTCACGTGACTCCGGAGCCTTACTCTGTTTTGCAACCTACGAAAACATGATGGTCATGAAATGTTTAAAAAATTTCTATCAATAACAGACCTTTTCGCGTCTCAAATCTCTTTTTACTTTCTGTATCAGTAATTACAGTGAATGGTTATACATCTTAGACAGTACACTCAGTAAGTTACGAAACAAAACCTATCTGGATATTGACTTTAGGGAATAACTATGAAACTCAAGGAAATGTCAAACTGGAAATGCTACAGGTTACCACCGAGTGATGTTATAACCAGTACTTGACTCACCTGGCATTTTGACGAAGCAGAGGAAATAAAAGCTTACACACAGCGAGAGTGGACCAGAAGTTGATCTTCATTGTCTCCCTTACTTGCTCAGCAAAGGTCAATGGAGACGAGGACTGAAAGAAACAAGAGTCGTCATCAGATGACGTGTCCTAGCGGTCCCCAATTAACACTTTATATCTTAAACAGCCATTTTAATTTGCTGACACAATAACATGTACTGAGTAGAGTTAACATATTTGTAGGCAAGCACAAATCTTAAACTTCAGAGTCAAGCCCTTCACATTTCCGGCAAAATTGCCTTTAAAAACATAACACAGTTAAGTCTCAGTACAATGAGGTCTTGTTGAGTTCTGCATCAAAATCGAACTAATCTTGGTATACAGTCTTATTTGAAATGTGTTTCGATGCAAAGCATCATGAAAATTCATAGATCTAAGGTTATCAAAAGGCACCACTTCAGTAGGTTCGTCAAACACAACCAAAGTTTCATTGAGATAATGGATTATTGGCGTCGGAAGACGAATATTTAAAATCATTAATAAGAATCACTTAGTAGATAGGTGATACGATCAGACACAATTATATGATGAATTGTTTCTACGTTCTGCTCCGGAAACGACATTATTTCGGATGCTCGGACAGCTTCCTGTCTCAAGGCAAAACATACAGCGCGTACGTTTGAGTGGGGTTATATCCCAGGGTATAAGAGTGGAGCGAGAGCGTTTATGTTTAACCCTGAGACAGGATTGGTCGGACGGATGGACAGCAAGAAAGGCAGCGAGGTACGAATTTAAATGCGATTTAGTAAAATCTTTTTTTCAACTTTGCTTTTACTTGCTGATCATCTAGTTCGGGTTGGTTGAAAATACAAACGCAGATTGAAAATGGGTCTTCTTGACGGCGTTAAACGTGATGACATCGCGAGGAGTACCGTTTGTCATGTACATCTTCTTTGAACAATCAAAGGGTTTTCTATACCCTCAAATCGTAGCGTCGAACAATTTAACTTCGCAAAGCAACCATTCATCATAATAGTTAGAGGTCTAATGAAAGTGATGAATATGATGATCCTGAGAACGGTGTAATGGGGAAAACGCTGAAGAGGCCATATTGAGGAGGGAACACATCAGATCATTAACAGATCAAATTTACACTTGGCCTAATTAATTACATTTATTACAATTGAGAGCATAACATAACGAACTTATTCACAATACCTAGTGCAAAGATTTCGAATGTTAAGGGGAAAGCAAGTTACCTTAAACATAACACCAGCATTGTTGACGAGGACGTCCAAGCTGCCATACTGTTTCTTCAGGTGACCGGCGAGGCTTGCGATGCTGGAGTGGTTAGTTATGTCCAACTCATGGAATTTGGGACTTAAACCCTCCGACTCGAGCCGACTGACCGCTGCTTGTCCACCCTCCTGACTTCTCGCTGGAGGTCAACATTACAGAACAAAGGTAAATCTTCCTTGAAGCAAAGTGTGCCCCAGTAAAAACACATTATTCCTAACCATATGTTTCTAATAATGTGAAAAGGTGCAAATAAGTATATAATACCTTGAAACGCTTTTTCAAAATACTTAAACCTTTTTTGTTAGCAACTTTATATTTGCTGAACTTGCAAACTCAAGTTATATGAACAAAATGTCGCTTTAAAGCTTATTCACATATTCACATGTATATAACATGGTCATAATAATTCCCAACAAACACGTACCCGTCAAAAGCACATCACCATCGAACTGCTGACAAAGCAGTTTCACAATTTCGAAACCAATGCCGCGGTTACTCCCTGTGACCTTTTAAGTAATACAGATAGAAAAAAATGATGGAATAGGTTCGGTTTATGACAATTTTATTCTGAACTCAGCAAAACTGAAGGAAATAGAAAAATATATCGGCCTTCATTACGTAACTTTGAAAGCACGTCGACACCATGTATGAGCTGCGATTTCAATTTCTTGTGGATATTTTGTTTTTATGGAGAGTCTAATGTGTCATTTTAACAAATGTAATCAATAATGTCGCATAAGGGTAAACAACGTATAAAGCATATAAATTGTCTTCAAAATGAAACCAATATTGGGAATCAACATATATTTCAATCTATAATCGTTTTCAGATCTAAGAAGGCTTTTGTGATATTTTATGTGCGCTTAAGCTAATTTTTCTACTTGACTTATGATCATATTGTAATTATATGATATGTAAAATCAACGCGGAAAATGTAAAGTAAAGTACATTATTATTCATATGATTCAATAAAATCATCAATCTGGTGAACGTAGATCAATGTGTATGAAATGTGTAATACTGTTAGTAACGTGTCATTCAAAGTAGCTCGAACTCACCACTGCTACACGGGAATTACTGAGCGCGGCCATCTTTAGAAAGGGAGGTAACTCGAACATAACCTACACTGTCATTAAAATCGTTGAGAGATAATATGCTTACTCTCGGTTTCTTCTGTTAGTTTCTTACAATTTTGAAATTGGATGTATGAAATATATATTTCATTTTCTTTATTATCTATTGTTTTATTACATTATGTAAATATTCCCCTCGTTTGAATTATTAATTATAATTATAATTAAATTGCAAACGCTGTTTACAAAGGACGTTTTCTCAGGATAGACGATTATTTCTGGCAAATCCATATTATATGTTTATGAATTATAAAGAAAAGACATTATTGCATTTTTTTCTATGAATATAAGGCCCTAAATTGAATTCATACACCCATAAACGTTCCAAAAATATGCCGCGTTTGTGAAGTGTTAATACGGTGACATTCAAAAGTATGATGCACATGTTGAATATAACCCGGCAATTATTATTCAAGGCGGGTGATTAAAGTATTATTATCATTATCATTATTTACGGTACGTGTACGAAGTTATTCTGGATATTCTTCTGAATTTTGGACTGAATGGACTATGATTTATCTGTCATCTGTCTATCCGGGTAATCTAATACTGTCTTATCTTATATAATAATAATAACAATAATAATAATGAGTATTTATAAAGCGCTATATCCATACACAAGGTGCATGCTCAAAGCGCATATACATGTTAGAATAAAAGGTAATGGTGTGAAGTATTGGCATGAATAAAATCTAAGAGAAGAGTATGAATTATAGCATATGAATAAATATAGTACATAAAGTCAGATAATTCAGTCAGTGGGAAAATATCATATGAAGTAATGTCTATGAATAATACCTCGAAAAAAAGATAAGTTTTGAGTTTTGAATAAAAAACAGCCAATGAAGGTGATATCTTAATGACGTGAGGAAATTGATTCCAAAGTCGAGGAGCAGCATTACTGAATGATTTCTGTCCACAACTGGTATGATTATAGTTTGGTATCTTGAGAAAATTCAAATTCTGTGATCGATGAGTTTTTTAGGATTTTATCAAGATTAGAAATCCTGGCTATTGCTACCTAATAGGCTTTAGAGAAACCGTATTGCATCTTTAAGATGAATACAAACTATTTTTACTGATTAAACTAAATGAAACACACACAAAACCATCAAATTCGTATTAAAAATGTATATTAAAGATAACTGAGATACCTTTTACAAAGATTGACCGCTCCATGCACAGTATTTTAATTTGGAGACATGTGTGGTATTTTTAACATGTAAAACATTACACCAGGTAGCCACTTTTATTGCTGGATGGACAGGCCAACTAAACTTTCTAGAACAAACAAACGAACAAAATATGGCGAACGTTTTAATATAATATTTTTTTATTTGCTGCAATTGAGTGGCAAATATTATTTCAAGTCATTTATGTTATATAAACCCATTTTCTACAAATATGTGAACAGTGCTAGGAGTATAGAACAAAGGCAAGACATATCACACATTATGTGGATAGATCTGTATGTACAATATAATCATTCGGATTACTAATCAGTCAAGTTCAAATTCAAGTGACGTATACTCCACACATCACAGTGTCATGTGTTGCAATAATTTTCGTGACCGTGAAACAATATTCTATAATTTTAATATCTAAGGCAAATACGCTTATATTCCTGGTCCATCCACGTGTATGAAATAACATCGTTGTAAGATTTATGAAATTTATGTAATCAAAAAAAATTAAATTTTCGAAACTAAATGTTCATTCTAATGATCACTTTAGTAAGGTGAAATTCCAAAATATGCAAAACGACAATAACGTCACTTAGACGATACTTATATTTCCAATAAAAATAGGATGAACAGGCATACTACACAAGCAACACACGCACACATACATACATGTATGGTTGCGTCAAAAAATAAGGAAATAGTATAATATATGAGAAATAACAAGGTAGTACTTAAAATCTCTTAAACCCTTACACTAGGTTAAACCATTATTAGAGTCCGCAAACAAAGTCTCGTGAAACACAGCCCAACACTTTTTATGATGATTATAGTTAACCTCTGCATACACGTTTGATCTTTCTGTGAAGAAAACATTAAGAGGGAAATTATGTTCATGTTGTTCATACTTCAAAGGGTTAAAATAACTAACTTCCTTTGATGTGTCTCTTTTCATTATCCATTGGCGGACCAAGTGGACCCTTTTGAAAAACAGTCAAAAACATTCTTTGAAAGTTCCATATTATATTGCAAGGGCTATTATTTAACGAAACAGGATGACATACACATGTCAAACATTGCGATGTGGTTATAAGGGCCTGAAAGTCGAGCAAGCACTTGAAGTTCACGCAGAGCTATTAGGAAACATAATAACACATTGACGGGACATCCATTTCGTACACATATTTGTATTGTTAATATGAATATAACTTTATGTTAGTAAATTACGTTACCATTTTTGCTGCGTGTTTTATCAACAGATGAACTTCTTCTTTGAGAGGCATTTAGAAGTAACGTGTTGACAAGATGAATAGAAAACAAGTTCTATGTATTTACAACTTCTTCATTGCAAGATTTCGACGTTTCGATTGCGAAGCTAACATCGTAATCAAGCAAGTCAGACATAGCAAATTTACAAGTAATAGTTACCGATTAAAACCGAGGTGCTCAGATTAGACGATGACAAAGCGTGAAGTATTGGATGTTAAGATATATCTGTTACTTCATCCTTTTTTTATGTACACAGTAAATGAATTGCAGTTGCATTAACCATAGCTTCTACCGATTCTGTTTTCATAGTATATACAACATTTAATATTGTCGATATCGTAGATCATGCACATTTATTGTAACATTGCATTAAACGCACTAGTGCACGCCAATATTTCTTTAACACAACGAATGCACAGATATTGCATATCTCTCGATATTATGCAAGATCCTCACTCAAGTAATCTACCTCGTAAGTTATTTAACGAATATTTACGTATTCAGGTAGTAAAGTTGATTTTTAAAGACCGGAAGTATTTAATGTTACGTTACAATAAATCCGCATGAACTACGATATCGGAAATATTAAGATTTTGCTTATAACCAAAAAAGCGGAAACGGCAACCGCTTTGGTCAATCTAATGCTGTGTTATTAAATCGGTTTATTTACAACATTGCTTTCATAAAACATAATTCATTATTTGTTCTCAATTCAGAGTTTTGGTAAATTCAATAGCTGCACAAAGTACTAGTTCAGCTATTTCCAAGTGTCAATAATTTCTCAGTTTTGTGCACAGCTAACCTTAGATTTGTTATATGTCCAAGCCGACAGCGGCTGTCTAAATTTTTTCATTGTTGATTGCAGGTCAATTGTAAAGAATTTTAAGTATTTCATTGCATCGATAGAAAGCTTAAGTGATTGTATAAGTCCTCTTACACCTTAAAATAGCCAATTTAAACCGTAAAAGCGTGCACTAGTGCCTTTAAATACTTCCGGTCATTTAAAATTGACTTTAAAGCCTGATCATTTTCACGTTTTTCAAATAACTTAAATGGTAGATTGCCCGAATGTGGGTAGTTGATTTTATAGGTATATATATGCAATAACTTTGCGATATATTCGAAATATTGGTGCGCGCTTGTGCCTTTAAGATAATTACAAGAAGGATTTGAGCAGACAGGCAATAGACTAATGTCACGTGTTCAAGTGAAGCAGATAATCAGCAAAGTTAATTCACCAGATTATCTCATGTAAGGTCATCTAATCCACATCTTGTCCTTAAATGTTGTCCCCACAATACAAACCACGGTCGTCCTGCTGCCACTTATTAAAATATAGAGAGTTCGTAAAGATAATTAAGTCAAAGTGTCCATCCCGTCTTCTGTTGTTTGAGTTGAAATATCGACTCTCACATCAAGTGTGCTTTCTTCCACGTTGGCTGTAAGAATGAAAGATAATTGCATTTGATTCCTTACACTCGAAAATACAGTCGTAACTCGGTAAGTGAAATACCTGTATACGTAATGATAAGTACGTTTCTCACAGAATTACTCTTGGGTGAATAAAAATGTTCTGTACGTTATTAAGTTTCTTTGTTCCTCCATGACTATATAGACAAAAATCAATTCGTCAATGATAAAAACACTCCTAATTGGCTGATGTGGATGAATACCGATATCCTCTCATTTGGCATTTTTACCAGTGATTTTTAATCAGAAATGCTGAACACTAACCAACTTGTTAGGAACGACTGTCTGTATCCCACGACTGCCTATCCCACCCTTCCACCCGGAAGTCGTTGTCAGAGTTATCTTCCCCTGCTGGAATTTGAATACGCCTTAGCGCTTGGATGCTCGTAACCATTTCATATTTATCTCTGATTCTTTCAAAT
Source organism: Phorcus lineatus (assembly GCA_921293015.1). NCBI lineage: Eukaryota > Metazoa > Mollusca > Gastropoda > Trochida > Trochidae > Phorcus > Phorcus lineatus. The sequence continues at coordinate 18,894,544 of OV121098.1, read as the reverse complement.
AAGTCACTAACGTTAAAAGACACTTTCACAGTTAAAATTCTCACTTAATTGTTTCTAACGTAACGATATCTAGTTACATTCAAGTTTAATATCATCTTCTGAATTGCTTAAAGCATGTGATTTTCGTCTTTAAACTGAAGCAATGCTGTCCAATGGATTTGCAAATGGTTTGGTCATTTAACGTGTTCAGGATGAAAACTAGGTAATCGGCACAGACAGTGGTCACATCTTGAACGCGCCAGAGATGACGAATGGAATAAATGTACCGTTAATCCTGAATTAAAAGTTGCGATTCTTTTTCTTTTCAAACTGTCATGATATGGCTTGGAGACATAAGCGACTACTTCAAACAAAAAGATCATCAATTACTATTAGACATACCGTGCTCATTATTTTTTAATTACGCTGTGATATAACTGCAAATAAACCGATATAGTTTTTTGTAAGGACAGGTACATATAATGCTTTCAATTATATTTTAAATATGAACCTCAGGTCTCCGTTATGGGCGTTCACAGAGAAGAAATAAGAATATCGAAGAAACTGCCACAAATTTCCTTTTAAATAAGAATGGCATACCTGTTCCGTTTTTCCTCCGACGAATGACGACAACAGTGGTGACGATAATGATGATAGCAACGACAGCTACAATGATACAACCAATCAGAATCAGGCTTGCACGAGTTGTTCCACCTTCAAGCACGACCTCCACTCCTCGCGTTGACCCGTTGTTTCTGGTGACATCACTTCCGTTCAGACTTGGTGTTGATGTGTCGTTCATCATGGGAGAAAACCTTGTAGGTGAACTTATTGTTGTGAGAATCTTTGAAGAACTACTTACAATGGGCTTAGAGTCCGCGGAAAAATCCTCATGATTGGATTGTGTAATCAGCTCTGGTGACGTCTGTAACACTGTTGTTTTTAAAGTTTGATATGACTTTGAAGAGGAATTCGACTGTGTTGTTGATACAAACGGGGACGTTGATGTTACTTTAGATGATGATGCACTTGAAGTTGAAGTAGAGATTTCAGTTGATAATGACGTAGACACTGAAGTTTGTATTGGCGTGATCGTTGATGATGTTGGTGAACGCGATGTTGATGTAGTAGAAGTTGGCATTGACATAGATGTTGGTATTGGCGTCAGTGTTGACAAAGTTGTTGATGATGATGTTAAGGTTGACGTTTTTGTTGACGGTAGAACGTTTGCTGTTGAAAACGATTCCGACGTTGTCGTTGACGCTGGTGATGTCGGAAGCACCGTTGTCGTTGTTTCTGATCTTGAATATGAGGACGTTCTTTTATACGTTGATAAAAGGTTCGAAGATTGAGTTGATGGAGTTGTTGTCGTCGTTGAAGAAGTCGTATATGACGATGAGGCCACTGTCTCTTCATTGGTTGTCATCCCATTCGTAGGAATAATTGAAGTTGGTGACGTCATTTCAGAGCCAGTTTGTATAAGATGTTCTGACCGTAAAGTGGACGAATCCGTTAATGAACGTGTTGTCTGTACTTGAAACTCTTGCGCTGTTGTCGTTGCTATAAATAACAATATTATGTACATCTTTAAAATCTCAACCCATTGCCTCTTGACGAATTATTTCAATATGAATTTTTTAATGAAATAAAAATTCGAGGCAAGTCAATGTTTTATGAGTATTCAACCCCAACAAATACAATGAGATTCTTAACATAGGAAAAAACAGATGACTTTTCAATGACATAAGCTCGCTGTTGTATTATTCAACAGTTTACGAACGACCATCAACACTATCATCTTATTATATGTGTCATTAACGTAATGATGCTAATGAGTATCAAATACCACTGTAGTTAGTTAAGTGAGTAATGCAAGCATCCGACTCGTGTGCTTACTGCACTCTGTGTCTGTGTGTATGTGTGTGTGTCTGTATGTGTCTGTGTACTATTTTATCGCTGACAATGAATCTATTAGACTCATTATTTACTCATTTTTACCGACAGATGAATGAACATGCTATCAAAATGATCGTATCCCGTCTTAGAATATGATTGTCGTTACCAAGTAATGAAAGATAACCCGTGAAGTATATGTCGTTAGTGCAACAGTGCAAAATCACCTTAAAAGGAATGTGTAGTAACGATTAATACCAATAGGTTGAAGCTTGAGTAGTGACATAATGTCAAAATGTGCTCATGTGTATACATATCACTCTTGCCAAGCAACCATTTTTTAGCGCTATTTATCGTTTTTTTCGTTTGTGACGCCATAAAACAATTGTTCATGAAGTCATTAAGTATGCCGTCAAAGTGGAGTCGGGTCGTTTTGTGGACATTTTGGCCTGGCATTGAAATTGAATAGAAACGGTAATCATTATTCTTTGGAGGGTGTAATATATCGAACATATTAGAGAATGTAAAGCCCTCGCTATTCCTCGGTCAATACAAAAGTTCTCATTCTTCTAGTTAAAGTCACATGACACCCTGCCTCGAATATGCCGGATTAGTATATGCTAGAGGCCAGAATCTAGATGTAGTCTAAGTTCGATGTATCTTCGAACGTAAGTTGACCCTCTTAAAGTGGTGAAAAAGCGACCACAACAAATGGCGTAAGCTGTGATACAATTGATGGTTATTTCGCATACACAAAATATCTTATGAATTGGCTTCCCTTAATGAAATGTATATAATGGGAATATTAATCATATGAGGATATATCTTAAATGACAACAATGCGTATTAATATATATTCTTCTTGCAGTTGATACCAAATGATAATTTCAATATTACCTATTTGAAAATAACATGTTTTAAACCAAATTTATGGATAAACCGGTTTGTGAACCAAACTGTGACAGTTAGCTGAAAAGAGTTCAATGGACATTTATCATCACCATGTTGTAAATTTCTTTTTACATTTTAATCGTAATAATGGTGTTTTTTTGGTCCCTTCAAGACGTTCCTTCAAATGACATTCGTAATTGGTTGCACACATGCAGACGTTTATTATCTTTCCGACCTTTCTAATAAAGTACGAAACTGTGTGACAGACATTAAGAAATATATATTCGTATAAATATTACTCATCACAACTTAACAACAAAACCAATTATCTTCAAAAACAAATTCAAATAGGGTTTTTTTTATCTTTACCAGTCCAAACCGAAAGAGATAACTTAAACTTAATTGAATAGATCATGGTATCCTTAGTACAATATTCTCTTTATAATAAAACGCTATATACTATGATTTTCAATATGGCAAACCATAGTCCATGAAATATTTGCGGATCTGTATTTCAAATAAAACCTTAACGAAATAAATTTACTCAAACATGTATCCCCTTGCAATGCAGACTTATGCAAACAAAACCATTGTCATAATTCATTTTAATATTTCCTTTTTATTTACAATCTTTCCCCCTCTCCCAATTTCTCTTTTTATTCTCTTTCCTTCATTAAGTTGGGGGGGAAAGTCGTTAAAGCCAATGAATGTTGATCGTTGCTCATCTACTCAGTCTTATTGAAATCAGATGGAAACGTGCACAGTTGACTTTCTGTACTAAGTACACCGTCTTAGAATCGACTGGGCTGGTCTTTAAACCAACTTGCATTACTTGAAACAATCAGAGGTCTGCTAGAATATCAAATCATGCTGATGGTTGTCTAGCCTCGTCGTTGATTGGCTGGAGTTCAAAGGTCATCTGACACGACCCTACCAGAGCAGTACTCTAGCTCTATTTGAACATTTAATTGTCGTTCTAACATCAACGGATTTTCAATCGTTTTCAGCTTTCTTCCTTTGAAACAATAACTAGCAAAAAAACACCTATTTCATTCAGAATTTTTTTTTCTTATCAATTGAATAGGTGAATCCAAAGCTGGCAACCGAAAACGTTAGCCCGCGAAAAACTATAATAACTTTGATTAAAACCACTGTCAAAACTGTTAAAAAATTTAAGTCTTATTCCTAGTCTTGTCACTTTTTTGTCGTTTTATCCATTCTGTGTGTTCCTGTGTAATTCTGTGCGTTCCTGTGTAATTCTGTGAGTTCCTGTCTGATTCTGTGAGTTTCTATGTCAATCTGTGCCATCCATCTTCGTTAACTAATAAAAGTCGCAGCGAATAATAGGAAGCTAAGATGTTTACACAAAATAGAGACTGAAGTTATAATTATAGATAAACAATTTATCATACAAAATAACCTTTGATAAGAACTAAACACGTAAACATGTTTTTTACATTTTCTCATACCTTTTTTCTCTACGATGATTCTGATTGGTTGAGATTTTATATCGAAATGAAGAGGCCCATATCCACAACGCCAAATCCCTGCGTCGTCCAATGAAATGTTTCTGATGTCAACCCGTGAATAATAACTCCCACATAGCGTTATCAAATTGTCTGGTGGCAACACAACATTCCCATTAAGACACCGACCGGTTGATATGAAGGTCGATTGTACTATCCGAAGGTCATTTTTAAACCAAGTGAAGGAAGGATAGGAAAATGGATAGTGACCTTGACCTTCGACTCTGCATGACATTGTAGCCGACGACCCTTCTTCTTTTATTAGAGGATTCGTCTTTGGTGAAATAATAAGTTCTGAAAAAAGATTGAACGATGTTGGTTAAGCAATATAAAAATAAATTCCAATACTCAGGAAACATATGGAATAAATATGAATATCCGTCAACTTTCAGGAGGTTTTGAAATGATTTAAGGGTGAAATACAACATGCATCAGGTAGATTATACTCCGTAAAAGAAACGCATAAGCCACTTTTTCAAATAATCTATTGTTTAAGAGCAATATATCATTTAATTCCAATGATAAGAAGATGAGAATTCATAAGTCTATAGACACAGAGTTAGCAAACACGACTGCGCCTGTTTTTTGTTGATTTCGTTCTCATAATTCCGCAATATGGCGTCAAAGTCAAAGCTTTCAATGGCTACCACTTGCCAAACTTTCTACTTGGAATCCGTTAGGCAACGTTTGAATAAGACGATGAAATCACTATTTACTGTTTTTTTCACTGAAACAAACTGTCCTATAATTCGAAGTCTTGATTTCAAAATACTACTTAAGGCAAAAACGTAGTTGGATTGAAGTTGCTCTAAACAGGGACGATAACTGACCTTCTTCGTTGGACATCATATTCAAAGCAACGAATGCGATAAGTTCTGTCGATTTATTTCTTAGAACAGGAAACTGTCTCCGTGGCTTCACTACCCGGATGTAGTGATTTTTGGCTGGGGAGGTAACTTTTGGACGAACCCATCTCGAGCTCTTTTTGGTGGATTTGGTTTTTCTACAAATGCTTTCGAAGGAACAAAGAAAATCAAACTTGAGTGATGTTCTTAAAATAATACAATAACAATTTGGAGGGGAACACAACTTTTTGTTATATTCGACAATTCTGAAAATCACCCATTCGTTCCTTTTTTGGATAGTATTAAAATACTCATTTAGATAACAATTTCCGTCGTAGAGACGTCATAGTGGCTATGCATTAAGACTAGGCTAAGAGAGATGCTGGGTGATCTGAGTACTCTACCTGTGCATAACCGGCATATCATGTAGTGAAACTTTTCATCTTGCATGAAGATGTTAAGGTCTCATCCAATCATATAAATATCAAAATGTTTTATTACAACGCTCGCATTTCATTACAAATATATGTTTTACCTGTCAGAATAACTTCAATGATTTAAATAGTTTTAGTAGAAACGTTTTGGATGTCATCCATTTGTAGCGTTCATATATTAAGCCATCTTTATGAATATTGAAGTAATCTTTTTTTATTATGACGTTTAATACCTTTTGAGGTTTCGTTCTCGGGCAAAGCAGTCTTGTTGACCCGCCACTGTATCTCTCGCCAAACTGCTCACGTAGCAATACCTAAATTCAACATCATTGAGACCCCCTCAACCTCCTGGGAATTGATTTGATTTTATTTCACTGAAATCGCGGTTGCTAGTATAAATACAAGGAGAAAGACCGCAACACCATTATGACTATACATTGCAGTGAAACCTGGGGCTGGAACTAGCGAACCATGGGTGGTACTGACTTGCATAATATTAATAATAATAATCATACTTTATTACCCCGAAAGAAATTCAGTTTGTATTATTACAGAGCTTGAACATACAGGAACAAACATGTGATACATAAACAAACACATTATGTCAATTCAAAAAGATCCGTTAACAGACCAACGATGAAAGGAATGAATGTATTTTTACCTCTATTTGATTTATAACGGGGTTTAAAATCAATATCTTTTGCCTGAAGGAAGCTTTACAAACTCCCCGTATAAGACATGATCTGAATATGACACAATTTTTAGGGATAATTTCAAAATTCTAGAGAAACTCCGGCAATTTTCCCAGCAATTTGAACAAGTGAGACTTACATAATAGATAAGGAACCATACCAATATTGTAAAGAAAAAGTTCTTAAGCTCTCAACGAAACAAAGATAAATGAGGAAGAGACATTAGACATGTTGTGTGAGTTTTTGTATCTCCACAACCTATAATGCCGCTAATGGCTGAAATATTGTCCAAGCGGCGTAAAACAATAACTCACTCACTCACTCTACAACCTATCTCTTTCGTCTTTTCTTGAATGGGTTATATAAAATTATACCATACGGAATGAGATCTTTTCATCACCAAAGTGGTACGCATTACTTTACATACATGCAGTTAGCAAAGACTTAATTTCTGCTTGTAGGATAGGTATAATGTAATAGGAAGCCGTACCCATGTTTTAATGCTAAAAAGTAAGAAATACAACATTAAATGATAAAGCAAATTATTTTACAACGTTTTGTATATTGAATGTATAAGTATTGTCTGTACGTTACTTTAAACATGTCGCAGTGTGGTAACGTCTAGTTCGCTAGCTTATTTAAATTTTTCATCTAGAAAAGACTGTAAGACTACAGAGTAAGCCGTATTTCAGTATTACTGCTAATACAACTAAATGGTAAGCATCTAAAATCGTGGAATAAAATAATGTGCTCAGTATATGTTTATGTACGACCTGCAATTAAGCCTGCTCGCAATTGACACGTTCGAGGTGTTATGATAAGAATCTTATAACATAGCAGTATAACTATACTATAAGTCAATGCTTTTACCCAATCAATTTAACTCTTTGAATAAAATGGTGATGACAAATGCTCATAAAACGCAAATGAATAAATTAACCCCAAATATATATAAATAACTTCAAAAGATGTAATACACAATCAGATATTGGACTATTGGACTGATAGCTTACACTGTTAATAGAATCAAACAAAATGTAAGCCCAATCTCGACTTTGAAACCAACCGCCGGGGTTTGTGACTGAGGTCTGGTGTTGGTCTCCTCTCCCGGGTATTTTCTCTTTGGTATTCTGTGGACGTTTCAAAATCTGTAATTGTCTACTGTTATTGTTTCACTTTGTGATCGTTAATAAAAGATGGATCTGACAATGTTTTCAGTACTTTCTGCGTTTTTCCCGGCATGCCATAGAAAAGAAAGTTTTTCTTCCGGTCATGAAGTTCTTTCATCGTCATCTTGGACTCAATCTCTCTGCATTTCAGGTCTTAGTCGGGTCTGATTATCTGAATCGACGTTTTTAGACCTTCGACCTCTTCATTTCGAAAACTCAATATTTTTTTAAGCCTCGCCCACTCGTTGTTTGGTTTCGGAAACTTCCGTAATTATAGATGTCATCATTTTTTCAAGTTTTTTTAAAACGCCACCCATCTTCTCTGTCAAGGAGTCTTTTGTATCGGTCAGATTTGTGGCCGAACGGGTTTTATGGTTTCCGCCATGTATTCACATGAAGTCGTATGTCAGTTAGTTTCTGGTATTCCAAGATTTTCAAAAATTTTCTGATAATAATCAAGCTATCATTCTGTGTGAATACAATTTAATTTAGTAGGAATACAATCTTGATATTCTGAATTCTGCATGTTGTTTAACTTAATGACATCGGTCATGCAATGCTCTGCTATTTTCTAGGTAACAGGATGCTTGTTGAGAGACACAAGGAAGCAGATACATATATCAAACCTTTGATAAGTGAGTTGCAAACGAGGACCTCCTATGTTTAATGCAGAGCCAGACCAAATGGTTAAAAGAGTATTTTTTTCCTTTATTGACTTTTCCGGCTCATTGTGACGCTACTAATTATCATATGAGTTTACGTTGATTGAATAACCTTTAAGGAGAGGATTCCATTTCGTAAAGCAATATTGCTATTATCTTCCCTTCAAACATGAAAGTGCTTATTTGTTACTATACTGAACTCATTAGTTATAATAATTGTAATTTTCAGGAACAATCAGTATTCTGTAATATAATAAATACATTGATAACTTTTGTTATGCATGGGACTCTAACAAGAGCATATAGTGTCATGGTGGATGATGGCAAATTGAGGGTGTCCGAAAGTTTCTTACCTGACCTTGAAAACTGAAGAAACTTTGAATTGTTTGTGACTTACTTATCGACATAATCCATATGACCATAATTTGGTAGAGCGTTTATTGAAATGTTTAAATCACTTATAGTCACGTCACCCAAAAATCTCCTCTATGTCCTCGATGACGTTTTCGTCGGTCTCGACTTTATAGATAACCCAAGAGAGAAATTCATTAATCTTTGTTATAGTCAGATCAGGTGCAAAATGGACCAGAAAATATTTAGATGCAAAAAAAGGAACTGTTAACCAACTGCTAACTAATAACTACTGCTACAACTATGATTAGAGTTTGATTTCTAGAATAAGACGACCATGTGGATTATGAATTATTACTTATTTGAAATGATATCAATGGTTAAATTTTGAAAATCATTACACATTAATTTATCGCTGTGTTCCTAAATTTGAATCTGAATAATGAGAGTGATTTAGCGACCACATGAACAATTTTCCACGCAATAGTCACTAGATATGTTTAATCTAAGAATCTATACGAATTTTAAAAATATTCAACCATTTGAATAATATCAATACGTTTAATTGAATTTGGATTTTCAAAATAAAAACAAACCGAAAACAAAATGAGAAAGATAAATTTTAAAACCACTTACCCGATTTGCGGAGAACTTTCACTTTTACAGACCGGCTCCTAGCGGTTCCATTCCCGGTCTGGCAGCGGAGGCTCCATCTATCCGTACTACTGACTCCCAAAATACGCAACTTAGAAGACGACGCATTACAAGTTATATCAATCTGCGGGTCGAACTTAGGGACTGCACAAGCGTTCCCAAAGGCTGTTCTACCGATTGTTTGTTCACCGTTCTTCCACACCACAGCTTCAGGGCGGTTCCTGTTCTTGAAGGAACATGTAAACTCCAACGTTGTTCCTTCAAGAATCCAGTCCAGACGATGTGGGCGTATCGTGAGATCAAACGAAGAGATAGATGTCACGCTTTGCAAGAAGACAACTAAAAACAGAAGGAAACGACAGCCTTGGCGCACAGCAACAGACCCACTCGGCAAAGCGTCGTCCATTGTTCGGTAATGCTACCAGTCGTAATTACGATGTCTGTTATGAACTGTTCCAATTATGGTTTATAATTAGAAAGTATTCGCTTCTCTTTTATAGCTGCAAATTAAGTGTTTAGCAATGATGTGTCATTTGCTACATAATTCCGTTCCGGCTGAAAGTCGAGATTCGAGGCTGGTTCGTGTTACGTGAGTGACTCTGCAGTTATTTCATTCAGATGGATTTCATATAAATGGACAAACCGATTAGATTATAGGCGCGTGTGTTGTGCCAACACTGAAACAATGCACATTTATATGTTTTTTCTTGTCTAAATCTAAATCATTACTATAGGTTCATGCGAGATTGAATTGCATATCGTGGCATTTACATACACAACAAATGCTCCTATTTGTAAACGCACCACATGAAATATCATGTTAATGGAATTAGGTTACATTCCTTTCAGATGTTATCCAAGTTCTAAACTTTTTTCCCTGTCAAACTGAAGAATTTATCATAAAGTTTAATTAAGGAAGCTTTTGGTCAGCCTAGTAATCAAAATAATTTTAGTTTACCAGGCTTGAAATTATATAACAGATGTATATACTTACTATCCGCGTCAGGTTGATGTGAACATGTCTAGGCAGATGAAAATTGAATTTTTGATAGAGTTGTTTGAAGACAGAAAAAAAACTGTCAATCAAAACAAAATGTACTGGAACTTTATTGAATGGTTATGGTCTGGGGTTCGTTCCCACCAAATCCTATTTACAAATTTTTCTCTAATACCATAACACTAAAAGGTTTAAATCTTATGTGCAGAATCAATGGCCGCATATTGTTATGATTTGTAAACTTTGGAGACTCTTTAATCCCCTAATGGCCTTTGAGGCCATGTCTAGCATATTCTATTTCCATACCTTCCTCAAGAATCATTAGCCCTAGAAAGCCGAAAACTGGTGGACAGACTGTATACCAATGGTTGTCTATATACAAAATCTTCTTCACAGCAAAAGATCTCTTATACAGACCTCTTGTACGATAAGATTTGTAAACTGTTGCCAGTGAGGATAACACATCCTTAAACCCCTGATTCATCATACCAGGAAACTTGTAACATGTGTGTTCTGATATAGATAATACGTATTATCAAAAGCCTTTTGAGCTACAAATTCAATGGCTCAGGGTTTTTTTTAATCTTTGTAAAATAAATTTATTCGCCTTCTGTTCAAACATAAATGACCGAGGGTATTTTAGATAATTGAAACGCCATATGTTTATAACTAAAAATGTGAACAAGGGGCTATACTTTAATGCAATCTGATTAAAATAAAAAAATTATAAAATCTAAAATGCTCCACTACGTTAACCGTATCGTAAGGCAGCAAGCATTAGATTTTATTTGAATAATTTCAATGAGAATGTAATTCTGTGCCCATTTCAACATTTGAAAAATGTTTGAAAAATGATAAAATAGATTTTTCAATTTACATGAACACAATAGAAATGTATTGTACATTGATCTATGTTTTCTTTTCATAATAATATTTAAAGAAGAAAACATGTTCGAGAATTTTCGTCTCGGAACCATTTTATTTAGCGGAAGGCCACATGCAACGGCAAGAGTTATCTTTTGCTAAATTTATCCAATCGAAATTCGCCTTTTCATTCACTGCGGAAGGGAGCTTCATTGGCAACAAGCGACGGGCGAGCACTTGCTTGTTTATATTTCATTTACGAAGCAGTTTCGGTTTCAAAATGCCGCCGAAAAAGAAAAAGGGGAAAGGTAAAAAGAAGGGGAAGAAGAAGGATGGTAAGTTTTTCGTTTACAATAACATAATTTGTAAATGAATAAAATTTGAACACAAATATATGAACAAGCTTGTAATGTAAACAAAGCCTCACCATACGTTGTCCAGCATATAACTAGACGTCTACGCACATGCTAAGGTAATAGGCCCTGGCCGGAACACTAGTTGATCTAGATGAACTACTCCATACGCTCCACAAACTAAATCATTAATGTAACCGTTTTTCCCCGAGTTTATCCACTTTGCCTTTTAAACAACATTCTCAAATTGCAATTTGAATGTAATTCCTGTAAATTCAGATTTGATTCGTACAATTTCGCTATGAGACATATAGGTTTCAAGACCGTTGTTTTCTGATGGAAATATGACATGAAAACATAACAGACACATGAATATTTTCTGTTTAGGTGTTTTGAAAGGCAGTACTATACTATTACTATGTCTTGAATAAATAGGATCAGAAAGTCTTAGATAAAAAGGATCAGGATTGTTTCAAAGGCTGGAATAGGCTGTGGTTGACTTTAGATTTTAACAAATAAACTAGTTTCTAGAGTGATTGGTTTATAGTCGTGAACTATTATAAAAGAAAAGTATGTTAGCATGGATTGAAATGAATCAAGTTACTTAATCAAGATACTTATTCAAAAAACATCAAAAACAATATATGAATAGAACAATATTAATAGAAAACCAGGCGTTACATATATAGCAATTGTTAAATAACTTCATAAACATTCTTATAAACTATCCTCATCAAGAAAGATAGATATTCACACATTATCAAATTATTTAGGATGAGACTTCTAAAGCCTTAGCAAGGCTTTTCATTCTCAAAGTGCCAATGAATTGCTTCTCTTCTCAGTTTTAATTCCACTTAGTGTGCTCTCATTTATCTATTTTTGTCCAAACTAAATCAAGCAAAAGTTACCCTTAATGACACGTTGATAATGTAATGTTAATATGTTGTATTCATATACTAACAACATACATGTAGAAACTGTAATGTCCCCTTATACTCTTTTTCCACAAAAAATCCCTGATAGGACTGTTCTTTTAAATCAAAGTTGAATATAAAAAGGTATTTTGTAACCATTTGATCCAAATGGTGAAGCCATTTTGTCCAGCAATTTTGACTAAGAATTTGATAAATGTGTTTTGCCATTTTGAATAGACATTTTTTGGCCTTTCGACCCACTTCTCGCCATTTTGGTTTGTCAATGGTTTGACTGTGTCCTGTAATCCTGCACACTGTTTTTGTTTACATAAACCTACAACTGTTGAACAATCAGTCAATAGATCAATTTGTCTAACCAGCTTTAAATACTATACTCTGTTTTCATATCTTGGATGTGTGTTATTATTAGAGTTATCTTTAAGGTTTCAAAAGATTATTCTAAATCAATGTTCAAAACAAAATATACTGCATAAGATGGATTCATTCAGTCTTTCAGGTAGACTGGTTATGAACCATAGTACAATAGTGGATTGTGAAGTTTGTATTTTAAAGTGGAAACAAAAGTTAAAAATCAACAATATCTAAACATCGGTTGTCTTTTTTTTCGATCATTAATGGAAATGAATTTGAGTTGCCTATGTTGAGATACAAAACATGCTGTTAAACAAAGTAATCATTATAAACTTATTGCAGATTTCATTGTATACAATATATACAATATGTATTTGAAGTGACAAATGAAGTCGTTATTTTGAGAACGTTGACAAAATGGTGCTTGTCAGTCTTAAACTAAAATATAGTCCTTTGGTATAGTGGAGGGGATAGTATTACTTTTACAATAGTACACACTTTTAATTATTTATTCTTTTCAATTTCATGATGGATGTACTGTCTGTGATATTTATATCATTAAAAATCTCACTTGAAGTTTTATGACATTATTAATAATTCTTAGTTGAAAATATTTTTGCTTCAGTTTCAAATTGTTGGTATGGTGTTCCAGTTTGTTAAGTTTTTCAGGGTTTGAACTAAAAGTGCATATACTTATATTAACTTTAATGCTTTCATTTGATAAATTTCAGATGCCCAACTGGAACTTGAGGATAAATACAAGAAAACGATGGATGAAATTGAGGCACTTAAAGATCATCTAGGTTTGTGTCTCCTTCACTTTTAATATATGCTCCACAGGGTGATAAGCATATTGGCAATGTTTATTCAAGAAATGATGCTATGCAATACCATTCTAGAAGATTTGAAATCAGTACAGTTTAGTGTTCATTACTAAAATCAGTGGATTAAGTCAACTTAAGAAAGATAGTAAACCCAAAAGTGAAATTGTAGTTAGTAACTATCATTCCATATTTTAATTTTTTGACAAAATCAACTGCACAATGGTTGCCTCTCTTTTCAATAGATAATCCCACCCTTTTATAATTGCTGGATCTGCCACTTATTAATTAAAGTGTGGCTTTCAAGATAGACCTCATTTATACCGCAATTTACCACAAATTTTGGTGTTAACATTCACATTAAAGACTATTCGTATATGAAATTTGGTTGTAATATCCCCGGCAATATTGGCTGAATTTTGTTGACAAAGATCTTGAAAGAAAAATAATAAGGAACATGCCAATAACAACCTAATTTAACTTTAATTTGACTTAATTACTTTCATGGTATGAACAAAATTAACTATTTCAAAATGACAACTTGTTTTATTCAGTGTTAAATGGTTTCATATGTTACAGCGGTACGCAAACAACTGACACGTCGAGCAAATGTCACGAGTGATACGTGGCAACAGAGAATGGCTGATGCAGAAACTGAGTTGGAGACTCACAGAGAGGACCAGAAGGCAATCAATGCAGGTACGCTGTTAAAGGAGCTCTTATTTTTTCCCTATTCCCATAACAATCATATTTATTTTTCCAATCTTTTCTCTCCATTACCATCTCCTAAAATTGTTTGATGTCACCACATATCTAGCTGTCATTTTTAGACTACATTTTGTATATGACTTAACATACTTCCACCGACAGACATGACGCGGCAGTACAAGACTATGCAGACTGAAATGGGTCTCACAATACATCAGCTGGAGTCTGAGCTGGAGAGGACGCGCCACTCTCTCAGTGAGTTACCTCCCTTTGCTATGCAGAAGGCAAATAAAATCTGTCTAAACCACTCAAATTTCAAAGTTTTCTTGGAAAGTAGGAATGAGACTTAAAATTCAACAATCGAGCGGATACAGCATTGAGTTTTCTGCTCCTACGGGACAGGAAGCAAAACATGTTATTTTGCAGTGGTTTGGTTATCAAAAGTACACTTTCGAGTATATTTCTTTGAGTGGATGATCAAGGAATTTTGAAAGGGGATCACTTAGTGAAAAGATTGGGGTTCACTCTTGGACTTCATCCTTATTAGGTCCAATTTTTTAAACACATTTGGGAAGGGTCTAAGGGTTTAAACCCCCAACCTGGATTCTTATCATTGGCTGAAACAGTCTGGCGGTTAGGTCAATCTGGCATGGCTCTTATCAGCCACAGTGTTCAGATAAAAAAAATACAGCGAGATACGAGGGAAACGTTTTGAGCTGATTTTAATGAGATTGGGATGACACATTATATATTGTTGACTAACAAGATAACTGATTGGTTGATAGAGCGCAGTGAGGAAGAACTACGACAAACAAAGGAAGAAAAAGAGCGAATGAAACAGGAAATGGACGCTGAAATCAACGACCTTAAGATGAAAATCAGCAGCATGGAAAAGGCCTATGAGAATATACTCAGGGTAAGTTGTGGACTTCAAAGCTCGGCACAGTTGTACTTCCTGTGAACAATAAGCATAATAAAGACATCTTTAAACAACAGAATAAAAATATGATTTGCAATAGAAATCATTATTTAATTTGAAAGTCTACAATCTTAGTGGGAAATTCTGCAATTAGTTCACATTTTGTCTCAATTTCTTTCCTAGTTGGTTTTTATATGACTTGATTACATGTTTGGGTGTAATATCTCATATTTTTCACTTCACATCCACACTAAGCAAAACAATGCCCTTTAATATCTTTAGATTATCTGGCTTGAATAACCCAGAGGCTGAGACCCTAGCATGGATCTTTCCTTGGGTGGGAAGTTGACTTATGCTGCACAGCAAATTATCATGAACACCTGAAACTTCATCAATACCGGGACTGATCCTGTACTGTCAATGTCCATTGTAAGAATAGCCAATCCAAATGAAGTGTATATTTGCTTCAATTTTCAGGAGGCCCTCGACTCGCTTGCAGCAAAGATTGACATGGCAAAGCAGGCATGGGAGGACAGATCTACATTTATACAGGGCAAGAATAAACAGATTCTCATGGAGTTTGGATTGAATCCATTAGATATCTAAGGGAGACTACTCTTATCATTGTCATGTATCTATCTTTAAGAAATAAACCCTTTTGTTTAAGACATCTTAGGGAGGCAACTTTTTCTGAAATGGTCTACTTTGAAAAAAGGTTATATGACAAATGAGTTTCAATTGACTGAAAGGGGCTAACCATTTGTGTGTATGTATTCCGACGGATATTGAAGTTTGTAGATGTCTATTCATCAAAGGGGAACAATCCTGATGAAGGATTTTCAGTCCTCAACGTTACGTTATGCATCATTGAGGCTAATTGTTAAGTTGACAGTGTGTGTGGAGGGACGACTACTCTAATTGAAGGGAAACAGCTCATTTCATATGATATTATTTTACTATTGGAGATATATACACAATAAAACTGCTGACTTGAACTCCAAAGAAGATGAACATGGACTTATACTGAAGGACTGGTTTGATGTCATGATATGTATGCCAAAACGGTAATCGCATAAGAGTTGTCTTTTTAGCATGTTATAATTAATTTTCTTAATAAATTTAGATATTATTGTTGGTTCATTTTGTTTTGTTTGTTTCAAAAAGCATTTTGTAGTATCTTATCCTGTTGTTGATTAGATAATTTGTACCCATGTTAAGAAGAGGATAAATCTTCACGAGTATTACAATAAATATATCACTGTCCTAGTCAGCTTAATTCCTGTAACATAAATCTTCATAGTACATCATAGACATTTCTGCCAGCAAGCCAAACAAGGTATTCAATACTGCAGTCTGATTAAAATTGACTGTTACAAGGAATTATAGTCTGAAAAATTACTCTTCTGATACTGAAAGTCCACAACAGTGTTAAGCACCACCACTACTCACATGTTCTCACACAAGTTTAGTACTGACAAAACCTAGTCATTAGCCACCAAACCTCATCATCATGTTTATAAGAAGGACTGCGATAATTCAGTTTAACAAAGGTTCACGGGAGTCATTCGCTCCTGCCATTGGCTACATTTGGGTAATGGGGCTGCTTTCAGACCTTTTTCAAGAGAAAAGCCCCTGATAAAGCAAGACAGCCATTTTTTCAAACTTGTTTCTTCGAACCATGGTCATTCTTAATCATACTGTTCATGAATGCTAAAAGGATCAAAACACTGTATTGTATTAGTTTGAGATTTATAGGGACACAGAGTATGTGACCAACCTATATCTGTTTTCTTGTCTGCTAGCGATAAGATTTAAAATTTACGATTTCGGATTTTTTAACCTTCAAAGGGATATTGTAGGTTTTAGCTCATTTTTTACATAAGTTATTGTTACTGTGCTGAAATGAACATTACCATGATGACAGTCAGTCCTGCTTGATACTGTATGGGGGCAGGAGACCACAGTGGTTAGCACAATCCACTTATGATCAAGAGGTCCAGGGTTTTAATCCTGCCAGGAGCTTGGCAACTTTGTCTGCAGTAGAGAACTATTCTACATGCAGTAAGGTTTGTGTGCAATTTTACACTGAGTTTCAGCATTCTACCCAAGGTTCACTAGTTCCAGTCTATGCTTGCAGGTTTCACCTGGTATAATGGTGTTGCTGGCTTTCTCCTTGCAATATTAGGGGCAGGATAGCACAGTGGTTAGCGTGTTCGGCTTCGTGTCAAGAGGTCTGTGGTTTGAATCCCGCTCAGCAACTTCTTTTGCAGTAGAGAACTGTTATACAGGCAGTCAGGTTTGGGTGCAGAGCTACACTGAATTTCAGAGCAGTAACACCCATGGTTCTCTAGTTCCAGCCGATGCTCGCAGGTTTCACCACAATGCATAGCCAAAATGATGTTGAGGGCTTTCTCCCTGTAATATTACTAGCAGCTGTGATATGAATAAAATACTCTTGAAAGTGGCGTTCAACCCAAAATCACCTCACCTCACCTTGATACACTGTTATGCCATTGAGTTCATGTCACTTTTAAATGTATGAACAAACACTACTTGTGACACTCAGACTCAAAGACATCATGATAATATAACCATAAGAAATGGCTAATCTAGTGTAGACTCATCGCTATATAGAGTCCAAATCAATTTGTATATTAAAACATCTATGTAATAATATCAGGGAATTATTTTTTTATTTAAAAAAGATATATGATAGCAACTCTCTGGCTTTAATCTTTTGCATTTAAGTTTTGTAGCACCCATCTTGCCGAGACCTTGGACATATGCTCATGAATATGGTGCTAACACTTCCATGAGATATGCAGTACTCTAAAGATATTCTCTATTCTACCATCTGACCCGTGCAACCATATCAACTGTAATGGCGTCAACAGTCCTTCCTGACCGTGGTTCATCTTTCGTGAGAAACTTGTTAAACCGCACGATGCAGAGTTTTAGAACTTTTCATGATTACAGGTGTGTACCTGTGTTCAACAGGCTGTTAATCTCTGACTGTCGTCAGATGGGCTTTCTCGTAATGACATCAACGATGATGTCTTCAGGGTTTTATCAATACTCACCTCTGTGAACTTATTGATATCCCCTCGTAACAAAAGAGATGACAACATAACAAATCCATTATTGTAATCACAATTATCACACATGTTATGTAAAGATAAGATGAGATTCATATTACTATTAGATAATGCGATAGATTCTCAATTTATCCTTCTTTTTAAGTCTATAGATATTTAAAAAAAGTTGAAATCTCAATGAAGCGCCCATAAAATATGTTCAAATCTTCACATTAAATTATTACATTTATTTTTATTTTAAATTGTTGAATAGATAGGGAACATTTGAATAATTAGAGAATTAATTCATATGCAGTAAAGGCATAAAACTTATGAATATTAGATATGTTTTCTTTTCTGCCTTCTTTACATTTTTTGGGCAAAATTGTAAAACATATCGGCACTTTGACAGAGCAATAAAAAAAATCTCAGAATTTGTTAAAACATGAAAAAATCCCAAACTTAGGAATACCAACCGTGAGGAACATGGAGAGCATGATTTAAGTAAGCGCAGTTGGTTGTGAATAACACACGAGCTTGAGTGATACCATTTCAAGAGTGTCTTAATTAGAATTAAGGTTTTTTGACTTGTCCAATGGGTGAGCACCGAGACAAATGTTGGGAACGAAACTGCTTGCCTAAATTACCTCTTATTTGGTCGCAATAATTGAATCAATACAGCTGCATACCGAAAGTTTGTTCACTTACCAGTACTGAATCGTAGTGCAAATATCATGTAATTTGGGTTTCGTTTCAACGTTAATAGAATAACTTCAGGAAAACTGACAATGGATCACCCACTGTCCATGTGTGAAATAGCCATTCTTGAACTCATTTTGGGATCGTCGGGTCTCTCGTGGAAAAATTCGAAATTTGGCATATTAATATAGACAGAAGGGGGTCATATTTTCGAAATTTCGATTTCGTTAAATGTCAAATGAAATGTTCCATATCGACTCTCTGAGATTACAACCAAACCTAATCACATTGACTTTTTGCTAAGGAACAAACGTGACTAATTTTTAAAGATGTTGATAACTTATAAAGGATTTTATGGAGAAAAATAAAAATTAGTGTTTTTGAATTTTTACCAGGGCTCACTTCAATAGCCTGGCAAAACTGTTACGGGTAATTCTGGGCGTACGATAATCATTTGCCTTAAAGAAGAATGGATCTGCATATCTGTATCGAAAATTCAATATTATACGTCTTCTTACCGCAACGCTACGATACCTCAATACGGATTCAGAAATTGTCAACGGGGGGCTATTGTTATGTTATATATGGATCCGCCACGGTCAGTCTCTATTTTTCATGAATAAAAGTATGTTTACACTATACCGACCAACAAAATACCAGTGTAAAACACTAACAACTGTATGAAATAATCACAATCTGATTAAAATCGGATGAAGTATCGCGCGCTTAACATTTGTCCATCATCAATATGGGAATATAGCTTGTTAAACTGAAACGAAACGAAACGAAATTAAACAAGCGGAATCCATCTGATTTTAATCAGATTGAAATCATCAATTCATCTTATTCATATTGTTCCTAGTTTTGAACACCCATCAGAAACACAGTCATTAAACGTCGGGGCTAGGTAAGGAATGCCACAGGGGCGTGTATCGCCGAAAATAATAATAGTAATATATAATGAAGAAAAAAAAGGGTATCTCTAATATACTAGTATTTATATATATTAGAGATACCCTTTTTTTCTTCATTATATATTACTATTATTATTTTCGGCGATACACGCCCCTGTGAGGAATGCTACACTGTAGGCATAACTAACACGCTTATGTAAGTAAGCTATTTGAATAACGATGGTAACACTCAAATTCCCAATCTTTTTTGGCCTCACCGTCATAATTATAAATTGTCAGTGTTTTGACATAACTAATTGTTTTTTTCATACAACAGTACCCACTCGCTACCCAGTATATACATGAATTCATAGGCCTAACAAGCGAGTATGCTCACACAGGTCAAAAGGTGTGACTCATATCTTGAGCTCCATGTAGCGTTCAGGTCGTTGGCAAGAAACTCGTTGTAAGTCGGTGTTTATTGTGTTCCTGTCATTTCGTTTTCATTTTCCTCTGTAACAAGGCCTGAATGGAGATGTCTTCTACGGCAATCAGGGTTGGATCACGTGAAAGTGAGGTAAGTACGTTAACGTGGGAATACAACTTACCTTGCTAAATCAAGAAGAAAAGCTATTTGACTTTACAATAACTATATCTTGAAACACCAAAAACCTATTGATTTAGTAAGCTTGTACAAATTATTCTTCTATCCCAAAAATAAAAGTTGTAATCCAGAAACATTACTCTCTTTACTTTTAAAGCATAACTTTCTAGAAAAGCTTCAGTTCGTGCTAGCTTAGTCGGGTTAAAGAGTACATGGATGTCCATTTTAACAAAGGGTAGCCTTTAACTCAACTGTCATATCCGCGAAGATCCTACATTTTTAAAATTATATTTATATATATTATATACCAAATGCATCGTACGGTGACATGCTTGCGATTGAAAAGATTTTCTCGAACAATCCCGTATGTTCAGTTCATTTTTGCTGTATCACCACTGCATAACGATCGACATTGATTGAAAAAAAGGCCCACTTGTTAAAAAAACCTTGTAAATATACATGCAGTAATAACAGAGAAACACGCCTTATCTTTTTTTAATTATCTATCAATAGTTATATGTAGGGTTTGGGCATGACTTCTAAAAACCTCCTTAGTTGGATTGATAGAAATATTTCGATGTATTTGTATAGATTGTATATAGCGATTAATTTATCTTTAAACATGTATTTAAACTACAATTATATAGGTGCTCTTGAAATAGGAAGTACCACCCAACTCGCCATGCCCGTCACACAAACAGGTCTATATCTCGACCCCCTGTAAGTAGAGCATTACACAACATTCCTCACAAACAGGTCCCCTTAACCGCAGCATAAAAATGCAAATTCAATGGACAGTTTTGACATATTTGTTATAAATTAAAACGTTTTGTAACGTTGTGATGTCTACTATCTGCACCGATGGTTGAATTATCATCTCGTCGAAAATATTACAAGTTAAAACGTCTAGCAACCGTATTTATTCTCCCCCGCCACAACATAAAACATTGTATTCTACGGCGACACAACGTCCCGATTCTTCTTTACGCGATATCTCACTAACCCTTACAATCGAAGTCTTCAAACTTGATCACAGCCTACATTAGGAAATTCTGGGTGACCTTGACCTTATTTTAACTTCGGTTTGTTATTGATTGCGTACATTATGATTCCCTTCCAGCCAAAGCTAAACTGGAGCTAAAACAGTGTAGAATAGTGTCCTTAAAGCTATCATATCCTCAGAAAAATCAATGGAAGTTAATGCTTGCAGAATATGGATAGATAATACAAGTAAATACACGAGGTAACACCTCACGAGAATTTATAAACTGCAAAACTCAACAAACACTTTGTCTCGATCAAATAACATCATTTTTTGTAGTTTGACATATTGAATCCCAGCAGCAGGCTCTTTAAGATGCTTAGAAATCAAGGATACCCCAAAATTAATCAGCATCCAAAGAGTTGGTTGTATGTGTGCTACAACTTTGACTAGGATGCCCGTACAACATCTAGACTTCTGCTCTTCTGATCACATGACAATCTCAAACCATGAAAATTTTGTGTACTTCAAAGCAAATGTTGAATAAGGTTTAGACACTTTTGGCCCAAGGTCGAACTTGGTCTTTTCTTCCCTACAAACTTTAGGTTAATTTTCATTCGTTTCATAATGATTAAGATTCACATGATTACAAGCCACTCAGATGAAATATGTCTAATGTCAAAGTAACAAGACAAGGGCAGCAATATGTGATGCTAAAAACCTCGTCGTTACTAAAATGGACATTCCTATTGGTATGTTTTAAGGAAAGGAAACTAAGAAAACGTTGGTCTGTGTTAGTATTGTTTGATTAAAGAGCCACTCCGTGAGTTGTTGGAGTCATATATGCCAAACTTAATCAATGGTGTCATTTGATCGCGAAGTATCTACTGTTACCAAAATGACACATTTGAAAGCTCATTGTTTTTTTACAGTGACAATATAAAGGTAGAAAGTGGCAATTCTGATCGAAAACCGGACAGTGGCGCGCGTCAAATAGTCAAACGTAATTTTGGAGACTTATCTAAAACAGCCAGGAGGCCAGTTAGGAGTTAATAGTGTTTGCTAGGTTATATAACTAGTATCCATGTACATTGGACGTGATATCTAAACCTCTGTGCATAAATAAGGCTGTTTTTAGATTTTCATCGAAAACCAGTATTTGTCATATATGCAAACAATTAAATTTGGACATGAAAAGTTAAGATGTTTTGATTTTATATCACAACATATGACAATTAGATTCGTATCAAAGGTAAATAATATGTTATAAAAATCACGGAGTGGCTCTTTAAAAGATGTTTTTCTTGTTTCATAGCTCGCTCTGATTCAGACGAATACTGTCATAGAGAAACTGAAGAAAATCCATCCTCAGTTACAGTTTGAAGTCGGTGAGTTCATGGTTAATATCAGGTTGTAGCAAATATTACAATTATCACTTACCAATACCACGTTAAATGGATCTATAGTTTGGTCAATTTTCTTTCTAAATTCCACTCTGACGGTAAGTCCCGTTGCCACGGTACGACGTTTAGTAACAGTATGTGTTGTTCTAATGCTTAGTTAACTCCAAACCATTTCCAGTTGACCGTGATAGCGGGACTTCCGTTTTCTCGTCCAGTCTCATTGAAATCAGCCAATCACTCGTACCTCTCTTCTTTTCTCATCCGAGTAATTCTCCATCTTTAGGGATCGTGGCAGGTGACCTTGGTTATGATAGTTTACCTTCACAAATTGCATGGTTGGTTTCAATATTATTGCTTTCTTGGTATAATTACATGTGGGAACGGCGAGCAATAAGGATAAGAACTTGATTAAAGGGGATAAGACACCAGGAGTTATTCCTGATTCTTTTATACGTGAATGAAGAAGATAAATCATTCGAAACCGCAGAGTGTGATTATAAGGAGCATGCTAATCATAAAACATCCCACAAGTCCTCCAACCTTTAATGTCTCAGATACTTTATATATTTTACAATTAAGGGATTGTATGAAATAAGTGAGAAAAGTAAGAAGTACAGATTGTTTTCCATGCTATATTTGAAAAGATCACCAGGCACTGGACAAGTCGTATTTCATTTTTTTTAAATTTATATTTCAAGTTTATGCATTTTGCATTTTCTACCTTAATACTAATAGTCAAGCCGGAAAAAAATCGATTTTTTTTCTCTGACGAAGAAATCTTACTTTTTGAAAAATAAATGAATTATCTACACCCCAGACCATTGTCGTTATTGTGTCAAACTTTGTTTTTTGATGTTGATAGTTATTGGATTGTGCAATTTGACATTTCTGATTTCAGTAACCATGGCAACGTTGGGAGACAGAATATTAGATAAACCATTGTCCAAGGTAACATATATCATCAACATATTATTTATACCTTCTTAACCTGTTATAGAATGCTTCAGTAATTAAATGAAAAACATCTAACGGGATGGTAGGCGAAAGAGTAAGAAAGAATCTTTTTTATCATGCATGTAGTTATGTATCCTAATCTTTCATAACCGAGTGTCATCTGTCCTTAAGAAATATGAGCGCTTAGTACGGGTATATAGGAACTCCTGTCATCTGTCCTTAAGAAATATGAGCGCTTAGTACGGGTATAGGAACTCCTGTCATCTGTCCTTAAGAAATATGAGCGCTTAGTACGGGTATAGGAACTCCTGTCGTCTGTATTTAAGAAATATGAGCGCTTAGTACGGGTATAGGAACTCCTGTCATCTGTCCTTAAGAAATATGAGCTCTTAGTACGGGTATAGGAACTCCTGTCGTCTGTATTTAAGAAATATGAGCGCTTAGTACGGGTATAGGAACTCCTGTCGTCTTAGAGTTACAGGAACAGATTGAATGCATCTTAACGATTGCACGACTCATATGACTTTAGAATTCGATTCTGAACTTTCCAACGACGAAAGTGCTTAAAATGTTTGAGAAGAGAATGAAGGAATACCTCACGTTAAGCCGTGTTGGTTATTTGGTCATTCTCAAGTTGAAACGCAGAAACATATATTACATTTAACCTTGTCATGATATCTAACTGCGTCACTGTATACAGCTAAATCCCGAAAACTTGATTATATACAGGTAAATATCATGTTATTTGGATTTCGTTAAGACATAAATTGCATTATTTCTTTGCACAATCTCTATGTCTATGTGTAACATGGTCTTTCTGCCACTTATTTCGGGTTTTTTCTCAGGCGAGGAGAAATCGATAGATGAAGTAAGATTTTTAAAATTACCATTTCCTTAATTTTAAATCAGAATAGTCCTGACCGATTTCGTAAAATGGTGTTTACGAATTTTTTATCATTTGTCTACAAACTGCGTCTACAGACAAATGTGACTGTATCTAAGACCTCTGTGTACTGTAGATAGGAGACGAGTCTCTCTTCTCGAGGGAACTGGAGGACTGCTTACTGGACCAGACGGTGGACATTGTTGTCCATTCCTTGAAGGATTTACCTCCCTTCTTACCTAACGGCCTTGTTATAGGCTGTGTCTTGGAGTAAGTAGTTTTCAAGAATATATACAAAGTTGTTTTTCATTAAAGGCGGTGTTTTTCAATTATTTGTTATCACTCAAATGAAATGTTCTATAGTGACTCAAGGTCATAATGACACTGTATATACTCATATCAGTTTACACGATTGTGGTTTAATAGTATATGGCTTACAGTGGTGAGACATGAATAAACACCTGTCTGTCTGTCTATATTGTCTCCCCACTGCAGGCGTGATGACCCTCGAGATGCGGTGGTGATGCATCCTAAACATGCAGGGAAGACGCTGGACGATCTACGGGAGGGCAGGTAATGTACTGATGCTACGCATCTCACAGAACTTGTAAATAATGTCTATAACTCACTGACTGAATGGTCCTCAGTACGCTGTATCCCCGCTTGATATTCAACAGCAGAGCACTATGATTACTTAACAACCAGTATATACTGTTGATAAATATCGATTCTACCAAACGTGAATTTGGTAATCATAAGAAGAAAACCATATAAAATATCAAGGTAGTAAGTCAAAATTTGACAACATCAATAAGCTGCTGAGCTATAATTGAGCTAAGTCAAGGGAATTGTTATGCGTGCGCGCCTGAGCTTAGATCGGTTGATAGGGTCGGAGGGGGAGGGGGGTTGGGGTTTGCAACAATGGCTCTTGAAATATTTTTTGTAGAAGTTATATTCATTTCTATGTATAGACTTGGAAGTGAAAACGAAAAGAAAAGGACTGCAGACAAACCTTTTATAAATATTCTTAAGTAAAAAATGTCAACCGTCTTTGTTTGAAATAAGTCATTTTAGACTCAAGTTCTTTCAAGAAGGAGACACAACGGGATAGAAATTTTATGTATAAATAGAAGTTAAATGAAAACTAAGGTAGATGATCTCGGCGTTTGAAAGTGACAAATAAGTAAAATGTGTTTTAAGTTTTAATTGACTTTGAGTTTTGAGAGTTGCTAGCTTTGTTTGTTTATTTGCAATTGTTAGCCGACTATATAGTTGTCTTTGCTTGCACCGAATATCGTGGATGGGCGATCATAAAAATTCATTGTAATATTTCAGAATACGTTGTGGCTAGCTTGACAAGCATACTGAAGTTTTAGAACAGTGGTTTGTATTTATATACATTTCGATTTGAGATTAATTAAAGTTGTTTCCTCTTCTATTGAAGCGTGATTGGTACCAGCTCGCTACGACGATGTGCTCAAATACGAAGAAGATATCCACATCTAAAAATCAGAGACATTGTATCCTTTTCGATCTGCATACAGCAGCCTTTCAGTAGAAAACTTTTTTATTTGACTTGACAAATCGTACAAAGGTTCGCAGGAGACTGCTCTGGCAACACATGGTAGTTTCTAAACTGACCAGTAGTGCTACAGAACTCTCTTATATACATATCAACTCCTGCAAATGTTTGAATCTTTTTCAACAACGGACTGACCCCACTTTGGCACGTTTGCTTTCGAACACCGGTCATTTTGGTTAAATCTACCATGTTTCGTGGAATAAAATTTTCATATCATTTCCACCGAGATACGATTTTTTTTTGGTTTGGTGGTTTTTCTTTTCACTATCTGAAGACAGCCCTTTTTGCGCATGTTTTTAACTAGTATCATGCGAACAAAAAAAAAAAGAAACAATCACATGGTGTACAAAGACTAGATTACATGGGTATCTTGCTCAAATCTTCTGATACCGAAAAACCGGAGGCCTAATTATGATTGGTTAACCTATCTTACGGTAGAGAAAGCCACACTATGAACTGTTCTCAGACTGTCGAGCAGAGAGAACGGCTGGATCGAATTCGTATCCCAGTAAAGGCCAAAAGTGAAACTTTTTTCGGAACAATGTTGGTTTGAATCAGGCTGCTTCAAGAATAGAATTGTAAGCGCACGAAGCAAATCCTAACTGCCTTGTATACGTGTGTGAAGATTGCATGGCCATGTTTCATACGATGTCATTCGCAGTGTAACTACCTTTAGAAATATCTATATATAAAACCAATGAACTGTGAATTTCCCTGAAATGAAACTGCAGCGAGGTGATCTGAACGTCCGGTTGAAGAAAGTAGACGCTGGAGACGACTATGACGCGATGATACTAGCAGTTGCCGGGCTAGAACGTATGGGCTGGACGGACAGGATGTCCTCGGTAGGATTCCATTCTGGAGTCATACTCTGAAGGATGATAACAAAAGAATGGGTGAACGACTTCTTTATTTTGTACAGTCGACCTTCGAACAAAGAGTAGTTGCCATCGACATTAGAATTAAGATTAAAGAAAATCTCTCTTCCTACTGTAGCCATCGTCCTTCACCTCTCTAACTTCTAATTATAAAATGCTATTCAAAGAAATAACAAAGAAAGAATAACGGTAGTCTGTAGGCCAGACCCTGATAAAGGTAGAAGCCTAAGCAAGTCTATAAAAAGACTTTAAAGCTTGATTTCAGTCTCCTTTTCATTCATTTATCATTTTGTTAATTTTTCTATTAACTGATACATTTTCATTTCATATTCTAACGGTTAGACTAGAATAAAGGTTGTCTACGTTCGTGTAGATCTACCTACCTTTTTAAAGTTATTCTTATTAAATGTAAGTTTGTTCTTTGCCGACTATTTGGACACTGAATTTAACATGTTCTCCCAAGAAAACGTGTAGATGTGTGAATAACTACTCTCTGATAGGGGCGATAAAATATAGCATCACACGCAGGCTTTACACCATCGATCAATATTGTGTTGTTATATATCTATAATTTGAAATCGGTTCTATCTCCGATGCAGACATGGTAATGTACAAATCATTCAACAGAAGCTGTCAGCAGATGAGTGTATGCACGCTGTGGGTCAGGGCGCCGTGGCGGTGGAGTGTAGAGCGAGGGACACCTACATACTGGACGCCCTGAGTCCACTGCATCACCAGCAGACCGCACTCAGATGTGTCATGGAGCGCGCCGTCATCAGGAGACTGGTGAATTTCTACTTATAACATTTTACAAGCGCTTCCATCGGTGCCGATCTTTCTAAAAGATCTGTTTATGTTGAAGAAAATCAAGATGATGCAATTAATCAAATGATCAAAGAAATGGATCCGGATAAGTACAGCGTTATTTATTCCCTTTTTTAAAAGCATTATTACATGTGCTTCTTTCCACCTAACGGAGTATTCATGTATACCTGAAGCTAATGTTTTGGCGAACAACAAACTTACGGTTTTATTAAGAAATCCTGCAACTTCTTTCAATAGTTTATTACTTACATAATATTGCCCTCTTGAAATAACATTCATTTAGCAGATTGTGGTCAAGTTAACATGATGACGTTTGTCAAGGAAAGGAGTGTAATGTCCGGATCGTCTCTTTACAAATGGGAGTTCAAATGTAATGCTTCGGAGGTCACTTTATAAAAATATACCTGCGTCTTGTCCGAGAATTCCATTAGATCCTCATCCTTTAATTGGGCTTTCTTATAATTATGGGATTTAGTCGTCTCATTTTAGCAATAAATGCACCAAGGTTCTAAAGAAAATGCTGTTACTTAAATGCTGTTACTTTGCAGGGGGGAGACATCACCATACCAGCGGCTGTATTTACGGAGATAAAAGATGATACGGTATGTATCCCAGGTAACAGCTTCAGATAGCTGTAGAGTATATCTGATTATCATTATATTCGAACTTAAGACGATGATGACGATCAAAATGATGATTATGATGTGATAACGGTGACATTGACGATGTTGGTAACGGTTCGTTATTCTGTGACTCTCACGTCACGTCGACTCTCACTAACGTAATGATGGTGTTGATGACGACAATAATGTTGTTGATGAAGAAGATGATGATGGTAATATTTCAGATGTCCATAAGAGGGGGTATATATAGTCCAGATGGATTGAAGGCCGTGGAGCTGTCTCTACAGGTATCTCTCAGCCGGTCAAATGACAGCCCCTCGAAGGTTCGTGGTCTGCAATGTACAGCTGCACATCTAGATTGTTCACTTCTTGCTCTATTTTAGTGCAAATATCATGTCATATTAGTTATGTCTTGACGTAAATAAAATAACTTCAGCAGAACTGACTTAGGGTCACACATTGACCGTGTGTAAAATGGGAATTCTTATTTAGAGACCGTCTGGTCTCTCCGGCAAAATTTGAATTTTGGCATGACTAAATGGACAGAAGGAGGTCATGTTTACAAAATGCCGATTTTCTTTAATATCGAGTTAGATATTCCATATCGACTCGATGCATAAAGACATTAACTAAGTCACATGACTTGTGTTCAAAGCTGTTTATCCCTCATAAAGGTTTCTGCAGAGAAGAATGAACAGTTCAAAGTGGTGGATCATGGATACTTCAATGACCTGCAAAAACTGTTACGGTAAACTGTTGGTTATGAAAAACGATTGTGATAATGAATATTCAATTCTGTATTGAAAATTAAACATTATCCTTTTGTTTTCGCATTGCTACGATGCCTCAAAGGGATCCCAAATAACATGATAATTATTGCACTAGGATGAGCAGGTATGTGAACAAACTTTCGGTATTAAGCTGTATAGAACACATATATTGTGCTTTTACAGCACATTTGAATGCCCCTTATCATGAAGATGAATAAATGTATGTTTTATCATGTCATGAATGATACTGAACACAAACTGGTCTTAATTATTCGTCAACAAGTGCACCGGTAAGCATTTCAATACATAAAAGAATGAGCAAAACTTATTTTTTTATTTCGAATAAAGCTTTTATGTTTTAGCTCTACATATTTATGATACGTTTGACGTTCTATTTTCATCTGGTAATTAACTCTACAACTCTTAATATTCACAGGGCGAAAGAAAAATCTCAAACACCTACTGCGCAATTGTGTGCGGAAAGGGAGGTAACTCTCAGCATTTCATGGAAGCTGAGAAGCTTGGAATCAATCTCGCGGATCACATGATGGAGCAGGGGGGCGGGGAAATTATTAATGATACTCAAACCAAAACTGATAAAATGATTACTTATTAAAACCCTACTATTAATTTTAATTCATATCAATACAAGGTACCAATGTTTGAGAAATTTCTAATGACAGTACTGCGCTTCCGTTTACAAATTGGTAACCCCGTTACATCTGCCATGTAAATAGGTCATAATAAAAACAGAAAAAACTCTTGGACCGCATTCTCTTATTTGTTGAATTCCTGTCTCAAGTAGCAAGTCGCCCGGATGAATTGATAAAACAAAATGCCTTACTAAATCTGAGTTTATATTCTGATCAACGTAAAACAATTCTACTGAGGATTTTCAGAGGCGATTTCATCAGAAAGTCCCACTGAGCTGGTTGATTATTGTGTACATCAATATCTTGTGTGTTTGGTATGACAATTACATCTTCAGGATATACCTATATTTGATCTCAGTTTTACGATGATTGTTACATTTAAGCCCTAAATACGTGTTCGAAACCCGGTCTTTTGTGGTCAACTGTTAGACTGAATTACTACATGTGCTTAAGTTCATTCTTAAGTCTCCTAACCGTCTTTATGGAGATTATGGAGTTTCACTTTATGCAGTTTCACTTGGTGGTGAAAATGTTGTGATGCTATTTCTGTGACAAGGTGAACAGAGTCTCAAATATATCTGATGTTTTTCCAACATGTAGCCGAGCCACTGTACTAAAACAGAGGGATTTAAGCCTCCTGTTTTGCCTAGAACTGTGTCGTGGGGGAATAGCTCGGGATCTACACACCTTCAAAAACAAGCAGAGAAGATTCTTTCAGGCAGGGAACAAGACTGTTTATTCTTAAGAAAGTAAATGAATCAGACAAGAAGTAAATCAATCAGACACAACAAGCCATCAAATAATAAATGAAATCATATGTAAGTTACAGTTATTGAATATAAAAACAATGATACCTGAGTTAGAGAATTGATAAGTATGATTAACATATTTATTATGTAACAGTACAATATGGGAGTAATGGTAATTAAGTTCGATAATCAATAAGTATAATAAACATAATTGTATATAACAGTATAATGCAATAGCTATAAATGAACAAAAGGATGTGAGTATCTCAACAACTTCTAAATGCAGCTCACTAAGTAATACTTATGTGACAAACCGGAGCTTAACAGTTTACTTAATATAAATGAACATTACATTCATCTAGATAATACAAATGCATATATCGTCTTAACTTCCATGTTTATATGCCATTGATAAACATTCATTATACACCTAACCCTTATATTAAAATACCTGCTTGAATAGTGATCCTCTTACAACACGTGTGCAATATAAGAAGTATTATGGTAAAGTAAATAAAACGATAATTACATCTAAAGCCTTAAACAAATAATAAATATAAAACATGTCCTACTTTATTAATGTAATGATTCTTTACAATTTAATACTATTGAAAATATTAGATATATGGAAGGCTTTGTTTAAACACTTGAACAAGAGACAACATGAATACAAATTATTGCTAGAATAATGGAGGACCTATTATAATTTTAAGTGTGAATCGTTTTAGAGTTATTACAGTACGGAAGGTACACTGATAATTACATTTAAAGCACTTAAACAAAGGTTAACTCTATTGCCTGTTCTTGCTCGCATAATGGATAGACTCTTATTTCTAGTTTAGCAAGGTGAAATATTAGACTTACTACGGTACAGGAAGATAATCCTATCTTTCATCACGATAATTTATCCAAAGTGTAACAGTGGCATTCTAACGTTTACAGAAACCTATACATGATGAACTCTGTTAATATTTGTAAAGACTACCTATATTGAAGACATAAGGGAATATAACAAGCGCTGTTTGATTATTTTGTAACAAGATGGATATTTATAATTGCCTGTATCTTTTGAACCATTCTAATACTTTTCTACATCGCAGTGGCATCATAATAATTTGTGTAAATTACGTAATAAGACATTGCCCCGAATGTGCACGTTTAGCTAGGAAGATAACATTAAAGTTTTGTACCCTAGAACATATGCGCTTACAGACAGGATACCTTGAACGTAAATATATATATATAAGCTTCCGCCGCTACATGACATTTAACATACACAGACATGTTAAGTAGTATAACATGATACACCACAAAGATATGAATATGAACATTTGAAAACTTGAACATCATCAACACGTTGTACATATATGTGCTTTAGCATCCACGACACCCGACCGAGAATAAGATATACATTTTAACATAATTCTCTTCCTAAATACTTCTACATATGAAGCAAACTGTATAAACACTATTTATTAATTAAAACCACCCAATGCATTAGAATTGCCTTACTGAATTCTGACTAAAAATAACATAAGTTCATTATTGAAGGCAGCAGATTTTAAACAAAGTTTCAACACAAATAGCAAAGTGAAGTGACATACCTTCAAAAACAAGCAGAGAAGATTCTTTCAGGCAGGGAACAAGACTGACGTTAGAACGTTTAGTCTCCCCTTTTATAGCCCTGATTCTCTGTGTGAATCTGAAAATATGTCGTTTCCATCTACCTCTTGATAATGGATAATCTTCATTATAATTACGTTATGTAACATTTGATGCAACATTTGCTGTCATCGGCAAACGTTGAGTGCCCGGAATGATAATCAAAGTTTATGCATGCCATTGACTGTTGAAGTAAATGCTCTTGTTGTTAAAGTGATAAGCTGTTGTTTGTCCAACTGGTCGCTCCGACAGGTTAGTTAATACTTATTGCCTAATAGCTGGGCTTAGCACCTCGTGTCAACTTGTATCGGAGAGAGATAAGTGATATCATGCAAGCTGACTCTACACATTAAGACTTCATGGGTGAAATAATGTAAATTATAACTTTGTAGTGTATAACAAAAATTATGACAATTTTGAACTAAAATATAGCAACTTTGGCACTGTTATAGTACTAAAGGTTATGTTTCACACTCTCTTGTACATAAGACTGGGAATTTACCGTATGCACTGTTTCCACAAATATTCATTTCGATTGATTCTAGAATCAAAATGAATAAAACCCATTTGAATAAAAACAATGTTGTATGTGTAGGATATGGTTCGAAAAAGTCCCCATTAAACTAATTGAGACTTTGAGAACGACATCCAACCTAAAACTAAGTCACTTCCAAAAATTGGAGATCGCTACCCACTACCATATTTGTGATAACTAAGTGTCAAAATGCATCAAATTCAATAACTGAATCCTTATTGTTATTGGCGTGTTTATTTTTATTATTATTCCACGGATTTTGTGTCCATTCTACAGCAAAAAAGGTGTCAAACTCATTGAAGAATGTATCTGTCAAAATCTTTTATATGAAAAAGGTTTCATGATGCAATTATAGTACATAGTGTAAAAACGATACAGAGATTTCTTGAAAAGTAAAAAAGGTGTTATAACTACAAAAAAATCACTTTTACAAATGAAAGTAGCCCTAAAATGAACGTAACAATTTTGTTCAAAAAACGAGAACTACAATTATAAAGGTGTTCACACAGGTAAAGGAACCTTTTCCTTCACAACCTCTTTCTGTGGCAGACGATTTGGTCTAATAACTAAAAATAATTTTTAATGACTTTAAACTTGGCAGGTATGGGGAATTCCCCTCTCTTCCCATCACAGGGGATCGTAACTGTGAAAACATGCTTGTTTTAACGTTGGGGTTTATCCACAGGGGCAGCTTCGCTTAGAAATAGCTTAAGAAAGACATATATACCTATATTCAGGGGGTTCGTATTCAGCGGGGGGGGGGGGGGGGGCTTTCAACATTGCGTCGGCTTTCACGATACATGTACGTTGCATTTCAACTGGTATGACGTCGCATTCACAATCCCATTGTTATATTTCTACGCAGTATAACATCCTTTGGGCGTACGAATATTGTCTGGAGATAATCGCAGTCAATCCCAAACTTATAAAAGATAACTCTGTTGTTTAATTGTTCCGTCTTTTACCCCCGTAGAGAAAGTAAGTGGCTATTATTTTTCGCACTTTAGAATATATTCGATGTGCGAGGAAATTATTTATTGTAAAGCCTTTTTAAAGTGTGTAAGACATAATCTAATCGTCATATTCCATAACATCGATCACATTTAATCTATCTTAGAACAATTACTACCAAATATTTATGTGTCAGGCGCCGTAAGTGTAGATTTATTATGATATCGCCATGTTATTTCTGAGTGGTTTTGTTTTCATTTAATCGCAAGTTACACAAACTGTACAACATAAGGACATACATAACGAGTATGCCAACATGTCTTGGATAGAGTCTAGTGCATCGTTTTACCAGCTATAGAGACAGGTAGGAAATGATTGTCAAAGAGATCACTCAAAATGAATAATTCTCAAAAATCACAAAATGTAACGTCAGCAAAAAAGGGAAAATATATTTGTTTTTTACACTTCGTTTAATCATAATTATTTTTTCAATCTAAAACGGAAATGTTATTTATTTGTAAAGGAGGCAAATTCTTTTGTGTTTATTATCTTATGGGAATTGAAATATTAGTTGTTTTACTGCAGTGAAATGATTCTAATTTCTCTTCATTCATATAATCAATTAGTCTAAAGTACAAATATATTCGAACAATTGCAATAGTGAACGAGCGAGAGATTTATATGGAACTTCGAACAAAGTACATATAGCTCATTTTAGATTTTCGAAAATACAAATGTAAGAATATATCGTCTTTATCTAAAAATGAAAGACATATCAATCTAATAAGAATTGAGAAAATAACAACTGAAGAATTATTTTTGAAGAAATTATTTCAGATTATTTCAGGCTTTTATTAAACGGAACCCGTAAATTTTTTACCTTTTAAACACAGAGGCAATGTGACTCTCTTCTTAGC
The DNA here is from genome assembly GCA_921293015.1 of Phorcus lineatus. Lineage (NCBI taxonomy): Eukaryota > Metazoa > Mollusca > Gastropoda > Trochida > Trochidae > Phorcus > Phorcus lineatus. The sequence goes on along the minus strand of OV121098.1, from coordinate 18,859,863 downwards.
TGATTAGGTCAATAAATTATCATACAAAATTGATTCTGATCGGACCGATTTGTAACTGATTTGTATTTGAACATACTGTTATAGCATGCTACCACTGTTATAGCATGGTACAACTGTAATAGCATGCTACCACTGTTATAGCATGGTACAACTGTAATAGCATGCTACCACTGTTATAGCATGGTACAACTGTAATAGCATGCTACCACTGTTATAGCATGGTACAACTGTAATAGCATGGCAACTTTGGCAACACAAGCAGTAGAACTGGCCTAGTGTAACGAGAAACAAGGGCCAATTCTAAAAATCCTGGCCTTTGTTTGACAAAGGAAAAAACATGATGTGTTATACGGTCACGATTCAAACGCTTCCGGGACCAAATGAGATATCATATGCATGAGTTGAAAAAGCCAAAAATACACTTATTCATGTTCAATATTTTTATAAACAAGGTCTACTTGTAAAAGTACAACCGTTGGAGAAGTGCGGCCAGTGGATACATTTGCTTTTTCAGTAAATCTATTAACTGCATGGTCTAATGGTGATCGATAGTCAAAATATTAAGTATAACAGACTAGAAAAAATAAACCCCTTCATCTAAACTGTTATCGTTGCAAATTGACTACAGGGCGAGATTTTTTTACGTGTTAAGTTTACGTGTCTAGATCTCTACGCAATTTACTTAAGATATTGCGTTGGGACCCATATAGATACTACTACTAAGATATGTATTTCAGCAGGTAAGGAAAAAAGGTTTACAAAGCAAGCTAATCATTGTGATATTACGATAATGAAAAGTAAACCTCAAAAGGGAGAACTCTCGCGTTAAAAGTTCTCGACCAACTGTAGTAACTCTGGATCATTGGAACACGGTCCATAAGCTTATCAAAGGGAATGGGCCACGTTTTGCATGCTCGATAAACAATAAAATCTTACAATCCAACGCATTTGGTATAAACTAACGTTGGATGAGGACATTTTGATGAAATAAGTACTTCAAAAAACGTGCGCCTGTCCCTTTAACTTTTTCACAATCGACTTCTACGTACAGTGTATATAGAAGCTGATTCTTTTCAGATTGATCATGGCGCGAAGGATTCTGTTGCTCCTCATCCTGATCAAGGACGTTACCTGCGAAACTGCGTGTGAGTACAATACAAGTCTTATTGACATGGACACGTTACTGAGGTTTATGGTATAATCTCACATTGCAGTAACTAACGCCTGTTAAAACTGTCGAATGTTCACAATTCCTGATTTCAAGTTGCCGGTATAATTTAACAGAAGAAAAGTTCGGATTTGTCCCTAAAGCAAAGGGACTCTAGTCGTTAGAGTTACGCCCCTTCCCAGCAGGCATCTTACGTTGTATCAACGTTGATACGACGTCGCGTAGCAACGTTGAAATAACGTTGAAATTTGATTGGATTTGAAATTTTCGGCGACGTCGAAATATGACGTTATTTCGACGTTGGTTCAACGTTGAAGCCAAGACGTCATTTCGACGTCAAGACGTGTAGCTCATTCACGTTGTGTTAGCTTTGCTTCGTTATCATATTTCTTGTAACGCATCATCTGTGAGGCTATGCTCTTATCTCCATTCTTTTTTAAACCTTTGTATGAGGATGCTAATGTGTGGGTATCAATGTAATGGAAGTTAAATATGTCAATAGATTTAAATCAAAGTGTAACCAAAAAAATGTTTGTTACAAATGCGCAATTACCGTTTTGTAAGAACTACTAACTTTATTCAAATCGAAAATTTACCTCTGTTCTTAACCAGCTCTTCTCGAGCTTCCGGCAGAATCCCCTATTGCAACATAAAGTACCTTTCAATATTTCAGCCAATGAAAACATCACATGCATGGATGCCATTTTTGTCATAACACAGGCCTAACTACGTCGAATGTACTGTGTAAAGAAGACTCGAAGTGCATCTTAGAATGAAATTGATCTTTCCGAAAGCATACAGGAGTATCTGAGGCGTTTTGAATGATATTTTTTAAACGGCGAGGCTGATTGCACAGCTCACTTTTATTCCATCCAATCAGATGTCTACATGTGGTATAGGAATTTATAACGGAGATACCTATGTTGGCAGAGAATGGAAAATTAAAGTTTTCAGAGGTCTGAATTCTTCCGGAACTACCTTATATCAATTCATTCAGTAAGTCTAGCATTCACGTGTTTACGACTATTTGTATTTCCTTCATACACGAGAGTTATGCGTATGACGTGATGGTAGTGTTCACCAATGCCTACATGGAAAAATGCCTAGTAATATTTTTTTAATGTTGACAGACAAACGTTAATCTTTTTTCCCATCTATTTGATGTGATGTTTTATATCAAAGTTCTTTAAAATAAGGTTTGGTATCTAAACATCTTCATGCACCAGTGGCTTTATGTTTAACGACCTTCACCCTATTTGCAAAGTGGAATGTTCGAAAATAAAGCACCATTTTGTTAGCACAATCGGTATTTCTATCGATATTTCAATCGATATGTTATGTGACATAATCATGTTATGTGTCTATCATCATGTAATTTTGTAAAATATTTAACACATGTTTTTATCACGTGGTAGAGAATCAAGTCAAGAATTGCTGGATCGAAATTCCACTGCCCGAATGATGACAATGAAAAAATCGTTGTTCATCGCGCTTGAATACAATAACCATGTTAAAGAGCCACTCCGTGATTTTCATAACACATTATGTACCTTTGCTACAAACCTATAAACAGGTACGAATATGATGTTCATAAGGACAAGAGCACGGGAGTTTCAATTCGATGATGACTAGTTTAACCCTTGTCGAACTTTAGTGTGTGAACCCGTTTACGCAGTTTCCAAAGGTCTTAACGATAGCAATGAATTTTATTGCAGATTTATTACGGGCCCACCCCTGGCTTGTCTTAGCGCGGGTTGTATGGCTTAAAACAATGAATCAAAGATTTACGACATAATAGAGATGAACATTACCCTTAGGACAACAACTCCTGTAGCGCCATGATGTGCGAAGTGTTTTTACCTAGTAATATTTTTTCAATGTTGACAGACAAACGTTAATCTTTTTTCCCATCTATTTGATGTGATGTGTTTATATCAAAGTTCTTTAGAATTAGGTTTGGTATTTCATTTGATTAAAATTCCTTTCAGCATTAAGGACAATAATCGTATGTCACTATATTATTTAAATGAAATTCGAGAAGAATGTTTTAAAGATTGTAATAACAAGATATACTTTTCAAACAAGATATACTTTTCAAAGCAACCGTTTCTATCATTCGAATCCAAACTAACTGAAGAAAGAAATGCTCCTCCGACTAATGACGATTACTTTTTTCTCAGTAATATCAATTCAAGCATTTCATTTAAAGCTAACTTTCGGTGACATATTATCAAAATAAAGTTTATTGTTTTTAAAGGTCGAACTCACGGTACTCCTCCACCTAGACATACGCAAGTAAACTAGATTACAACGACGTGTACATACTGAATTACTCAAGTCATCTTGATTGCTGTGGCATGGATATACTCAAGGCAACAAAATTCCGTGACGCGGAAATACTCAAGTTAACAAAACTTAAGTCAAGTAAACAGTTCTATATATTTGTCTACAAACTTCATGTCCATAGATTCTTTATAAGCAGAGAAGATCAAAGTAGTCAAAGAAATCGGAACTCAAGTGGTTTTCTATAAAAAATAGTCTAGTTCCCGATTGTCCGACATTTCAACCAGGATGGGCCGACTGACTCGATTTGATACAATTCCTACAATACACGTAAGCTCCCATACCGCAAGTCTGGATCAAGGTAATCGCTGAAAAATTTGAATTAATCTGCTGAAACCTCACCACTCCGACTCCAGCTGCGTTCGCCTGAATTATAAATGACATACAATGAATAAGAATAAAACAAATATTTCGCAACTGCCAAGGCAGCAGTCACAGTTGCGCAACCCCGGAACCAGTTAGTGGACCTAGGAGGGCCTCTGTTAGCAGCTACACTCAAGTCAATCTGGGTTCGTCAATCTGACGTTCGCTGCCGAAAGTTCACATTTGCTTGCAGTGAGTCTCAGAATTTAAAATCTAGCACGGTAAGGGAAATAGGGATGGTATATTCTCTCATCTCTTAAGTCGAGCGGTTCGAATCAGACCCGAAGTCATCGTTAAAACTCAGTCAAACAAAATATTGACAACTCTGCAGCCGATATCAGATATTGTAAAATATTGCGAAACCTATTCTCCTTGAAACTCCGGTCGAAGAGTTTGAAAATTCTCGTTCCCAAATTATGTTCACAGTTCCCTCTCCGTGTATCGGCAGCGGCGACGATGACTGTCAGTCCAAGGCTCACGGAAATTACCCCGACTGTGACGACTGTCATAAGTTCGTGACGTGTCTCTTTGATCACCGAGTGGATAAATCCTGTACAGTACCCGGTACCATCTACGACCGGATCACTGGGGAATGTCGGCACGACGTTTCATGTGGGTAGGTAAAGCTGTTTCGATAGAGGGAAACATAGCCAGTGTTATATATACCATGCATATGTAGACATTTCCACGTGTTTACCTGTGACTGGAAACAGGTAATCATCACCATGTATCGTTTCGTTAGGGGCGTTTACAATTTTCATTTGTGAACAGTTTGACCTCAATCAAATAATGATTAGTTCGATACCATTACCTGCTGAAGTGTGTCATACGACTGGCATTGTTTCGTTTGATACACAAAGGTATATTTGTTTGTTGAAGGCATATGTCACACTTGCTCAGAAAATAATTGTTTTGGTGACAAGTAAGTGTCATCACATGTGTAAAGCTTAAGCACAACAAAAATGTATTCTGATGTTTGCATAATCGAGTCCAAGGGTAGTATAACATTTCTGACTCCCAACTTGCGTCACTGAAGTGAGTGACGTTAGTTTCTTTGCATCTTGGGAAGAGCGCCGCGGGTAAGGTGACGCCGCGCAAGTTGATTGTGAACCAGTCTGTCAATACACTGATATAAGTTTTCCTTATCTAGCAATATTTTGCAGCTGTCTTTTTTATTTCTTTCTTCAGAGGTGATTCCCTAGATCAGGTAACAGCCTTTACAACAACAACTTCAACAACAGGCCCGACTGCATCGCCAACAACCTCTGTCACTACATCGCCAACAACCTCTGTCACTACATCGCCATCAACCTCTGTCACTACATCGTCAACAACCTCTGTCACTACATCGTCAACAACCTCTGTCACTACATCGTCAACAACCTCTGTCACTACATCGCCAACAACCTCTGTCACTACATCGTCAACAACCTCTGTCACTACATCGCCAACAACCTCTGTCACTACAACTTTGACAACGGTTCCTACTACACCGACAACAACCTTTTCAACAATAACTCAAACAACAGTTCCTTCTTCATCGAAAACTTCCTCAGCATCTACTATAACTACTTCAATCATATCTTCTAAATCTACTACAACTCCTCCACAAATAAACCCTATTCCTACTTCTACCAACGCCACCTCAGCGACTACGACAACTACGACAACTACATCAACTTTTCCTTTTTCAATAACAAATTTCGCCGCCCAAGTGTTAAGGGTATTTGATCCTATACTGCCAACAGTAACAACAACAACAATATCTACAACTTCTGGGACAACGACGTCCACCAATCAAGTAAATCCTATACAGAACCCACGGCTTAATGCCTTACCCATCAGTCCCTTAGTGCGAGCAGCAACAGCAACACCCATGACCACCTCATCTCAACAGACAATCCCCCTGACAACTGCAGAAGAAGCCGGCTTTGGCCGACCAACAACAACGCATTCAACGTTAACATCAGCTTCCGCATTTGGAAATGGTCAAACTTTGTTTGGTAATATTGCAAGTTCAACGTCAGCACCTAACGGCGTACCACTGCAAGGCCAGTTGACGTCATCTAAATATGTGAAAAAAGATGGGGGCGTACATCTCGTCAAGCAGTATCGACCTAAAGGTATCATTAGAGTCATATCAACAAATATATTACTAGAAATATATAATGATAGCATATCCCTCAAAATGTTTCTTGGTGATTAGTTTTGATCGACGAGAAAAGTGTCTGAGGTTGTTTAAACTGACTTGTTTACTTCAAAGATAGTTAAAGTTACTAAGAAATGTTTGTAAAGATTCATCTCGCCGGTGCTAATCATTCATAAAGAATCATGCCCTGTTTTTACGATACTTTAAAAATGAAAAATTTTTAAGACTGCATAACTCATTGTAAAAAGGAATACTTATTTTGGTAGATTAGTAAGACAATTGTTAAATATGATCCTCGTTTCTCATCAAGTGTACTCCAGCCCCTGTCTGGCCCTTTGGGACACGTGTCTGTACCGGTCAGACGGTTACTACCCTAGCTGCAATACGTGCTCCACTAGGGTCATCTGCAGATCGGGAGTCAAGGACGAAAGGTGGTGTCCTTCCGGAACACTCTACGACCGCTATATTGGTCGTTGTAGGCCATGGGAGTTTGTCAAGTGTTTTGGGTAAGTCTTTCACCAATATATATATCCAAAGAATTAAAAAGGTTAAGAAAGATAGATACAAAATGTCGGAGTTGTTGATGTACAGGTACCCTTTTCGGACGGACAGGCGGACGCGCCACATCACTATATCCCCCTTCGGCTTCGTCGGGGGAGGATAAAACTTGAAATGCCATCATCCCCCCCCCCCCCCCCCCCCCCCCCGGCCTTAATTACAAACCTTTCGATTAAGTTTTGCCGAGAAGGGAGAGATTTGTTTTGAGATGGTTTTCATATGAGTTGAGGATAATGGACCCATGTTGAACCAAATGCATTTAGGTCAAAGCTGATTGTGTCGAAAATTACGTCGCAAACAATTCAAAGTTTCTTCAGTTTTCATGTTGATGCCAGAAACTTTTGGGACATCACTCTCATGTTTGCTGGAGCGAGAAGAGGTCTCTGTCAGACTCAGTTTGTCAAAACATCTTGGTATAGCACTACTGGTGTAATCATGAGTCGTCAAACACTCATTTGATTCTTATATATAGTTCAGTTTCGGTAGCGTCACTGGTACCAAATATCACTGTCAGCGTCATGTTGAAGCTCCTAGAGTCCTCCGGTACCTATGAGTCTAGATAGGTATTCCACCAGTGATGCTATATCGTTTTGTTCAGTTTAATATATATTTACTTCACATTTGACCTTTATATCTGTCACGTGACTTGCTTAATCTCAGAATGAATAACACACAATTATAATAAACAAAGTTTATTCAAGAAAAAGATATCAAAGCAAACGACAACTATTCATTCACGCAACCCTTTCAACATGCAAACACAATACTATCTTCACTTATCATACAGTTCATCTTCACATACGTAACGCACCTTCACATGCACTCTCAACGCATACACAAAACACGCTATCATGCATACACATGCACAACACCCATCTCTTCACTTTCTACTCACGTGCACATCTTCCCTCGTTTGCGCATCACATTAACACACTTCAGCACAGTTGCACCGCTCACCCTATAACAATGCAAACTCTTAAGCAAAACAAGTGTCAATTAAACACATGCAAACCAGAAATCACGTAAGTGTACAAATATAAGTATATAATTATCAGTTTTATAACATCTTCAGGTTTCGTAAATAACAAAAAAATCTACAAGATATGCATACCAAAACAATTTTAGAAAATTCGATAGTGCATTCTCATAGTAACATCAAGTCATACACTTGAATTGAAACAGTTCACTTTACAACTCGGCACGTAGCTGCTGATCCATTAAGGCGTTGTAAGTGTCCCACACACATCACCATCCCGTGACGTATCACCATGACGTGACTGTCATATCGCTGTAGTGTGTCACGTGACTGACAACTCACCACAGTATCACCATAACGTGACTGACATCTCAAAAGTATCACCATGACGTGACTGGCGTATCACAGTCTCCTCAGTCCTTATCCCTCAGCTGGATAGACTGCTACAAGGCTGAACTCCATCACACCCTGCGAGACTGCACTGACGTCACACAGACGTCCAAAACCCATGGACTGGTCACACAGACGTCCATAACCCATGGACTGGTCACACAGACGTCCATAACCCATGGACTGGTCAGACGACAACAAGGCAATAAAGCAAGCGCACCATGCCTCCAGTCCATGCTCCAACACTGTAAAACACATGTTTTACTGTCAAGTGTTACCAACATAAAACACTGCTTAAACATGCATTCAAACATGGTAAATATCATAATTGATTTCATGGAACTCATCTCACCTTCACACAATAAATTTGTACATCATAAACATAAAATTCTGACAAATTCACACAGTTGATTTGTACATTATAAATATCACTATTTTTCCAAACATCACAGTACATCACCTTCGACAGTAAATGCCAACTATACAAACCATAAAATGACAGATGAAACATGTTCCAAAGTTCATTATTACATAGTTACAAAAATCAAACTCTACTTACGGCTTACACAGCCTGTACATTCAATGCGCTCGCTCCAGTCGTCTGCCTCCAAAACTGCTGACACGCACTTTTATACCCATTTTTGCTCACACCTCTCGTGCTTCATGCGTGCACCACCTCAACAAAACTCACCGGGTGCGTTTTGGCAAACCGTTCCTAGTTTCTGTTTACAGCTGACTTGTGACAATATCTTTTTTACCAACGTTAAATGAAACGTGTAGTCTCAATGGCATTGACAAGACGATTATGCCAGAAAATTCTTAGGCATTATGTGCAGTTCAATGTGGTCATAATAACATGTTTATCAGATATATTTTTATAACTAATTTATGTATTCGTTCAAGATTTATAGGTTAGGGTTACCACATATGCACTGTTTCCCTTAGTACCAGGGTACATCATCATACACCGCTTGCTTTTCACAGCGCTGTCCTGGTTCATTACCATACAGAACCTGACTTACACTCTAAAGGCCTATTCATTTAGTTTCATTCGGAATTTTCAAAGAAACTTGTCAATAAAGTCCTCATTTTCCTTTTTTTTCAGAATATAATTGTTACACAGATGGAGTATATGGAAGACACCAGTGCTTCATCATGGAGCTAGATAATACTACTGCGCATGTGCACTCACCAACCAATGACAAATGACCACGTGGGAGTGTAAGACGTACACGAGACCCCCGGGCGATTCTCATATGCTTTATACCATAAGTGACACAGATATTTACTTCATATGTGTTCAAGGTAGAACGTCTGTAACTGCTACATACTAATTGTCGGATTATTATCTTACTGTATATGAACGTAAATATGGCTGTAAATCAGACTCAAAATTAAACTTTTCATGTCGTTAAATATAATTACATGAATTGCTATAAAATCTTGCATTGAGATTTAATATTTTCATCTTTTCATTTTGTCACACATGGCACTGTTTTTCAATGTTAACACTTAAAAATTCTGAACAAATGATAAGACATCGTAACCATAGAGAATAAAACAGAAATCTTAAAATCAGGTAAATTACCAATGTCAGGAGGAATTGCAACAATCATTCAATATCAGACAACATAGAAGCAAGCTGAGATAGATGAAACTGAAGGCAATCATTCGAAGACTATTTATTAACTTCATAACTAACATGTTTAGGATGAAATACAGGCTATCTTTCTTCATACAGCGTGTGTTTTGAAGATCACTCACGTGGTACCTGCGGTGGTCTCCCCCTTGCTGTAAAATAAAATTGGACAGATTTGTATTCAAATAATATATTTTAGATATAAGTTTACAGTCTTCAAGTACTAACATAACCAAACTAGTAAACAGAACCAAACTAGTAAACAGAACCAAACTAGTAAACAGAACCAAACAGAACCAAACTAGTAAACAGAACCAAACTAGTAAACAGAACCAAACTAGTAAACAGAACCAAACTAGTAAACAGAACCAAGGCCATACATTTAGTTTTTGGATTGAATGTTTTATATCATTGTACATAGGATCACGTTCCATAAAGTGGTATTGAATTAAAAATAAATAAAAACTCTTTATTCATGGCCTGATAGGGTAATATTATCATAAATGTACATTCGTTTTATTTGATCGTGATCAGAGCCTCACTAGTTTGTAAAAACTGATTGTAAAGAATGCATTACCGTTGTCTGTCGCAATTTAAAGAAACTAAATAGCGACTAATTTCGTCATGATATACTTGAAGCATCATTGACAGTATCATACATAATGAGGATATGGATGTGGAGCACCTCTGTGAATTCAATAGAAAGTAAAAAGGAAACTGAAAATAAAAGTTCAATAGATTAATGGCTGAACTCTTAGATAGCCATGTCCCGCTGTGTCATGAAGAGCGTGGGGTCAACCATACCTTAGTATTAGGATGAGGTGGCTGAGGCTAAAATCCACCGAAGAGTTACAGAGAGGAAATGGAGGAAATCAAAATTTGAGATTGATAAGCAAATCTATAAACAAGTAAGGAACGTAACAACTATGGCAAAATCCATGTACTGCACGTCCCATATCAAGGAAACTACCTCAGCTAGAGCTCTTTCATTGTCTGTCTGCTAGGGAAGAAGTATAATATTAGAATCCCACAGTCTGCTAATGCAGAGTCTCCTGCTCAGAGTTCCAGAGACTTCTTCACACAGAAGGTCAAGAACTGTCGTAGTGACCTGGACGAAGATGCAGCTAACTCTAAAATCATCGAACATTTTACCAAACAAGCAGTGAAAAAAACATGTTTTCCATGATTTCCCTGAATCTGAAATTTGCAAGTGGATCGATCGATCTATCTATTAGATCCACTCAGTATAAAATTCATGCTTAAATTTCTAGATACACTGATACCTGTCTTTACGTCGATCTCAGTACAGAATCAGAGCATGTTGCACTGTGCTTCAAACAAGCTGAAACCATTCTCTGCTGTGAACCTAGGTAACGATAGACCTATGTCTAATCTTAATTTTTTATCGAAGATAGTTGAGATAGTCTGCAAATAATCTGCATTACAGGTTCCAGTCCGCATATACACAAATATCATAGAACGGTATATCCTAGAGAAGACAGAAAGCCGATTAGAGAGGAAGGGACATTAATTCACTGCTATTGTTCTTAATGTAATCATGTTAATACAACTTCACGTAAAGCTAATACAAATATAATTTGTCGTTTCAAAATAAACAAATTTCTATTACTGAAAAACATGGAACTCAAGTGAAAATTATGCTACTACATAATCATTGATGATATTCATTGCATCTATCGTTTCGAAAAGCTCCATACAACTCCTCTACTCTGCACGCGTTTTCTCTCGACAGTTCACGGTGACTGTATGTATCTTATCCTTACAACTCCTCTGCTTACCAGGTTCCCTGTCAAAACGCAATAGGCCAAATGCAGAATTGCCATAACGCAGTAACAATTGGTTCATAGTCTGGCTGGTCACACCTAATAAAGTAATGGACTGTTCCACTCGTCACAGTAATCCTCCCAGGTATAAGTTTTATACTGGGTAGTTACACACTGTGACCAAATATTCAACATTCATCACAGTAATGTTTCACTTAATTTACAGTAACATTATTAGAATTATTATTGGTGAAGAGACTTGTCTATGTTCATATTGACATCATTAATGAGGTGAAGTGAATTGGTTTTTAACGCCGCTTTAAAGACTATTTCACTTATATCGCGGCTGCAATACCATTGTGGCTATGCATTGCGGTGAAACCTGCGAGCATCGGCTGGAACTAGCGAACCATGGGTGGTACTACGCTGAAATTCAGTGTCGCATTGCACCCAAACCTTACTGCTTTGAGAACAGTTCTCTACTGCAGACAAAGTTGCCGAGCCCCTGGCGGGATTCTACATAATTAGTTTCTTGAGGTGTTCCGTATTAGTGGGGTTCCATCCATGTTTATTTTTCTTGTTTCATTTCAAATTGATGCAAAAGTTTTGTTTTCAGTGTTAACTTGAAGGTAAGGTTCTTAGGAACAATTCTGGTTCGAGTGTCAAGCCATCAGGTAAAAATATTCAAAATAGCCGCCAAAATACAAGATGGCTGCCAATTTCTTTCTTTTTTTCACATTTTGTTTCAAAAAAACAAAAACAAATTTGATCACTGATATATGGGAGGTATTTCAAACAAGGGAGTTATTCAATTACTTTTAATCTTTCACCTAAAAAATCAAATAATTTGTTTTATTTAATCATTAATCATTGTTTCTGTGTATGATAAAACATAACCAGCGGGAATAATTGAAACGTATGCCAAACACCCGCGGGCAATGCCCACCGGCTGGAGGCCCACGAGCATTTCCCGAGGGAGGAGGGCATACTATTCAATAATGCCCACGGGTCATGTTTTATCCAGCTTATAAACCGACAGAAACAGCGGGGAAACAATTTTGTACTGAAATATTTAGTGTTCGACGCTAATGAAAAGTCATTGAGAGTCGATTAAATGTGTTTTCGGTTTTGAAATGCATCACGCGAACGCAGCCGCGTTAGCCTTGGTATGCATCGCACGTGCGGTCAGCATTTATCTGCAGTGGTTCATGAGAACAAGATATGCCCATCAAGTAACTGTAATGGTACTTGACAGACTTCTAGGGCGAGCCCACGAAGACAGTAGAACCAATATGACCCTCGAGGATGCAGATACACAAGTACCAATATATATATATAATTTAACTTTATAAAAAGATATTCATCAAAGAACACTAAAACATATACTCCTAGAAATTACATGTATGCAAGAAGTGTTAACTGTGCAATTGAAACAAAAGATCAATTGATGGACTGGGACCGACCAGGAAGAGGCTATTACAATAACTCAAATCTTAATCCCTCATAAATAGCGCATTGTTAGCTAATCGAGGTTACCACTTGTCACTTGCTAATCAATCAAAGTCTATTGTACATTATTACATTGTTAAGCATTTGTACATATATATTTGCCATGTTGAGAAAACTCCACACTGTTGAAAAGACTTGTTATCAAGTCGAAATGCGACGCATCCAGTCATCATTAAAATGATATCTACAGCAAGTGTCGTCTGAAGTATTTTATTTTCAAATATCTTTTTACTTCACGTGAGACCTTCTTCACCTTTTACCTATATATATATATATATATATATATATATATATATATATAGCGCTTGAATCCAACAGAAGCTGCTCAAAAGCGCATAAGCTCCAGGGAAAACACATAGAACAGTTACAGTTGGATGCTTCTCTGCATAAGTGAGTATTAAGCTGGGATTTGAAATTTGAATGGTGTTTGTTCGATTTAAGGTGAAGAGGCAATCTGTTCCAGGGAACCGGGCCTGCTTTTCTAAAAGATTTATCTCCGAACATCTTTGTCCTTGTCCGTGGCACAGCAAGTACATTTTGCTCAGCCGATCTTAACTGACGGACTGGCTGATAAGTCTCAATTATGCTTGACAGATATGGTGGAGCAAGGTCATGGAGACATTTGAAAACCAGAACGAGGATCTTGTATTGGATCCTCTGGGAGACAGGAAGCCAGTGAAGGTCTTGAAGCACCGGTCTGATATGGTCATACTGTTCTAGTGATGACTCTTGCAGCTGTGTTCTGCACTTTTTGGAGCTAACCAATCAGTTGTTCCAGTAGGCCATATAATAGCGAGTTGCAGTAGTCAATCCTAGATGTTACATAGGCTTGCACTAGAGATCTTGTGGTCTTAACAACCAGGTATACCCCCTTATCAGACCAATGTTTCTTATGTTGTGGCACGCCCTCTTGCAAACAGAGTTAATAAGAGACTCGAGGCTAAGTGAGGAATCAAATATGACCCCCAGATTCCTGGCGTGTGAAATTCTTGATATTGTGTTCTCGCCAATTTGGAACCTCTGGCAATGGATCTTTGCCATGGTTTGTTTAGGGCAGATGACCAACAGCTCTGTTTTGTCATCGTTCAATTTAAGGAAGTTTGATGTCATCCAATTCTTGATGTCGTCTACAGAGTGTTGAATTTGGTGATAAGAGAGTGTAACTGTTAATGGTTTGAAAGCTAGATAGAGCTGACTGTCATCAGCATAGAAGTGATAATCTAGGTTGTGTGCTCTTGCAATGTTACCAACTGGTAGTGTGTATATGGTGAAAAGGATTGGCCCAAGAACAGATCCCTGTGGAACAACATACGGTAGATCTTCTTTCTACGAGTTAAAACCATCGATACTAACAACCTATTATCTGTTAGATAGGTATGATCGGATCCATTCTAAAGCTGAACCCTTGATGCCAATCCGTTTATCAAGCAGGTTGATCAGCACATTATGGTCCACAGTATCGAAGGCTGCCGACAGTGTTTTAATAGCACTAACATGGCTGCTCCGTCTTTGTCAACTGCATTCAGGAGGTCACTCTGTACTCTTGTAAGGGCAGTCTCTGTACTGTGGCGTGTCCGATAGGCCGATTGGTAGACTTCGTAACATCCATTTTTTGACATATGCTGTTTTAAGCGGGAGGCCACGACACGTTCTGTCAACTTCGAGATGTATGAAAGATTTGATACCGGACGGTAGTTCTTTAACACATCAGGATCAAGGGTTGGCTTTTTAAGTAGGGGTTTTATGATAGCTTCTTTCATTGATAGTGGAAAAATGATGTTGCTAGAGATTCATTGACAATGAAGGTGATGACAGCTAGCATGTTCACATAATTGTTTTGGGCGTTGTGAAGATCCCTGTGTATAGTTAGACGTGTTCTGCGATATTGCCTTTCGAGATGTCGACGTTTCCGTTTCTCATAGCGTAGCTCATCAGTGTACCATGGTGCACCTGGATGGACTGTGATGGTGCACGTCTGCAGTGGTGCATGGTTGTCCACCACACTTGTCATAACTCTGTTGACCGTGCGATTCCAAATTACTGTGCAGTGTAGCTGCATACCTGTCATTCACATAATCTACATGATAGTTAAGATGGCTAAGCTACTCCCCATTTGAACCACACTATCCCTTGCCAAAGATGTTTTCTATATTGATGTGAAGTGCACTGGCCTAACTGCATACTCTCGCTGCAAATGCGCAAAGACAATTTCAAGCGCACACGGCAGTACAAATGCACATGCGAGAAGCAGCTGGACCAGAACAACTGAAAACATGTCGACTATTTTCAAGCAACTGTATAAGCATTTAATTGACAATAGGACTTAATAATTGGGAATATTATGCTCCAAAACCGTCGTTCTAGGTTCAATAGTATGAAAGCTATGAGACATATTGGGAAAAAAGCTTAAAATTGGCGGCCATTTTGTATTTTGGCGGCCTTTTGAATTTTTTTTATCTGATTGCTTGACACTCGAAAAAATATTGTTTTGTAGATCTTAACCTTCAAATTGGTACTTAAAACAAAACTTTTGCATCAATATGAAATGACTGAGTGGCCTGGCCCCCCACTATATAACACAGTTGGCCATTTGCAACTCACATGTATTCAGATAATTAACAACAAATCAATTGTGGTACCCATGAGGCGCGAACACGTTCCCTCTACATGATTTCCTCACTTCTCTACTCACCAGTATCAGGGACACGTTCCCTCTACACAACCCATAGTGACTGCATGATTTCCTCACTTCTCTACTCACCAATATTAGGCACACGTTCCCTCCACACAACCCATAGTGTCTATATCATATCTCTACAACTCCTCTACTCAACAGTATCAGGGACACGTTCCCTCTACACAACCCATAGTGACTGCATGATTTCCTCACTTCTCTACTCACCAATATTAGGCACACGTTCCCTCCACACAACCCATAGTGTCTATATCATATCTCTACAACTCCTCTACTCACCAGTATCAGGGACACGTCCCCTCTACACAGTCTCCAGTGGTTGGATCGTATATTCGATTACCGCAGTCAAACTCAAACACAGACCCGCCCAGGCAACCAAAGAACATGGTGCAAGGTTTGCGGCAGTCTCTGAACTGGGTTCCGTCTGCTGCATCTGCACAGGCGCTAGCGCTCGACCCATCTCGACAATCTGCAGCGAAACACCTCAACATTATTTTCAGCTAATAACACTTTGTTTTTTATTTAATCGCTATAATCTCTTCAGAAAATACCTGACCGCGTTATGGTGTATACTTACTAGCAAATAAATATTATATATTGTCTACCCGCCTTGGTGAAGTCATGGTTTGGTATAAGCGAATACCTGGAGTAGTGGTTGTAGTTGTAGTAGTGGTTGAAGTTGTAGTAGTTGTAGTAGTAGGGGTTGTCGTTGTTGTTGTTGTAGTTGTTGTCGTGGTAGGGGTTGTTGTAGTTGTAGTAGTTGTCGTTGTTGTGGTTGTAGTAGTTGTCGTGGTGGGTGTTGTCGTTGTAGTAGTTGTCGTTGTTGTTGTTGTTGTAGCAGTTGTCGTAGTAGGTGTTGTCGTGGTGGTAGTTGTGGTTGTAGTTGTAGATGTTGTTGAGGAAGTCGAAGTCCTGTTTGATACAATAGAATTATTGAGTCCATTATGTTGAGAAATCGATGATTAGTTTATTTTGCTGAATAGCTGGTCCATTCAAATTTGGATTTTTTTATTTGCATCATCATCGAACATTTTACAGTCCAATAAGTCAACTGTTCCCCGTCAGTTAAGAAACAGATTAGCAGCACAGCATTTCACTCCCTTATTTAGATCAAATGGTGAAATAACATAGACCTAAAGCTTCACTGAGAAATGCAGTGTTATTCCATCTTTTAATCAACAGTCGACCGTCAAAACTTAAAACCAAGAACGATTACATTGGAACATGACGGTTGTTACAAGACTAAGTT
This sequence comes from Phorcus lineatus, assembly GCA_921293015.1. Classification (NCBI taxonomy): domain Eukaryota; kingdom Metazoa; phylum Mollusca; class Gastropoda; order Trochida; family Trochidae; genus Phorcus; species Phorcus lineatus. The sequence continues at coordinate 18,843,040 of OV121098.1, read as the reverse complement.
TTAGTACCTTCAAAGACTTAAGAATCGAAACTCGTCCTCCTGTGTTTTATTTGGTGTAAAACTTGATATCAAACTTAAGGACAAACACGAGATAGCAATCATTATAACTCTTGATGAAGGCTTACATGCAGGTTACCATAGCAGCCAGCGCACAGTCGCCATTCACAGAGTCGTAGAGTCTGCCCGCCGAGCACGTCAGGGTCATCATGCTTGGACAAATGAAGTACATGCTGCAGTCGCTACAGCTCGGGTACTGTCCTAAAGCCTTACCGTCACACATGGTGGCTCCGGGGAACAAGCACTCCTGGAATACTGGCCAAACATAAATAGCTTCATCAGTGTGAGTGAAAATAGATGATATATTATTTCAATACACAAATGTAAACTTTCGGCATCATCTAAGATACCGCGAAACATAACCGAAAATAACATGTATGAGGTTTCCTTATATTTAGTTTTATAAATAAGTTGCAGGAAACAACTATATATCTTTTAAGAAAAACCATTCATTTAAGCAGTCAGGCAATTCATATTAAATATAAAGCGTTTCATCCGACTGCATTATGCGAGCTACTCTGTAAATGTCCTAAAAGTCGTATTACTGTCATGCGATTATCTTCGGGAGTAGTCGGTTATGAAATTTATAAATCTTAAAGTCCATTTCAAGTGTCTATTTTGAAATGAGATCTGCCTAATATCGCTAGTTTCATGGGAGAAGATGAAGTAATGTTTCACATCAGACTCCCACCCATATCATAAGATGGTACATGGTACATGGTAATATTCTCAATCCTAAAGCTCCCTGGGCATACGGAGTGCAGCAGTTCCGAAGGGGAAGTTGAAAATGTGACAAGATTACAAACAACGCCCGACCGACCGATAACTTACTCATACGTTTTCACAAAAAGAGAAAGTGATAAAGTCATCTCCTTAGGGGCAAACCACAAAAAAAGCAGAAGGCATATTCAAAATGAACAAATGACTTGTTCGTTTTTGATGGAATGTCAACATAGTAATTTACCTCTTCGATCCAAGACAAAGTTACATGGCATGCCGAACTAACACGAGGAGGAATAAAACTATTCTTACAATTTCAAGAATTCTCTGAATGAATGAATACATGTTCGGGCATTCGTTTTGGTAAGGACTTCACGGAGCGCATGAAGCTGTTTTGTTAAGGATTAAAACTGGTTTGAGAAAGTTAGCCCTTGGAAATGGAAAACTGGGCATAGGAAGGGTTTGATCTAACTTATACACCGAAAATAGTCAAAACAAAGATAGAAACTTACTATAAAGTATTAACAGGACTTCAATGATGTTTAATGCTGAGAGTTCAAATATTTAGCGAGGAGCAAAGCGCCTCAACCCATGCCGTGCATGTGGACTGCGTTTATCTTTCGTCTCGTGAAGGAGACAGGGTTAATACTTTCAACATTCATCAGTTTATTCTGGTTCTCCATGGCCGAGTTGGTAAGAGTGCCGGTTTAACAAGCAAAAGGTTCAGACATAGTAACCACGGAGCCGTAAAGTGATGTTTTATGGTGATATTTATTAGGTGGAAGCTTTGTTATCATCTATTTTCAAACATTATAGTTTCATTGTAAAGAAAATACCTATGTAAATCAAAAGAGAGCCTTGGACACTGACGACAAAAGTGTACCAGATAAAAGGAGATTCAAAATTAAAATGACGTCAGTAGAGGTTAAAAAGAAAAGTAAACCTGTTATCCCATTATCTATATCGCGGTTTGAATAAAAGCCTTATCTATTCATTTTGTCATAAATCTTAGTAGTCGTGGTTTATCCTTTACATACATGTATGAAATGTATCCACCTATTGCCATATTGCTTGAACCTGCGTGTAAACGATCGACCTTTATTGAGCATTTGCATAGTGGCTACTCGAAATTAAGCTTGCAAAAATATGTTGTCATTTGACCAATTACATACTCCCTTCCTGGAAGCAATTTGCCATCAAAGAGTTGAACATTATAATTTAAGAACTGTACAAATATCATTTATCAGAGCACGATCCTTTTAAATGTTAGACTGTGGCGGATCGAAGGGGGGGAGGCGTTCAATTATAGATTTAAGTCAATAAAAAGAATTGTTTTATATTACCACCCCCCCCCCCCCCCCCCCGTGACAATTTCTGAATCCAAACCCCCCCCCCCCCCCCCCCCCCCCCCCCTTTCAAAAATCCTGGATCCGCCACTGTTAGATGTAATAAATTGTTTAGTACTGAGTGAGATATGGTCTGTTCACATTTCAAATAAACCTCCTATCAGGCGATAACCTTTACCCCCATACAGAAACTCTGTCGTCATCGGACGTCAAAGCGATGGCTTGTCGATGCTGTTCACTTACCGTTAATTCAAGCGATTTTAACAAAAAAAACAATTAAATGTTGATATATTGAATAGAAAAAATTTAATATTACCTCATGTGCAGGAGGGTTTGCATCAATTTGATACACTTCAATAATTTCTCCTCTCCTACATCGACGAAATAAACATGGTTGTTTTCCGAGGGGAAGCCGATATCCTCATGTCATACATCTTTACTTGAATATGATATAAAACATCCTTATTCTTCACGCTGCCAAATAAGAAGGTAACTTGCACGCGATAAATCAGAAATTGTCCTTGGCTTCTGAACCGATGCAGCTTGTAACGTTTATCTGCTACGGACGTTAATCTCCGTGTTTTCTTGCTCTAAGAGATCGTACAGCATTGAAATTCAATCATCACCATGTGTGACCTCTCATTTACCTTCTTCATCCTAATAATAACGTATCATTTTATATTGCGCATTACCTGTTTGAACTGTTGTCGGTGTTGTAGTGGTGGTTGTAGTTGTAGTTGTTGTAGTTGTAGTGGTAGATGTTGTTGTAGTCGTTGTAGTAGGGGTAGTAGTTGTTGTGGTTGTTGTGGTCGTAGTAGTAGTAGGAGTAGTAGTTGTTGTGGTTGTTGTAGTCGTTGTCGTAGTTGTTGTAGTTGTGGTTGTTGTAGTTGGAGTAGTAGTTGTCGTTGTCGTTGTTGTAGTAGTAGTAGGAGTAGTAGTAGTAGTTGTTGTGGTTGTTGTAGTCGTTGTCGTAGTTGTTGTAGTTGTGGTTGTTGTAGTTGGAGTAGTAGTTGTCGTTGTCGTTGTTGTAGTAGTAGTAGGAGTAGTAGTAGTAGTTGTTGTGGTCGTGGTAGTCGTTGTCGTAGTTGTAGTAGTTGTGGTTGTTGTTGTAGTTGGAGTAGTAGTTGTCGTTGTCGTTGTAGTAGTAGTAGAAGTAGGAGTCGTAGTTGTGGTTGTTGTTGTAGTTGTAGTTGTAGTCGTTGTGGTTGTGGTTGTTGTAGTTGTACTTAAAAAAAAAAGAGAAACAGCAATGAAAAATTGTAGTGTAGATTAATAGATTAATCGGAACGAAAGCGCTGGGTTATCGAGGATGACCGAACCCATTTAGTCTAACAATAAGACTCTGAAATGAAAATTTAAAAACTTATTATAAATGAAATGAAAAGGAGACTGAAATTTCTTCATTTTCCCTGAAATCAAGCTTTAAAGTAATTTTATAGACTTGCTTAGGCTTCTACCTTAGTTCAGGGTCTGGCCTACAGACTAGAACCCATTGAACAGACTGAATTGCGTCGGTGCAATCTTGATGAGGAGTAACGGTTTTTGTTTTCAAAGGGGCATGAAAGGCTGCAAATTTCCTGAACCGAGTGTCAATCTTAACATATTCACTTGCAGAAAAAATTAAAAACCTAGAGGACGTAGTCAGATTTTATTTTAAAATAAACGTCATTTTCTTGCAAAATGAGATGAGCTTTCTGTTAAGCCAAGATGTTGACAGTAAACAGGAAAGAGAAGTGCCATATTGTACAGAGTGATGGTACCGTTTGTTGCTGACAGTCAGCTCATTCTCATGCTCCATTACCAGATCTAGAATACGCCGTTGAGTATGAGTTTGCTCCTTGTAAACTTCAAGTAGACCATGTTCTTCGAGAATGTAGAACACTCTTTGTGCATTTCTATCGCTTATTCCTTCAGGGTGGTAGGCAAAGTTCAGATATATCAAGAGCTGCCTGAGTATAGTTTACTGACAAACTAACTCTCTACTTCTGCCATCCCACCGGAACCCATTGGATCAATGCGCTGGTATAAAAAAGGAGGATTGCATGTTGAATATTAGACTAAAATTGGTCTATGAAAAATTTTAATAATTAACTGTTCCTTCATTCATGGTATTTATTTCTTTGGGTTCCTAATTTCATATGTGTATTCAGTCAATCTAGACTTGCTTTATGTGGACCTAGACTGTTTTAAAGGCTCCTTTACATTTACAGTCATGAAGCAGGACTTGTTGAATATTGACTCACACACTTACAGTTTTAGGTTTGTCATACCTTAAACTTAATACTCTGCACTGTCCAAATAAAGTGAAAACCACACACCCTTCCTGGCCGGGACAGTCAATGAGAAATGGAATAAAAAATGATTTACTGTTAGCACAACACAGTGCGGTCTTCATCATGGATTAACGTATGCAAATTATGGCTTTTCTCTTACTCATTGCAATTAAACAGATTGAGACGCAATCAACCGGAGATACACTCTCACAACTTGGATATATTCATTATTAAATTCGACCGTGCTCAGCTGTCCAATCAAAATGCCTCTGCAAAAGCATTCGTTAACTTGGCCGCACCCATCCTTCTTTAAAACGGTTTGTTTGATTAGTGCACATATTAACTGGATTTTTGTCAGCACTAAATTGGTGGCAAAATATGCACTACGTGCAGCTACGGTCAGACCTTGTACATAGGAATGCCAAAGACAGAACGAGTTCATAATCTCGATGAAGTCAAAACACGATTGATTTTAATCAGACTGACACCGGATGTAAGTGGGAATTTTCCCAGGTACGGTACGTGTCAAACGTCACCTTGACATGAACACCATGATTAAGACCACATGGCAGTCAGTATGCCTCGGTTGTTTGGTACAATGACAACTTGTTCTTGCAAACCACGTTGACATGCTTGGACTCGCTTGTGATATTAGCACTTGAATTGAATCTTCTTGTTGTGTACAGTAACACCTCGACGTACAGGTAACATGATTGCACGCGTTTAGTGTCTTGTTCATTCAAATCATCAGAATTGGACGGATTGTAGATGTGTTTGGTGCAACAATACTCTGCCACATCATTCATTATTGTACATGTAGACCATAATTTTACAACAACTTAGGGCACATGTTTATACTCGTACGCTTTAATTAATTTACGCCTTGTTATCACACGCCAGTGTTGAAGACGGACATTGCGGGGTGACCCTACCACATACAATTTGAAAACATGAGTACATGTACACAACTCACACACATGTCATTGTTGCTTCGTCATAGACCTCTGCGCCACAGGTTCCAGTACTGATCTGCATATTAGCGCAAATGACAAAGTCGTTCGGGGATGTACAAGATGGGAACAGCAATGGTGGAAGTGGAAGAGGTGGACATTCACCATTTCTCCGACCATTTTTGCAATCTGAAAAGCAACATTGATACACATCATAACACCTAATTCTGCACACACGTGATTGCTCGTGCAGTTCATGCAGTTTCAGTCAAAACATGGCATTTCTTTGTAATTGTCACAGCGCCGTCATCCAGAACAATCAATAAAAAAAATCCCTTTGTGACTGAAGTTTCCTGTTTTCGTGACATTTAAGAACACAATGATAATGGAATCTTGACAGATTTCGGTCTCGTACCAATGCTCGAACATACATGCATAATCAGAATTTGTACGTTTACATCATCTTGAAATGTACCACTTTATCCTTCTCAACAACACTGTTTCGGTGAATCTGTTTAAAGTGATGGTTCATGCTCCTTACCTACATTGTACAATATTATACTTCAAGAGGCTTTAAAATATCTTGATATCTTGGTGGAAACAAATGTGAACAAATTCATCGATCACCTCGTTCATTATAAAGAATGATAAGTATAAGACACCAATATTCTTACCGAATATGCCGGGTATTTAAGTTTTCAAAATGGTCACTGAAATTACAGTTTTGCTAAATATAACTCAATATTTGATTGATTGTCAGAACGTAGTTTTTTAGAATTCAATCAGTGAGTCAATCTTTCACGTGTCAATGAAACTTGAACACCAATACTGATTTTACTTCGGAGGAAGTAACATTAAACAAATAAAATGTTTAATTTAGGCTATTATTTAAATTTTTCGGTCTTATTAGATTGTTTTGCTTGATACGTGATCTATAAACGCGTAATGAATTGAAGAACAAGTTGGATAGTCAACTTCTTTATTGCACGAAATGCGACGTTTTGGTGCAGATACTAACACCGGTATCAAGCAAGTGATACAAATGATTTCATGGAGGCAAATATAAACTTACATGAGATGGTGTTTTTTACAATTACCTGGTTTAATGTACATTTTGTTTTGATAAGGAGTTTACAGTGGGAAATAGTTTATACGAAGGTTGATGTACAGGATCTGATAGGTTGAGTTAACAGATGACATGATGGAAGTGATGGACTATCCATAGGAACTTGTTCTTCATTAATCCAGCTTCTTAAATTCCCCTTAAAGAACCTTATGAATTGATGGAATCACAACCGTGTAATCTTTGATCTTTGATTCAATTACCAAGTTAACTTCAGTAATAATTCATCGTTTTTGTTTATTAATACTTTGATAAAGAACATTCGGAAAATTGGGAACGACTTTGTGTATCGAGCTCTTTCATTAATACATTATAACTTATGAAAGAGATTAATTGTATTGATAATCACTTTGGCTTTGGATAATCGTATTTATGTCACAATAAATATATCAGCGTGTGATGGCACGCATTTACGATTTCTTTCACTTCATAAGTCTTTCAGATATTTCAGTTAAGAGCATGGTCTGAACGTTACAGATTATTATCGTTTTCATGTACCAAATAAACCACAGATTATATTGTCTGACGCTTGTAAATTTTATATCCGAAATGTTAACTTGTTCAACATATATGGAAATAATCATTTGTGACACAATCTTATTCAAACTACGCACTTGGTCTGTAAAAGCAGCACCGTTACTACGGTATTTTGGTTATTTTATGAGCGCTTCAAAGTTCATTCAAGGAACATATGTTACAGGAGGCAGGCAGGGGTACGTACTTCTACTTGGTACAAACTGTGCCCAGACGTGCAGCCAGGAGATACAGGCGACGAGGAAGAGAGAGAGGTATACCGGAGTGATCATTCTGCTGGGTGATGTGGACCAAACCTGGAATAGCATAAATTAAATACACATTATTTATACAAGAAAAGTATTCAAGACAAGCTTTGGCAACAAGTTACCTAACTTATGAAGCCCTTTTCAGATATGAACAGCATTCACCCCACTGCAGTGTTAAGAAAGGGGGTTGTAGGATATTGACAGGTAAAGAAAGCATAAAGAAAGTTTGAGAGATAATCATACCATTTCTTTTAAAGTTCTATCCAAAAAAGAGACGTGCATTGCCATCGACAACAAGATTAGGTTTTTAAAAGGGTGTTATTATTTTGGAATGGTGTTCCAAGGACATTCAATAGACTAGTGAAAGAGAACCATCCCAGCTAAAGAATGGTGTAATGCATCGAGTAATAGTGTAAGTCTTAGCATCAATGGTCATAAAACGAGGATATTGTAATAAATCGAGATATATTTGTACATAAGGTCATTTTTCCATCAAAGCAAATGTTTTGTCAACATCATTTTTCTTTAGAATTTAATTCGAAAAAGTTATTTTTAAAGTCATTACTTAATTAAAAAGGAAAATTAAACCAGTCGATATTTCATAAAAATTTCACTAATAAATTTTTCAACGTCAAATATGTTTTACAGAATTAAGTATTTTCATCTAAATCACAATTTCATGTCAGTCTATAAAATGAACACAATACTTAGAAATTAAGAATTAAAGACATATGATTAAACCCCAAAATCTGAAGGTAATCTCGATATGTAAATAGCATCTCATTCAGTAAAATGTACTATTTTACCATGAATGAAGTGAATGAAAACGAGTACAAATGAATAACTTTTAAATCTGTGTCTTATTCTTTATTTTCCTGTATCTGAAAAAATATTCAAATTAAGCGATAACCAGTTGCACAGCGCTTATGGTCTACAAGGGCATAGCCCGAGAAGAGTTTAATGACATAACGCGAGGCCGAATGAGTGAGTGAGTTATTGTTTAACGCCGCTTGGGCAATATTTCAGCCATAAGCGGCGTGCGAGGCCGAATGACTCCAATATGATATTTTCAATACACGCTTAGGGATAAACAACACAGACAGGACACAACAGAATGTCCGTACGTCTTCTGGAATGGATCCCCGTAAGTTCCAGCGGTAAGAGTTTCTTGTCAATACAAATGCTCTGGGTCGACTCCCACTTTCGCTGCACATAAATATGTTTTTAAGGTTTCTAAAAAGTTTAAAATTTTAAAACTTCATTAATGTAGAGTGATCATTTCATAACCGACCACGGTGGTCCTGAGATAACCAACTTGCTCTGATGACATCTGATGATGTTATATAATCTTCAACTCATACAAAGGAAATAACTTCCCAATGGATGTAAAGAAAAGATAATATACATAAAAACGTATGTACAATTTGTGCGTCGAGTTTCATTAGTGAGGACCGGATATTGTTGTGGAGCCATTTTTGCCCACTGAATTAAGTTTGGGAACATCAAAAAACAAATAAAATTTCATGCAAAAATAACTTATTGCCCTTTTTTTAAAAACATGCATTAACTTATTTCCGTGGAAAACTATGCTTATGTTTTATGTCGATTGTTTCATGTTGTTCTTTATATCGTTTTAACCGTTATTGTCAGGTTTGGACATATTCCTCTCATTCTCGTATATTCTTAAACACGGTCTCGATTACATTAGCGAATTATAATTGTCACAGTGACAGTTTTCATACAGTAGCTCTCCATATACCGGTCCTCTCGTTGAAGGGGGAGCAGACATAGAATAAAAACAATTATTAATCAGTTAAATCAAGTTAAAAACCCACCTTGACTCTCCTTACAAGCAGGTGGTTACAGCAAGGTGATGACTGGAGTGAAAGTTTTACGGGACTGCAGCTTAAGATAACAACTGTCAAGCATGGATTATAATACATAATCGCCCAAATACATATTCTGGACATTAGGCATTATATAGAGAAACTAAATATCCAGTACTTTACGAAAAGATCTATTATTAATCCTGAAAATGATGCAAGACGATTTTTCATTGGAGATTAATATTTGTCATTCTAACGAATCATCCCTCGTTTAATACGATACTTGAACAAATCGAGTCGAATGCCTGTTTATCTTTCCCTTTCTATGTGTGTAACTGCCCATAAGGTTTAAACATAATCTCTATGAACAATATCCTTAATGTTTAGGTGTGTGAAGTATGAATGTAAATCTTAGAGGATAATGGTTTCACATCTGTTTGTTGTATCATACCTTTAACCGCCTCGTTAAAAAGGGAGGGGCAAAGTGGTATAAGGATTATCAAATTTCTCTTTATATTTGAAATCTTTTCTAACCCCATGTCGTATGTCGGTGCTACTTATCAAACAACGGAGGGAAGGTTTGTTTTAATGTTTTTGCTCAAATTTTGTTCTGCACGATCAATAGCCCTGAGTAATATGTTATTGATTTGGAAACTTGCATACTAGACTTTAAATTATGATATATCCAGTTCATTGTTTTACTTGCGATAACGTCTTCCTAAATTTTTTTTTTACATTTCGTTCCAATAAAGATTTTTAGTCATTGAAAAGTATTATAAAGTAATATATATAAAAAGTAATATCAACTGATTTTAGTCAGTTTAAAGTTTATATATATATATTGAAAAATACGAAGTCAGAAGTAAAAACAATCCATTTTAATGGCTAGCGCTTTCAGCTCAACGAGCCTCTTCAGGCCATACATACAACGGATAATGCGTTGCCAAAAATCATCAATCTCAGCAGTCATCAACTATCTGCCGACGAAATCAAGCTCCTAAAAAGAGGATTAAAATTTACCCCGACACCTCCTAGAAATGAGGATACTTTAAAATCTGAATTAAAAGATTTTACCAGAAAAGTACGTTTGACAGAATATTTCACAGATAAAGATGATGATAGTGATAGCGACGATTCAGAAGAGCCGCTAAATTCTGTGAATGAAAGTTTAGTGAGAAATAAGTCAAAATTCACTCCTAAACCGGGAAGAAATAAATATCTGGATGACTTTGTAGAAGCTGTGGAATCAACCCCTGTGCAAACTACACAAATTAAACACAATTTATCTGCCGGTGAAAAGAGAGCTTTACAGCAATTGAAGAATAATTGTGACTTAATAATCAAAGAAGCGGACAAAGGTGGAGCCGTTGTGTTAATGAACAGAGAGTTTTACCAGAATAAAATTACAGAAATGTTAGAGAACCAAAGTTATAACAACACCTCAAATCAAACAGAAGAGAATCGCATTAGGCGGAAAATAACTTCTTTATTGAAACAACATTGCACGGAGCTTACGGAGCAGGAGCAAAATTATCTCTGTGATTATGAATCAAAAACAGCCTATTTTTACGGACTCCCCAAAATACATAAAAGCAAGATTATCCAAAAGGAAATTGAAGAACAGAATGACATTGTAATAACATGTGTAGATCCTGAAGATTTATCTTTCCGACCTATAGTCGGTGGCCCGGAGAGTCCCACACAACGTTTAAGTAATTTCATTGATATCATTCTGAAGCCTCTGTGTAGAAATGTTAAAAGTTATCTAAGAGATGGTTTGGATTTCTTATGTAAACTACCGAAAAATGTTGCGCCAGGTACAAGTTTAGTTAGTTTTGATATCGTTAACATGTATAATAACATTGATAAACAATTGGGTTTAGAAGCTATACAATATTGGTTAAACAAATGCAGATGTGACTTAGCCGACAGGTTTTCAGACAGATTTATTCTAGATGCTCTTGATCTTGTAATATCCAATAATGTATTTTATTTTAATAGTGCATTCTATACTCAAATTAAAGGCGTCGCTATGGGAACTAAAGTTGCTCCCACATATACAACCCTGGTTTTGGGATACCTTGAAACTTTCCTTTATTAGGTAAAGAAAGTTGGACAATCACTCGGACAGAATATGCAGGAGCATGTTGAACAGCATTGGAAAAGATTCTTGGATGACTGTTTCATGCCATTTATGGGAACAAAAGAGGAAGTGTGTAAGTTGCATTGTATCCTGAACTCTTTAAGTCCATCTTTGAAATTCAGTATGGAAACAAGTGACTCTAATTTGAATTTTCTGGACGTGACCGTGGTTGTAAAAGAGGACGGTCGGTTAGAGACGGATTTGTACTATAAACCTACAGATACGCATCAATATCTGGACTTTCAATCATGTCATCCAAGTCATACTAAGCGTAACATCCCGGACTGTCTCGCGAGAAGAATTTGTGCTATTGTAACAGATGACACACAAAAGAGGGAAAGTTTAAAAGAACTCAAGGAATTTTTGTTGATACAAAACTATCCTGAAAGTCTAGTACAAGACAGTGTACAGAAAGCCGTTGTGTTAGATCAAAGTCGCCTCAGAGATCCTAAATCTAATAAACAGTGTGATAAAAACATTGTTCCGTTGGTTTCCACCTTTAACCCTAACCATCAGAGCGCTGCTGCAATAATTGACAAAAACTTACCTATTTTACATCAAAGTAAAGAAATGGAAAAAGTTTTGTGTAAATCAAAAATTGTTAACAGTCTTAAACAACCTAAAAACCTAAAAATCTTCATCCAAGTTTGATTCAAGTGAGTTAGAACCAACTGTATCTAAATGCGGTGATTCACGCTGTCTTACATGTAAAAATATCATAATAGGCTCTTCTGTACATATAAATGAAAGTAAAGTGTTTTCTGTAAGACAAAATCTTAATTGTAACAGTAAAAATGTTGTTTATGTCATCACATGCTCTGGGTGCAATGAAAAATACATTGGAAAAACTGAAATGAAGTTAAAATTACGCATGAATTTACACAGATCTCAGATTAATCATCCAAAAAACCGTACAATTCCATTGAGTAAACATTTAGCTGAGTGTGGAAACGGGCATTTTTCAGTTTTCCCAGTGTATAAATTAAATTTTGATAACAATAAACTTTTAGAAACAAAAGAAAGCAGATTTATCAAAATGTTTTCACCAAGGTTAAATTCTAGAACTTAAATGTTTTGCTGTACATGTATCCTATTGTAACCTATATTGTGACGTATTAATGTAATGACGTCATGTTGTACACGATGACGTTGCTTGGCAACGCATTATCCGTTGTATGTATGGCCTGAAGAGACTCGTTGAGCTGAAAGCGCTAGCCATTAAAATGGATTGTTTTTACTTCTGACTTCGTATTTTTCAATATATAACGCCTGGGAGCTGAAGATCAATTTCAAATTGGTGAACTTTTTTCATATATATATATATATATATATATATATATATATATATATATATATATATTTGGCAAACGTTTTCACTATTCGTACCTGCTTCATCAGGCCGTTAAATGCAAGTATATATATATATATATACTAATCGAACAAAATTGAAACATCGTGTTTTTACCTCATGTGACAAAGTATGATATTCTTTTCATAGTAATGGTGTTTCGTGGATAAGGAGGAGGATCGGTAGTGTATAGTTTCCATCACCTAATTGAAATAAAGTTCCTCTTTTCATCAAATGAGGCAACATGTTTATCTTCAAGCGTAAGATTGACGCAGTGGAAATAACTAACTTCGCTATCTTAGAAGGCGAAATAAACGTGTTATAAGTCAAGAATTGACTGTAATCACATGACCAATCATGTGACTCCTGGCGACCTGTCAGTCATGCATTGTTACATTTAATTAGTTCTAGTATCAGTATTGGTGCCATTATGCCATGTGTTTGACTATCGTAATGTTTGAATACTACTTCCAAAGTGGGAATGTTTCTGCATGCGACTATGGCAATTTATTTGAAAAGTTCATGTTTGAAATTTTGTGAGTAAATTCACAAATTTATTTTCAGTATTGTCTGTAATGACTGGTCAAAGTATTGTTAGTTTACAAAAGCTGGTGTTTTAATTGTCATAATCATTTACAAATTATCTAAAGAACGTTACAATGTCACACCATTAGATGAATATGAGAAGGTTCTAGAATCTTGTAGATATAGAAACAGCAAAAAAACTCTCATGGACTGTGTAGCAAGGTACTCAAAATTTTTGGGGTTAGGCAACCAGAATATTGGATCCATCTTAAGCGGTTGACTGTGTTAACGAGTATTCAAGCTACTCAGTTCATTCATATAAACAAAACGTGTAGTCGGAGGACACTAGCCCATACGAAAGACGTTTTAATCCAATGCCTCGATGATTGTGCAAAGTTTGGTTGTTATATCTTTATGATGCATAATATATAGTTTTGGCGGCTACTAAAGCCACATGTTCTTATGTTTTCATTACTTCATTTTAGTCATGAAAACGGTGACCCCCATGCTTGCATGCACAGATGTTTAGCTTTCACGCCTGTCCCTCGACCTATTGTAGAACAACATGGCGTTGAAGTATGGTCTGATTGTATATGACAGTGTGTGTTATTCCAGGTTTGGTCCACATCACCCAGCAGCATGATCACTCCGGTATACCTCTCTCTCCTGCTCGTCACCTGTCTCTCCTGGAGCCACGTCAAAGCGCAAAGTATGATCTATTTGTCACTTGTAACCAAAGCAATCTCATTGAAATCAGTTCGGAACCAGTGAGGTTTGTCAGATGACCTTTGCACCCAGGGCATTCAGAGGTGAAGCTTGAAAGCCATTTGATCGATTTGATATTTAAGTCTGATTGTTTGAGATTTTCTAAGAGGAAATTTAAAATCAAGGTCACCCGACACCACCCCTTTGGAGTATTCAGATCCAATACGAGTTATATGTTCTGACAGATGTAAAGGACATTGATATTCTATTAACTTAGATTTAGGCACTTGAAGAATACTTCAATATCTATAGTAGAGAGCAGGGATTTTTTGAAAGTGGGGGGGGGGGCTTGAATTGAAATTTTGTAACCAAAAAAAAAAAAAAAAGAAAAAAAAAAAGAAACTTGCTGGCTGCTTATCCCATCTTATCATCAATTAGGACATAATACTGAAGTCAGTTTAATTCCTTGTTTGATTGGATGTTTTAGTTTTACCCTCAGAGTAGTTTTAGAACTACCCTCAAAGTAGTGCATAGTAACTGTTTTGTAACAATACTAGACCAGTTATTGGGAAATATGTAGTAGAAAGGGGAAAATAGTCATTTTGAAAACAAAAAACATTTCGAAAAAAAGTGGGGGGGGGGGGTGCTGGCTTGCGGGGGCTTAACCCCCCCCCCCCCCCCCCCCCCCCCCCCCGCCAATCTTCCAGTTTTGTCCACAGTGGTCTCACAAAATCACATTCCCAGAATAAATGTTGGATAGTATCAGGATGTCTTGAACAGAAATCACATAGGTCAGACTTCAAATATCCAATTTTGTAAAGTCGAGTATTTGTTGGTAGGATCTGGTGTAGAATTTTGTATTGAAACCATTGTATGTTTGTATGAGTAGTGCATCTGAAAGGTATCTTGTTGTATTTGTTCCATGCTATATCAGGAATGTTGCTTTGTAATTCGAAATTCCACTTGTTGATATGGTGATTTTGTATGCATTGACTCTTAATAAGGATTGAATAATAGTGTCTAGATCCTTTGTTTTCTTTGCAGAGATGTTTTATATTGAGAGGAAAAGTTGGTAATTCTAACTTTTTTATTTGTGTCAATCCCCTTGATTTTATGTATGCTTTTATTGCTTGAATCAAGCCATGATAGAGAATACAGTTTGTATTGATATCATATATTTTCTTAGATTCTATAAAGTCTAGAAAACAGCCGTTCTCATCCAAAGGTCATTTATAAAGTGAATTCCTTTGGAGTTCCAGTCTGGGTAATAGATAGTTTGTTTACCAATCATAATGTTTGAGTTGTGCCATATTGTTTCATTAGGAATGTCTGTAACTGCTTGGGATGAGATATTTTTTACAAAGTCAAGCCAAGATGATACTAAGTCTATATAGAACGGATTTCTAATATTTTGCGTGATTTCGTTCTTTAAATGATGACAATTAAGTTCTAAAATGTCCATTGAATTGATTTTAGGCAGGTATATTTCAATTAAATTAGACCAAGATGTTGGTTTCTTATAATAACGTCTAAGGACGGATCGCTTTTGCGCTTGGATAATTTCTTTTATCTTGGGAACATTGAAACCTCCGTCATCTGTATTGCAGATAACGTGGCCTCTTTTTATTTTATCAGGTTTATTTTTCCAAATGAATTTGAAACATTTGCTTTGGAAATCTTTAATGACGTTTTCAGGTGGGTTTGGGATTGTTGTAAAAAGATGGTTAAGTTTCGGAAGAATAAGTGATTTTAATACAGTGTTTCTACCAAGCGGAGTGAGGTTTCTGGCAGACCACAAAGTTTGACGTTTTATGAGCTTTTCATCGTAATTCATTTTAACCATGTCCTCAAGATCTAGACTAAAGTGAATTCCCAAAAGTGTAAAGGAGTCTTGATCCCAGTTTAGCTTTCACTCGGGGCAAAGTTTCATTCTCGAACGTTTCTTTGATCCCAGCCATAAAATCCTAGTCTTGTCCACATTAACCTTTAGTCCTGAGAAACGTGCAAAATGTTCTAATGTTTGCATTACAGCGTAAAGACAACGTTCGGTGCCATCTAGCATGCAAGTAGTATCGTCAGCGAATTGTGCCAATAGATATTCAACATTGTCAACTTTTATGCCTTGAATGTTAGGGTTAGAGAGCAGGGATGGTTCTTCATTCCCACAGTTTGTTCATTATGAGGATGTTGCTTCACATAAAACTGTTTCTTCAAATACATTTCACTATTGATTTGAGGTCATGACGGTACACTCAAAAATAGTTTTCTTAATGCATTTTGTATCACTCATAAACTTCCTGCTTCAGCGTCCAATGGAACAGTTCAAATATTGAAATAAACATGAAACTTGACGTAAGGTTTTGAATTTTAAAGAATACATTCATCCTCTTCTCATCTGTATTTTCTGAAAATGTGTTTCCTTTTCAGATTTCTCTTTAGAGAGTGTAATAAAGTTAACTTCTGAAACAGCTTGCTCAATAGCAACTGAACGTACTTGACAGTATCAAAGACACATGTGCACACTAAGATTTCGAAAAAATGAATGATGCACAAACAATATTACAAACAACCCGCACATGGCAATCTACGAGGGGATATCAAAAAGTTTCAATTATCACAAATAATGTGCTGGTGAATACGGACCAAATGGTCATTGTAGCATTAGTGATCCTTGTCTAGTTCCTAGGTCAACAATAGTCTTTTTCGCGACAGCCAGTTTTACGTCTGTTGACCAAATAGCATAGTACCCCCTAGTATGGAGAAAATTGAGGCGCGCAGTGTAATTAAGTTTTTCCATTTGAAGGGCTATACTGCACGTCAAATTCATGATGAGATGAAATCTGTTTATGACAATGACAGCACATCCTATGACACTGTTGTGAGATGGAAAAGGAATTTCCAAACAGGCCACATGTCCCTCGCAGATGAGCCAAGAGGTGGACGCCCCTCACTTACTGATGATATGGATGTCATCAAGAAGGTTGAGACGCTGGTTCAAGAAAATCGCCGCGTAACTCTACAAATGATAATGCATGAAACAGGTCTGAGTTAAGGCAGTGCATGGAACATACTCCATAACCAGTTGCATATGTCCAAAGTGTTGATTCCTCGTTACAAAAACAGAATCGAAGGGGCATGCCACATGCCATGAGGTTCTGGAACAAGACCAAGAGGATTTCTTCAAACGTCTTGTTACCATGGATGAATGCTGGGTCTATCAATATGATCCTGAGACAAAAGAGATGAGCATAGGGTCGAAGCATGCTACGTCACCACCTCCCAAAAATGCCAAGGTGCAAAAGTCTGCAGGAAAGGTCATGGTGTCTGTTTTTTGGGTTGTCGTGGAGTCATCTTGACGGATTATCTAGCTTAGGGCCAGACCATTACTGGAGCTTATTAATGCAACCTGATGAGCAAGTTACGAGATGCCATTAAACAGAAGCGCCGCGGTATGATCACCAAAGGTGTACGCCTGTTAGCTGACAATCCCCACATAACACTTGCCAAGCAGCTGCTGTTGAGGCACGGCGATGTGGTTTTGAAATCTTACCACATCCCCCCTATTTACCCGATCTTGCACCAAGTGACTTCTTGTTCCCCGAGATAAAAAATCCACTTCGTGGACGTCGTTTTGAGGACACCATTGACATCATTCGAGAGGTGTAGGCTTGGTTTTCCATGAAATCAGTGGTCTTCTATTCAGACGGTCTGCGCAAGGTTAAGAAGTGATGGGTAAATTTGTATGTCTGGATGGCGAATATGTAGAGAAGTCTTAAAACATGAGAACAAAATAAAGTTAGTACATTTGATATGTGTCTGTGATAATTGAAACTTTTTTATATCCCCTCGTGCCATATAAGTTATTTGAAAATATGTATGTACTCTGACCGGAAGACCCATAGAGTATGTTAGTGTTTCTAATACAACAATGGTTTTAAAACACTTGATACAAGATACCAATTGTTCGACACATTGTTCTGCTACAAAATGATAACGAGATGTAGTATGAACATGACGACAAGTAGACGTAAGTTTGTTCAAAAACAACTTCCCGTACCCTAACCAGTCAACTCTGATGTCATCACGCAGGCTTTCTTATCTTGCGTCGCACGTCAACTTAATCTATGTTCAAAACGATTAAAACAATTACGTTTCTACTTTTGAGTTGTAATATTAAATGTGTACACTTTATATTAGTGAAAAAATAATAACCATAAATAGGTTAAGAATAAATAAAATGACTAAAACTGACACACAAAAAGAGAATAGCCTTTAGGAGATTTGTATGAAACATGATAAATGCATATGATCAAAACTTTAGGAAATATTGTGTAGTTTATCTTTTTACTAGATTTAATGGCGAAAATGGCTTAATTTTTTTCAGGGTAATGCAATAAAAAGGCAAACATAAACAAATATTTTTCAAGGTTTTTGGTACGAACAATTCCTTTGAGTAATACGATGTAGTTCCTATAGGAATTTACCTATTCCAAATCTCAAAGTTACAAAACGAACTTTATCTTTATCTATCTTTATCTAATTATTTTTGAGTTAAGTAGCTTTAACAAATATATATAAAAGCATTCTAATGCAATACCCGTAAGGCACTAAAGCAGATAAGAGATACTACATATGTTTAGATTATACAAAGCACCCATGCTCGATAATGTTTCATTGAAGTAATTTGGAAGATATTTAGGTATTCAAATTATGAAAATATGTCCTAAAAATTTGCCGGAAGAAAATCGTGCTACACCAACCTCACCGCAGGTTTTATAATTTTACTCCATAAAAGAGGGTTAAATTCAGTTCTTTTTCTCCAGCATAATTGGTTTTATTAGACTAAGTAAAGCAATGAACTCTCCCTTGACCATGTATATGTATCATGGTATGTTCGACGGCCAACAGCGTGACGTCATCTCACCGGAGGTTCGTTTTTCGTTTCAGATTGTAAGCTAGGCCGAAACGATGCTGAATGTGTTGGCGCCGCGCTTCCAATCTCAATATTCCCACAATGCAACCGGCAACGCTTATTTGTTGTCTGTGTATATGGTCAAGTCTTTCGATTCAGCTGCGGAAGAGATATGATTTATTACGAAGCGACTGAACAATGCGGGTGAGTTATTTGTCCAACCTTTAAACTTCTACTTTTGAGAGCGCATTTGCGTAAATTTACACATTTTACGCTGAGATGCGTGAACATGCTTGAAGTTAAAGGGACACTAAGTATGCTGTTGGATCTTACCTCCAAAAGGCACATCTAACAGTCATGGATGACACGGGGTTTGTTTGGTTGAGCTAGCAAGTATAGTCTAGGAGATAGACTCTGGGCAAAAATACTGCTCCTAGAGTCACTATTGGAGTGAAGTATAAATGGAAGAAGCAAAAACAAAAACTATAAAGGTTCCAATCTCCAAAGGCACAACTAGATGTCAGGGTTGGACAAATGTATCAAGTTTGCTCTAGCTGTCATGCATAGTCAAGGAGATGTGCTTCGTTAAAAATTAGTTTTCAAAGAACCCCTGATTTTATCGTGTTTCCATGGAAAAGGCATAAATATAAATTAGTGTTAAGTTTCTAACTCTCAAAAGGCTTAATTGCGGATTATGGTTGACATATGTACCAAGTTGGGTTAGGCCAGCATGTAATGTAGAGGAGAATTGCCGGACAATGGCTTTTTACCCCTGTTCACGCTGTAAGACGGGGTGTTATAAAGAAAAAGAAAAGTGATCAAACGTCTAAAATAACCCACCAGTATCATCCCTGGTGACTCTGCGACCCAAAAGAAGCGGCTCGGGCACCACAGACATTAACAAATCCTATTTTCTTCATGTTCTCCAAAACAAAAGGAACAAGAAGACCTGAAATCTTGTGTACAGTTTATTGGCTAATGGGGAAATTTTGTAGATTTAGTGACTTTGTTGCCACATATGAGGGTCTAGGGCATGCCCTTCAACCTTATTTCTCTCTTCTCTCTTCTTTCTGTCTTCTTCCCAAGAACAACTTTCCCAGAGTACGTATCCCTATGTGTAATTACTATCGCTTAAACGTTCGGTTTTTTCATGGAACGTTAAATCATCTGAAATGTGTTAATGTTGTTTTCATATCATAAATTTTACACAAGTTTACTTAGAGTTTACAAGAAAAGAAAATGGCAGATTGAAGTCATCCGGATTTTAACTTTAAGGCCATCAACTACAACCACAACCACTACAACATCTACTACGACAACAACCACTACGACGACGCCAACCACCACTACTACAACTACAACTACAACTACAACCACAACGACTACAACTACCACAACGCCAACCACGACGACTACCACAACAACTACAACCACTACCACAACGCCAACCACCACGACTACCACTACAAGTACTTCTACAACTACAACTACAACCACAACGACTACCACTACCACAACGCCAACCACCACGACTACCACTACAAGTACTTCTACAACAACAACCACAACGACTACAACTACCACAACGCCAACCACCACGACTACCACTACAAGTACTTCTACAACTACAACTACAACCACAACGACTACAACTACCACAACGCCAACCACAACGACTACCACAACAACTACAACCACTACCACAACGCCAACCACCACGACTACTACTACCACAACGCCAACCACCACCACTACCACAACAACTACAACCACTACAACAACTACTACTACCACTACGACCACCACTACTACGACACCAGGTAAGATATATTTCATAGTATAAAGAATTATCCCGTAAGATAAATTCAGTGAAATTTTGACGCTGCTATTAGTTAAATATTTTAAGTGTAAAGGTCACAGTCAAAGTCAAAGGGTCAAAGAGTCAAGTCTCTGGCCAATTTGCAATAATCAATATGATTTATTCACAAGTATTTTCGATACATGTTACATGTTGCGTAGATGCATTACAAATAAACAGACTGCATGCTAGATATATAGCGCATTACAAAACATACTTGACATTGAATTGAAGAATTTAGGATTAAAATTTTGCTTATTTATTTTTGTTAAAACAATTTGATACAAAGTTTATTAAAAAGCATACAATACATAATCACACATTATTATGTACAAAGTAATGTGTTAATTATATGCCAAACTTTAAAAGCAGAGATAATTTGAAAATAACTTCATCATCCTCTGATATCAAAATACAAATAAATTCCTTTACATGCGCATTTGATAGATAACGTTTTGGTATATATCTATTTCTAAGTTCAGTGTAAAATGTACATTAAAATGTTATTGAAATGTATTTCATTTTCAGTGGCGTCTCACCATAATTGAGAGCGTGTTTATATTTTTTTCTATTGAGTTAAACCTTATATAGTTTATATTTTTACTTTAGTTTTAGCAAGCTGAGTCTGTACCTGATTTATGATTTTCTTAGAAAACTATTTGTCAGAACTGATAGATAATTTTCAGGTTAAGATTGACTCCTAAACTGCATAAATCATAGCTGAACTACTGTGAATTAGTTGCCATCCTTGATAAAACATATTAATTGCTACGTTATGGAAATCTTTCAAAAACATTTGCATATTACTAACAATTTGGTCAAACGAAACGAAACGTCATCCATGAGAAAATTATATTTTCCTCATTTGCGACAATACTATCTAAGTGAAACATTCTGTTGTAAGCTATATTTGAAGCCGATATCCTGGCATACGGAGAAACTGAAACCAATTATTGAAACATCTAATCCGTGAATATCTTTGGTAGCCCTACACTTTAGATCCTTATAAGATTATAGGTAGAATTTGAGTATCAAATAACTTAATGCAACAGCAGATGATTTTGATAAACAGTTCTGGAGCGTTTTTTTCTTTCTCTTTTTCTTTTTAGAACGTAAAGATTGAAAAGGAGCACAAAATGTATTTCTTTTTTATATCTTGATTTGTAAAATTATATAAAAAGATATCAATATTTCCGATGGTTTGGTTCTTCCATATAAAACCAAAACCGTGGGAGAATAAACTCTTATATCTCTATATGGGATGCCCATGTAATTTTGCCAATGTAATCTAAATGTTAAAGCTAGTTCATTCAAGTCTCGTTCACATCGATAATTTTTATCCAATGTTTAAACCATTTAATTTGATAATTTATATAGTATTTATGGGTATGGGTGTCTTCCACATTTGCCGTGAATAATGGGTACTGATAATGCATCTAAACTTTTAGCTAATATTTTTAATATGTTAGAGATTGATGTTTTCGAGGAAATCATACTTTTGGTATCCCAAAAAATCAGATCCTATAAAACTATAAAATAGAATACATTTTTCCAAGAAATCCAGCCCTTAGGAAACAGAAGTGTACAAAAACCGGTCCGAGTTTCTGGTATTTAATACCGCATATTACCCAACTAGTTGTTGAGTTATTTAGTATGGTTGTAAATTATCTGCCCAAAGTACTAATTAGTGATTTGCCGCTATAGTTATCTGGATCATCAAGATTTCCCTTCTCATGTAAAGCAACAATTATTTATGAACACCTACTTTTTGGAAGCTTACCATTATCAAAAAACCTGCTGACACATTAAATTTTGACCAGAAATACTATTATAATAAACATTTAATCAGTTCTATGATGCTATCATCAGGACCCGGGCTTCCCCGTTTTTAGATGTGATGAAGCATTTGTTATTTCCTTTTCTGATATTGTTGATTGAAGAATAAATTTATCCATATGTGTGTAAATTTCAGAAGGTAACCTAAACAAATCGTTATTAAAATCTTACTCCAACCTGAACAATATTTATTGCATTTAACATCTAAGAGGCTAAGGCTGCTCTTGCTGTAGAAGTCTTCCGACTGTCCCCTCAGCTACTCCTCAGTAGCTGCTTTGATCCCATCATCATCGTCAAATCTTTTACTACACAAGTGTGATTTCAAATCGCAAGAGAGATAGGCGTCGCTCGGGGCCAGATCTGGACTGTAAGGGGGACGGTTAAGTTGTTAAAAGCCACATTGTTGAAGTGCAGCCTGTACAATACCTGTCTACCTTTATTTTTCAAATCTGACATGACTAAGCCATGGTCCCGTGCAACCATAGCATCTGTAATGAAGAATATTGAGGGTCTTCTTTCCCATACACATTGGTTATACGTCTATGTACTTTGGGCGCATTTATCCCTTCTTTCGTAAGAAACTTGATAACCGCACGATGCTCAGTTATAAACTTTCCATGATTACAGGAGGGTACCTATGTTCAACAGGCTGTTACATTAACGATAATGTCTTGGTATATCAATTCTCAATTCTATGAAACTATTGACTTCCCCTCGTGTTTATGACAACTTTCTTTTTCGGATGAGTCATATGAAACTGACGTAACATCAAGAAAATGAATTTCATAGATTTGTGTTCTCTGATCAACCAAGCAATGAAAGTGTTATTTTGACAGTATTTGCTTTTGGTTGCGATAACCAAGGAAGGATAAAAAAAGAGATATTTTTCTTGAGTGGTCATTTAAAGCGCTGAAATACAAGTCTTTTATTAGTTAAGAGATAACATTAGAGCAAACGTTGAGGGCTCATTACAAACGTTTCTGATGACATAAAGTCCCCAGTTAATTTCGGAAAATTGTATATATTGATAAGTATCCAAAATCGAATATCTTCCGCTTTTCATTATAGAATATGTATTTTCCATGGTAAATATATACATCTAAATACATATGTAATAAACATTTCCATAGACAATTTATATAAACAATACGAAAATCTTTTACAATGTTGAGGTAATACACAATCACATATTCACAACAGTTAAATTAACCAAAGTCATCCATCAGCTTGGTAGAATGGAACACATAGTCGTTGTATTTTGTGCAAGTATACTGCACGTAGCCGTAACTGACAACTTCGTGTCTGTGTCTTCGTGTCATGATGCCACAATCTGGTCTTTTCCGATGGATTCGTGTTTTTTTACAGATTGTAGAGACAGGTTGGCTGATGGCGTGTGTACAGGCGTACCTGGCGGAACTCAGTTTAAAGACTGTAGTAACCCTTGTTCTGTGTTCTTCGGTTGTGTGGAGGGGAACCCAACAATGGCGTTTGACTGCGGCGATCGAATATACGACCCCGCAGTAGGAGACTGTGTAGAGGGAACGTGTCCCTGATACTGGTGAGTAGAGTTGTAAGGATATGAAACAATCACTATGGACTGTGTAGAGAGAACGTGTCCCTGATACTGGTGAGTAGAGTTGTAAGGATATGAAACAATCACTATGGACTGTGTAGAGAGAACGTGTCCCTTATACTGGTGAGTAGAGTTGTAAGGATATGAAACAATCACTATGGACTGTGTAGAGAGAACGTGTCCCTGATACTGGTGAGTAGAGTTGTAAGGATATGAAACAATCACTATGGACTGTGTAGAGAGAACGTGTCCCTGATACTGGTGAGTAGAGTTGTAAGGATATGAAACAATCACTATGGACTGTGTAGAGAGAACGTGTCCCTGATACTGGTGAGTAGAGTTGTAAGGATATGAAACAATCGCTATGGACTGTGTAGAGAGAACGTGTCCCTGACACTGGTGAGTAGAGTTGTAAGGATATGAAACAATCACTATGGACTGTGTAGAGAGAACGTGTCCCTGATACTGGTGAGTAGAGTTGTAAGGATATGAAACAATCACTATTGACTGTGTAGAGAGAACGTGTCGTTGTGAGGATATGATATAGTCACTGGACTGAGTGGAGAGAACGTGTAACTGATACTGGTGAGTATAGAGTTGTAAGGATATGATACATTCACTATGGACTGTGTAGAGAGAACGTGTCTCTGACACTGGTGAGTAGAGTGTAAGGGTATGATAAGTCATTATGGGCTTTGGAGAGGGATTATCTCCCGTTTTCTCCTTGTTTCTCCTTTAGATAAGATTTTTAAGGTATCCCAAAAACACAATCATCAAGAGTTGTTTGTCCATCAAAATCCTCAATGTCATTATTCCATCAATGTTAGGTATTTGTAAAAATAAAATCAAAGTTCTTTTTCGATGAATTTTGAAATTTATCAATATATGATTATTGTTATCATTTTTGTTTGGAATTTAACCTTAATATTTATTGTCATCAAAGTCAATTTGATCAATATCATTTCTTTTAAAATTTAAATGTTTTGAAAGCCAATATTCTTTTATTGAAATTAAACCGTAAACCTGTTTTCCCATCGTAAGGTGGGATATCTGTACGAAGGATAAGCCTTATCCACGAAACACGCACGGTAGCTATCTTGTATTGAAATTAGATCAATATCCTGAATACAGCATTACATACAGCATTAAATACAGCACAGTAAACGTTTACACCAGTCATTTTCATGAGCACGAGTTTCACATCTGTGTTCTTTGTAAAATCCTCTCCTCCCATTTGTTGCACTATCTTTTTAAAACTAGACATCAGTAATGAACATAACCAAATTTCGGTTTGTTCCAATGAATTTCTCAAGTTAAATGGCCTTTGATCAATATGAAGATTTTTTGCACGCCCATACTGAATAATGTTACTAGTAAATATGTAACCTTTGGTCACGTGTCTCCTTCACAGCTGCAGGTAAAGGTAAGGAAACGCAGCTTCACGGAAATTACCGGTGTTCCCTCCGATGTCTACCGATGTACCATTTAAAGTTGGACGGTGTTCTTTCCGATATAGGGACGAACAATTTCTGTTATTACCATTTATCACCGATATTGACGTTTTTGTTTCACGATTAAGTTGCGTTTTCTTTCATTAAGGAAGCTTATCCTTCAATTAGGCACTGTGCGTATTCAAATTTTATGCATTTCCTTCCACTACTTAGGGGTACCTGATTTTATAAGTTGTATGAATATGTAAATCAAACATAAATCACAGATTTTTCTTGAACAGAGGTGTTTTATTATATCTAAATATCTATCTCCCTTGACACAGGCCTTGTTGACCACTCAGAGTGATGCTGATGGGAAGCTGACACTAAAGATGATGGACCAGACCCACCTGGATCCACCCATAGAAGGCTTCAGGCTCAGTGGACATACCTCATACCTTCTTATGATAATAGATAGTCAAGATGAAAACATGAATCATTCACGCAAGTAAAGATATATATCCACATAAAAGCCTTTTCTTTCGATTACTATTCATGATTCAACTCTTCCGTGAAAAATCCCCCTGTGGATGGACGTTTGAAAATATCTTTACATGCACTGGTTCAATGCTGAAAGGTTTTGGGGTTTTTTAAAGAGAAAACTTTTCTTCTTTAAACGCACTAGTGCACACCAATATTTCGTAAACACAACGAATACACAGATACTGCATATCTCTCGATATTATTCAAGATCCTCACTCAAGTAATCTACCTCGTAAGTTATTTAACAAATATTTACGTATTCAGCTCGTAAGGTTGATTTTTAAAGACCGGAAGTATTTAATGCAACGTAACTTTAAATCCGCATGAACTACGATATCGGAAATATTACGATTTTGCTTATAACCAAAAAAGCGGAAACGGCAGCCGCTTTGGCCAATCTAATAGCAATGCTAATGCTGTGTTATTAGATTTGTTTATTTACAACATTGCTTTCATAAAACATAATTCATTCTTTGTTCTCAGTTCAGAGTTTAGGTAAATTAAACAGCTGCACATAATACTAGTTCAGCCGCTTTCAACTGTCTATGATTTATCCGCACAGCTAACCATAGATTTTTTATATGTCCAAGCCGACAGCGGCTGTCTAAATTTTTTCATTGTCGATTGCAGGTCAATTGTTAAGAATTTTAAGTATTCATTGCATCGATAGAAAGCTTAAGTGAATGCATACAAGCGTGCATAAATGTCAAAAGCTTACTCACAACTCAACAACAGATCTCAGTATTCTTTTTCAGTTGGAACTGTGGTTCGTCTTTTTTTGGTCAACAATTTGATGACATGACAAATAGACCAAAGTTACTAATCGATAACCACTTTTAAGTCCATTGAATTCATTGGATGTTTTATTTCCTGGGCAAAGACAACTACAAATAATGAATTCCAAAAAGTAGAATAGTGTCAATCTTTTTTTTATTTAAATCCACATGATTGTTCAGCGTCAAAAATACGTGATTTGTCAACAAAGTATGAGAATACTGCTTCGATCGACTATGCAACATGGTGCACATTACACAACTGTTAGCCTTACCCTCTACTACCCGGTACTCTAATATACAACACCATGAATTGAAAGACTTTTAATTTATTGTAAAAGCAACAGTTCCACCTAATCTTCTCGCATGCATCCCTGCACTAAAATATTTATTTACATGATAACACATTCCAAAACAAGCAGCGAATAGTCCATGTACAATAACACCAATGTTTTCTATTAATCAAGCTGTCATTGGTAAATAACTTGCATTCCTATGTTAAATTTTCCAAACTGCCTCATACGTCTTGACAAAGCACGTCGTGATTATATTAGCAGACATTTGATGCAGAAGCACCATGTGCCCTAAAACGTTTGTCTTCATAATCAATTATTTGTAATAGGTCTTCATCGTATAATGATAGATGTTTCCTAAGCCTTTTGTCGGTTAAACTGAAACTCCCAAAATACGAAGTGTCATGAACCAGGGTCATTTTGGCAGATTATCAAAATCTCATTATAATCCCCTCAATTTACTTTAGATTAAATTTCTTCTAGAAATTTTCAGAAAAATTTGACTGTGCTTTTTACGTTGCTTTCTATTTGTTTATAAATACAATTTGTGATATGTTGACGCCTTCTGGAACTGAAAGTCAACATTTACATGGA
The DNA here is from genome assembly GCA_921293015.1 of Phorcus lineatus. Lineage (NCBI taxonomy): Eukaryota > Metazoa > Mollusca > Gastropoda > Trochida > Trochidae > Phorcus > Phorcus lineatus. Next base: position 18,815,430 of record OV121098.1, on the reverse strand, counting down.
AACAACTATTTCGTCTATATTAGAAATATTACTGACATTTAAATGTCCAATGAAACAATGAAATAACACAATTGAAAGGAATATCATGTAACAAACAATTCGTGGAAATGGCTCTTATTGTTGTGTAAACTCCTTATGAAAAGTATACGCATTTCGGGCAACCTCGGGTTGTGTAGGAATGAGATACAGCTCATCGGAGACGGGAGATGTTTAAAGCTTTGTATAGGGGCAATTCCCATAGGTAATGAGGTAATACTAGTCTAGATCGGATTTATAGCCACTATCGATGAAACCTGACTGACTGACTGACCGGAAGATTAAAAAGTTTAAATAACTTGCATTTAAATATTGAACATCAAATGAGGTAGTAGGAGTATAAGATACAAAATGTTTATTTTTAAAATGGTTAGTTTTAGAAATTGGTGACATTTTATAAAAGTCAATCTCATGACTAAAGGAAAACAGATCATTGCAAATCATTGCAAGATCGGGAACGAAGATGTGTGTCAACCTCTTTTTCTTCTTTCTGAAATAAGTATACAATATTTAAAATATTTCTACTCTCCGACAGGTTCTTCAATCAGAATTTCGAAACGCAATATTTAGGCAACATTCATAAGATGAGGGATTTCCGCAATGATGTAAGGGATGGGGATCATTGCCATGCACTAAAATGGTTAATCCAGCTACAAAAACGCTTGTTTTAGCCAAATCGCACAGCTTCGTACAGGCCAATAGATATTTTTGGAGAGCTAACTTTGACTTGATAGTTATAGTACTACTGTGGCTAAAATATGAATTATAAAACATAATCAAAATTAAAGGGGCACAGTATGTTGTTGGAGTCACATATGTATGTCAACTTTTATTAATAGTTATTTGACTCTCGGGCGTTCTGTGTCTAGCGCCATTTGACACTTGATAATTCATGGTTAATTAATAGTAGTGCAATCATTATAGGTGAATTTCAGTGAATGATTTGTTTTTCTACATTTGAGGCTCGGTTAAAGTCTAAAGAGGATTCACATTTTTTAGGCCTTTATGGTTCTATAATCAAATTGGTCCGACTTAAAATAACCCCTGTATCAGATGGATCTAGTTCCCAATAACCCCTCGAGTCAAAATGGTCTTGCTCCAATTTAACTCCGGTCCAATAACTCTAGAATAAATGAGACTCAGCCCGTTCCCAAGCGTCAAATGAACCAATAGAGTCAAAGGGGTTCAGCTCCAAATAACTCCCATATCAAAAGACTCCGGGTTTAAATGGCTTCTGGAGTCAATTCTGTCCGGTTTTAAATGGCTTCTGGAGTCAATTGTGTCCGGCTACAAATGGCTTCAAGAATCAAATGGGTCTAGCTCTTATCAAGAAAAGCCTTCAAAAAGGCAAAGTTGGAGGCACCCTTCTTAGGCTAGAAAACACTGTGAAACATGGTATAAAAGATTGTTTATGAGAATGTCACTTGATATTGAAGGTAAATAAGTAGGTTTAGGCCTAAAAAGGATAATTTTAAAAACCTGATTTATCAACACTTTATCAACCCTGTGAATTTTCATAAGGGGATTTTGTACTGAAATTACCAGCCCTTGGTGTGACTACGTAAATCAAATTGCCTTGTCCCTTAGACTTAAAGTTCAAATCGCTGAGCATGCCCTGACTGAATGTTCATACCAAGATGAATGTGCCCACGGGTGATAGAGAGTAGCGTATAAGAACATTTAACCCTTGGTGACCGAGGATGGAATTTGGTTAGGGTCGAGCGTTAAAGCATATAGATGTTCACCGAAAAATGAGTTAAACTCTGTATTTGATAATAACAATGATTCTTTAATATCTTTACGGTGAAACTCAAAAAACATGAAAAAAGTTATGTTTGATTTGATACGGTTGGGGTTGGGGTTGGGACCGAGACCTTTGCACTGAATATCGGGTGATAAACCCCCAAATAGTTGCGTTAGTGCATTCAGAAGCATCCACAGGAGACCAGTCTGTTGTGCATTCAGGAGTATCCGCAGGAGACCAGTCTGTTGTGCATTCAGGAGTATCCACAGGAGACCAGTCTGTGATGCATTCAGGAGTATCCGCAGGAGACCAGTCTGTGATGCATTCAGGAGTATCAACAGTAGACTAGTATGTGGTGCATTCAGTAGTATCCGCAGGAGACCAGTCTGGTGTGCATTCAGGAGTATTCACAGGAGACCAGTCTGTGGTGCATTCAGGAGTATCAAAATTAGACCAGTCTGTGGTGCATTCAGGAGTATCAACAGTAGACCAGTCTGTGATGCATTCAAGAGTATCAACAGTAGACTAGTCTGTGGTGCATTCAGTAGTATCCACAGGAGACCAGTCTGTGGTGCGTTCTGGTGTCCTGTAACCATTCACTGTCTGAGAGTGCGGAGTCCAAGTTGGACTCAGTGTACAGCTTATCTATTGGTTGATCGGGTGTGTATCTGGAGGGAACAAGGTTTGTGGAAGGGTTGTGAAATTGGTCCTGCTCTCCAGACAGAGAGAGGTCCTCATATTGAGAAGACGGATAGATGGACAGACTTGTTCTGTATTGATATGATGTTGATTGGTCGTCGATGTGGAGTTTTGATATATGGGGGGAACTGTTTGGCAGTTGGCACGGTGTGCCAGTACAGATGTTAGATGCATAGAACGGGAAGAAACTGCAATCCTTTCCTTGAACCGTGTGGTGAATGATTGGCTGGATCAGCCCACAACCTGACCCAGTGGCAGACAGGACGGACTCCACGGACACCGGGGAGAGACGCTCACAGTCCACCACCGGTTCACCCCGCACAGTGTTCCCTATCAGTTCGCTCAGCAGACCACTCTCAAATGATACATTAGTGGATTTGTTTTCTTGACAGTTCTTCTGCATTTTCATCAACATGTTGAAGTTGAATTTATATGTGTACCGTTTTCCGGGAACCTTTTTCAGAATGAGCCTGTCATAGTAATATCTCAGAGCTCGGCTGACTTTGTCGTAGGTCATTTTGGGTTTGTTTCTACGCATACCCCAGCGCCGCGCCACTTCTTCCGGGTCGGTCATCCTAAACTCTCCTTCCGGTCCCTCCCAACGGATGCAGACCTCATTGTCTGGGTCTGTGAGCAGCTCCAGCAGGAACTGCCACAGCTGGACCTGACCGCCGCCTGCAAAACGGACGAGGGCTTAGTTACACTCCAGGATAAAATCGACAATTTACAAGAGTCTAAAAGTAAAAAGTACGTGGGTAGATGTATGTAAATTCACATTTCTATGTGGAAGCATAATACCTTTACAATGCATAGACTTGTAGCTTCAAACTATATACATCTAGCCTTGTTATTGAAAAGCAATCAAATAAAACTAGAATTTCGAACCTCTGCCTCTACCACATGTAGTTATATCTGATTAGTTAATAGTAAAAAAGTTACAAACCGGCTAGAAGCAGGGAGGCAATCTGTCTCAGGTCAGATACTGCAGTGGGATTCGCTTGGGCTTTTTCTCTGCCCCTCATATCTGGAAGTGCAACATTATCGGTCGTTTTTAATGGTGTACGTGAATACATGTTACTAACATGCAACCATATGCAGGCATAGTTATAGTAACAGTTGGTTTAACTCTTACATAAGAATATATTGCCAGCATCAAATTTACTACAGAGATTGGATTGGAAATAAAGGTTACATCGTATTTAACGAAGACGACTATTAAGCTGTCGTTACAAATATTGAACATCTATTTATGACAGTCTTCTGGTTTTTTAGAAAATAGCCTTATGAATCATAAATGTTGCTTTTTATTTTAAAAAGACATGGAAGTGCCTACGAATTTTTATGATTGTTACCTGTCGATGCTGTTTTCGACTTTTCCTCGCGTCTGGTCAGGTGCTGGGAGCAAGGTTCATCTACAAGCAAGAGGGGAATTAGAGAACTGAGAGAGGTCGCTACATATCTAGTATAGGATATTTCCAAGGTGGTGTGATCTCACTGCTATCATTGAAGTGCAGGGTGTCATTTAAAGAATATGAATGCATAAGGAGATAGTCAATCTTGAATATATTTCACTAGAGATAATTTGGCACTCCCTGGTAGAAGTTCGTTTCTACATTTTAAACCATTCCGTTAGGTTTTTAAAGATCTGAGATATTAGAAATATTTTTTACGTGAAATCTATAATATAAGGAGAAGCGTTGTCTGAACTGTAAGGACCTTCTGAGGTCTGGGATCACGTGAAAATGCCAGTGCGCACCTCTAGCTCCGGCCTCCTGTATGATGAAGTCCATAATGTCGCTGAGAAGTCCGGCCTGGTCAAGGCACTGAGCACTTGACCACTGGCGAGTCTCGTACAGCTGACCCAGAAGCTCCCCGTCTGTACTGCATCTGCTATTGCTACTGCTGCTGCTGCTGCCGTTGATGATGTCACTGCTGCTGCCAGTTGTGCTGCAGATAGTGGCTTTCTCGCTGTGACTGCTGCATGTGCCTGTCCCGGCACCACTGAGAAGATGCTTCACCCTCAACTCCATCGTCTCCTCGTATGACGGCGGTCTCCTCAGATGGACTGGGCTCAGAGCTGTCAGGTCTGTCCCCTCCTCCCGTGGTAACGTCATCTCGACTCCTCCAGTCTCCCCGGCCACTTGTTTGCATACCGGAAGCTCGTGAAGATACGCAACATCCGTTGTCCAACCCGAACCTCGGCCCCAGTCGTCTATCGGAGAGTATCTCGCTGTCGTGGCCATGCTCTGAGAACTGAAGGAATGAATGAGTTGATTAAAAACCCTTTTCATATACGATTGTATCAAGAAAGAAGTTGCATAGATTTCCATGCTTATGAAAATCAATTTATAAAGTTCTGCATCCAATGCTTCAGGTTGTATATTTATTTTAATGTGATACCTTTGATACACAGTAACACGGTCAGCTTACTTCTTATTTGTAATTGTAGAATTTATTTTAAATTATTTTATAAAAGGCAAATTCTTTATGAACCCAACATTAAGATTCAGAAATACTTAAGAAATAATACAATACATAACATGAAATCCAGGGTTAGTAAAAAAAAGTAATTTCATCATTAATGAGTACTCAAATAATTAACTTGGTAATACTTTATGAAATAGGTAAATTCATCATTATCCTTTTAATTTATTATCCAAGAAGCTCTTCGTAACTCATAGAATTCAAATGTTGACTTGCTAGTATCTGAGAGAATTCCTTTGGTTTTTATTTAAACAACTATCTTGACAAAGATTAAAACTGTAATGATTTCACTATGGTTTGCAGTAGACATCTGCCTCGTTTAAAAAGTTAACTTCAGAAACACTGCCTAAGTTACAGACCGCCCACACAGTTTTCCTCACCAGCCCTGACTCATGGGACAATGTGACTCCTGACAAGAACAGGCTGAAATGAATACAAGCCCTTTCTTCACTTATTAGGAGATACCGAGTATCTGTAATTACCCAATCAAAGAAGTCAATTTAAATAGTCAGGGGATCTTACTATATTTTGTTTTGCATTCCTTAAAGTGACGTTGTATGTTTCATATCTTTTTAAGACTAAAATAAAACCAAAATGCGAGAAGTCCCGTGTTAAGTTCATGTTGCCCACCCAAACTTCTATCTTTAAATCTAAAATACCGAACAATTATATTTTCGTGTTTCAAGATAATCTATAAACGTTTAATAAATCTTAAGCAGACGACATTCTGCAGCAAAGTTACATGAATATTAGTTAATGAACTACTTCAAGGTCCACTCCGTGAGTTGTTGTGGTCATATATGCCAAACTTAATCAATGGTGTCATTTGATCGCCAAGTATCGACTCTTACCAAAAAGACAGATTTTAAAGCTTATTGTTTTTTTACAGTGACAATTAGAAGGTAGAACGTCGCAATTATGATCGAAAACCGGACAGTGGCGCGCGTCAAATAGTCAAACGTAATTTTGGAATCTTACCCAAAACATCCAGGAGGGCAGTTAGGAGTTCATATTGTTTCTTAGGTTATATAACTAGTATCCATGTGTATTTGACGTGATATCTACACTTCTGTGCATTTATAAGGCTGTTTTTAGATTTTCATGGAAAATCAGTATTTGTCATATCTATGTCTTTTGGACATGAAAAGTTCATTTGTTTTGATTTTTTATCACCACATATGACATTTAGGTTCGTATCAAAGGTAAATATTATGTTATGAAATCACGGAGTGGCTCTTTAACACTACCAACCAATGTTCGATTTTGTGTATGCTGTAAATGTTTTCAAAATTACGTTTGATTGTGTGGCGCGCGCCATTGTCCGGTTTTCGGTTTTAAAAACACGTCTCTAACCTTTTACATGTCTAATCTAAACTGATAAGCATTAAGATTGCGATTTTCAGGAACAACCGCTACTTTGCGATGAAATAACACCATCTGGATAATTTGACATGTTTGACTCCAACAACATGTATACTCTGTGCACTTTAATTTTCCTTCAAGGCAAGTTCACAAGATGTTATTGACTGTCCCTCAGCTTGTTTTTTTTGGTAAACATACATATCACATGGCTGTAACTGACAATCGTAGCCTTCAGGCCGAACGTAAAAAGAACATTTCGATGACTCTTCACTTTATTCTTCAGAAGCAACCATACAAATGAAATAGCGACAATAAATTGTTTCCTAAAGAACGACCTATCAAACTGAATAGCGATGAATAATTCAATTATCTTACATAGATACCAATGCAGCGATGACTCCCTAGAATATACTACAGAGATACCAATGCAGCGATGACTCTTCATGTTATCCTACAGAGATACCAATGCAGCGATGACTCTTTAAGTTATCATACAGATATACCAATGCAGCGATGACTCTTTAAGTTATCATACAGATATACCAATGCAGTGATGACTCTTTATGTTATCCTACAGATATACCAATGCAGCGATGACTCTTTATGTTATCATACAGAGATACCAATGCCGTGATGACTCTTTATGTTATCCTACATACATACCAATGCAGCGATGACTCCTAATGTTATCCTACAGAGATACCATTCAGCGATGACTCTTTATGTTATCCTACAGAGATACCAATGCAGCGATGACTCCTTAAGTTATCATACAGATATACCTATTTTCTCATTTATCATTTCTCTAAGCAAAATATATTTTCTTCAGAAGTTGAAACATTTCATATCCATTCAACTGGATTAACAGTAGATAAAGAAACAGTTTTGCGCATCAAGTGAAATCTGCACGCGGCCATTTTAGTGTGGATACCTTTTAATCATTTGAGGAAGGAAAATGGATTTGAGTCCCGTAGCAGAACATGGTACGTTGATTAAAGAGATCCTTGTATTGATTAAAAATACTGTCTCTCAATATGTAACATTATCTTCGTCAGATCACTTGAAGTCAGTTAGAAAACCTGTTTTTTGTAAACAGTGCCTTCAACAAAACTCATGCATAAAATATCTTTTAAAATCCCACTTTTGCTGACAAAACACTTCCTTGTCTCGTACCTCATGTAACACATTTCATCCGTTCCGTCCATATTCTCTATGTCTTATTCAAATTAACCTTTTTCAAACTACAACTACTAATAATAATCATAATAATGTTTTACTCCGTTTTATATGTTTTTGTTCAGCTTCAAACACGATACAAGTTTATCCTCTAAACTTCAGGATGAATTTTCTTTCAATTTGGCTAGTCTACTTTCGATTTATGACTACAACAAATCTGGATTGATCTCTACATGATTCTTAAGAAATTGCATGCATCTTTTCTGTCACTGGTGTTCTGTAATGACAACACTAAGAAGAGCAACTTCTTACCTTTCCACTTGCAGTTGGTGTAGATTGTCCTTTCTTGAACTGTCGTCTCCAATGGCAAGTCTTCTAACTCTAGCGTCCAGTCCCCAAATTCAGAGTCGCATGTCGCCTCACTGTGATATGCATGCAGAATAAACAGATGACAAGTCGGGCAGACTTTATGAAAGCGGTGCTCCGGAAAACGGTTAAGAGCCGTGAGTCACCTCAGGTCCGTCTCACAGATGCAGCGAGTGAGGGGGTGTGTGAATCTGTATCTACTAAGCTAAGATCAGTCCCACATAAATCTCTCCACATATCTAGTCTATATCTGGATACTTTTGTCGGTGTCAACGTCAAGGCAGTATTTGTTTAGTTGTGGTCAGTGGTTGAGCCGCACCCAAGGGGAGAGTTACCGTTCCTGCTAGGAGTTCTCATCAGAGCCGTTCACACGGTGGACTCCTCACAGAGGTGCCCCCGCTCTCTCATCCCAGATACACACTTAGTACATCATGTACATATCATACTTAGTACACTTTACACATAGTAAATAATTCACTCATAGTACACCATACTCACAACTTTATAAATAGAAAACATAGTACACCATACATACTATGTACAGTCGTACACACTATACGTTGAATTCTATTCATTACCGGCGCACATATGATACACGTGTACTACTTCACACTATGCATACACTGATACACACGTACACTTCCACACATTACATGTGCACTTCTACCCATTGCGGTTGCGCTTATACTACACGTGCATTTCTATACACACTACACCGACACTACTACACATTACTCATGCACTCTACACTATATGTGCAATATCACACACTTCAAGGCACATTAACCATTTTACAACAAAGGTGGACCGGCCAGTAAATATATACACTAGTCGTCTACTTCCTCTGTACACTGCTAGAGCACGTGTACACTTTTAGTACTACACTTACGACCCTAATACAGTTTACGCTCTATATGTGCATTAATGCACACATTTAACACTTTAACTTGAGTATACTACACAGGATTTTAACTTGAGTATACTACACAGGACTTTAACTTGAGTATACTACACAGGACTTTAACTTGAGTATACTACACAGGCCGCTCCTGGTATTACTACACACCTCATAAGTCTATGTAACATACATATCGGGCCCTTCCTAGTTGACGAGCATTCTGGGATTAATCTAACTCCATGCATCTTTGCTTACATTTTTAATTCTTTTAATTGTGTATTCAAATTGTAGTTTCGGAAGCAAGAGCACATTTTCCCACAACTTTATTTAATGTTTTCAAAAAAATTAGCTGTTTTGTTGAGAAAACTGTTATACTAGTTTGTTTGAAGCTGTGTCTGAAGTAGCAAGAGCTTTCAATACGAGAAGGCCTAGTGCATGAAACTAAACAAAACTATCATATGTTAATGAGGCGGCACCTTATTGGTTTCAAGTGCGAAGGTTTTTGTTTAGGACTATCATTATTGTGTACCTTTATTGATATACACCTTTATTAATATACAAAGAAGCATAAGTGACTGTGATTAAATGTTTTCTCCATTATTGCTTTTAGTTAAATATCAGTTGGAATTCTACTTATATGGCAGGAACACATTTAAATACACAGTCACTGTTGATGTGCACACTTTCCGCCTGAAGAAGCATTTTAAGAAAATGTATTTACAAAAACTCCATGAATTAGAAGACTATAAAACTCTTTGAATGTTGTCTTTATTCAGAAAAGCAAAATTTTCATTTTGATCGAACTTCCATATGCAAGGATCGAAATAACATTTAGTTAACGAAGAGCATGCATGGTATGCTTGAAGCAGGTGCTCCTTAACGGACGTCACACGACCAGATAACTTCCATAGAAACTCGATCTGCAATTATTGACTACGTAATCATCACAATGCCTCCCTCTAGGATCGCTCCCGTTAGTGTCCACGCCTCAGAATGATCAATTATTCCTGATCAGCCCTCAAGGATTTCCCCCGACAGTGACCACGCCTCAGAATGACCAATTGATCCTGACCAGCCCTCTAGGATCTCCCCCGTTAGTGACCACGCCTCAGAATGATCAATTATTCCTGATCAGCCCTCAAGGATCTCTCCCGACAGTGGCCACGCCTTAGAATGATCGATGGAACCTGACCAGCCCTCTAGGATCTCCCCCGACAGTGACCACGCCTTAGAATGATCGATGGATCCTGACCAGCCCTCTGGGATCTCTTCCGTCAGTGATCAGGCCTCAGAATGATCGATGGATCCTGACCAGCCCTCTAGGATCTCTCCCGTCAGTGATCAGGCTTAAGAATAACCGATGGACCCTGACCAGCCCTCTAAGATCTCTCCCGTCAATGATCAGGCCCTAGAATGACCGATTGAACCTGACCAGCCCTCTAGGATCTCTCCCATCAGTGATTAGGCCTTAGAATGACCGATGGAACCTGACCAGCCCTCTAGGATCTCTCCCATCAGTGATTAGGCCTTAGAATGACCGATGGAACCTGACCAGCCCTCTAGGATCTCTCCCATCAGTGATTAGGCCTTAGAATGACCGATGGAACCTGACCAGCCCTCTTGGAATCCGGTTCCACACTTTTACACTGACATCACGGACAATTCCAGGATTGCGGTGGTGTCACATGTGATGACACAAAGCATGGACCTGCTGCCGTGCCAATAAACAACTGGCAGGATGAGAGGATAAGCTGTCACAGCTTTCAACACGTTTCAAGACCTTGCTGATATTGAATGATTTAGATTGTCAGAGATAACCACTACTTCTCAACAAAATAGCACCACTTAAAAAGTTTTACATATTTTACTGCAACAACACACTCTGTGTTCCTTTGACAATGTTCTATCAGTTGTGGTAAATTTCTTCATTTACTGACTGAGTATTTGGTGTATCCCAAACGAGCAAATAGTTGGCTCAAAACGTTTCCTCTTTTACTCAACAAACACTCCGCTGTCGTTTGAGAAGCCGTTGGAATCATTCCGTTTTCGTGATCAGGCCTGCAAAACCAAAATCCAATCGCAACGAAAAGGAGCGAAACGTTCACATTTACAAGTCATGCATTTGTCAAAAGGGCTCTTAATAAAGCAGTGTTGAGCTTGGTTGCAGAACACAGGAACATATTGAGGAGAAATGATGTCGCAATAATTTCTTCAAAGGGTGTAGTATACCACAATGAAAACTGCGATAAATCCATGGTACTAATTACACAGACCAGACATTCAGCGAAGGAGACAAGTAGTTTGATTCTCAAATCTGGAGTCGCACACGACTCACGGGCCATAGGTGTCATTAACCAAACCATTTGAAGAAAGGTAAGTTTCGGACCTAAACCCAAACGGATTTCTATTCTTTCAAGGCTTGGCAAAATTATCCTTTAATATTCATGAGCCCCTGATAAATTTTCGCAAACTCTTAATGTTATAGGCCTATCTTATCCTCAGTTAAGTTTTAGATGAGACATTTCAACGACAATGTCTAATTATACAAATGTTATCGATTCACTGAAACCACAGAAAATAGAAACCGTTATTTGTACATGTGTGGATTTCCCAAGGGACTTTGACAAACCGTATGTGGTCAAAGGTATAATATTCAATTTACCAAGTATATTTACAGTGATATGAAATCATGTGTAGAATGAATCTTACACATTCAAATTGCTGTTCTTGTGTATACGTGGGGCACGCCAAGGCGAACATCTTTCACCTGTGTTATTCTCATTGTATGCGAATGATCTTCAAAATTACTTCAGTTCATCCAGTGAGAGGGTTTGAGTGTTGAACAAGACAACATAAAACATTATTGTTGCTAGGTGCTTACAATCATCAGTTTAACTGATTGCTGATGGTCTGGTTTTATCAGCAGAGACTTATATAGAATTGCAAAAAAACCTTGCTTTTCAAGTAACTTTGCTATATTGAAACGTGAATAATAAAATGACTTCAATACTTTTTTATCTGGATCAGCATAAAAAATCTTAACAAATCTTCTCGAAAACACATTTCAAAAAAAGGTTAGAATGATAAGTTATAGTTAGACCGCGAAAGTTGTTGCTTAGTCTTTGCAGGTTTTGATTAAACCACGACGCGAAACGACTGACAGACACAAGCAGTCTAACTTACTTAAACCATGGCCTTAAATATAACAACTCAATCATTAAGAACGGCCTACAATTTTTTTTAAAAAAACAAGTTGACATTACTTGAATATATTGTGGACTTTGCTCGAAGTTAACATCAAAACAAAACCACACAGCACGTGAAATTCGCGTTTCGTCGTTTTCCCACAATGTGCATGTGGAGATTCACTTCTGACATGCGCATGTCGTGCATCTGTCTTTTGGGCAAGGAGATTTGAAAGGATAAGACGTAGATAGTAAACCGTATAATGAAATTGATCTTGTAGATCGCATGTAGACATCGTCATATACCGGAGTCATACCATTTGGGGGGAAATAAGTAACTATTTTCAAAAAGACGTAGATAGTCGTAGCTCTATCCGACGCATGTTGGGACATCGGAAAGAGTTGTGCTTGTTTGTGAGGTACTGGTTTTAACGAACAAAATATTTATAACATGCAACTTCTCAATCTTTCTAAAATTATTCATTTTATTTACACCATTATTTCACGACGTATCTTGTACGTTTCATTGATATAACATAATTTACATAACATAATTCCTTTCCGTTTCAAACCGTACGTGTTTAACATGAAAGAAGGGGTGAATGTGACCGAAATACATTAACGTATGACCAATGTGTATGGTAAAGAAGCCCCTCAATATTATACTGTTGCAAAATGGTCAGCTGAGTTTAAGCAGGGTCGCCTGATGAAGGAAGGAAGACCTGATGAAGCCATTACGGTTAATGTGTTTGTACGAATCCAGGGCTTAATCAAGTCCGATCGTAGAATAAAGGTGGACGAGATATCTTCAGAGTGTGGCATTTCTCATGGAAGTGTTTGCACCATAATTCATACGCACTTGCACATGTATAAGGTGTCGACACCATAGAGTTGAATCCAGTCGTGAGCTCTTGGACATCTACAACACTGATACCGATAACTACCATGCCAGTCTGGTTACAGGGGATAAAACGATGATTCCTCATTGAACCCTGACAAGCAGGCAAGAAACCACGGGAACTTGATATCGTAAATAAAACGTAGGTAAAAAGTGATGAAAAAATACCTGCACCTGAATAAAACGTAGGTAAAAGGTAGATGAAAAAATAACTGCACCCTCTGAACTCCACCCTTTATTTTTTCATCTTCTTTTCACCTACGTTTTATTTACAATATCAAGTTCCTGTGCAAGAAACCATGCAATGGAAGCGTAAGCACTCTTCTGCACCCAAGAAGTTCAAAACTCTTCCTTCTGCTCTCAAGATCATGGCGACCATTTTTGTGGGATTTAAGGGGCGTGATGGTTATAGACTATAAACGACCTAAAATACAACAACAGGAGCCAACTATGCTGTAAAAAAAATTTACGTGATACTTTGGAATGAGGGTGAGGGTAACTTTAGGGGAATATATTTTGTATCACACGAACATGATATTTATATCGTATCAAGAGAAGCACAAACTAGGGACAGCATATTTGAAAAAACAAGAACGGCACTATAAATTGCTTGAATTTTGTTTTTAAAAGTCGTTTTTCGAATGCTTCGCAATATAACTGTTTAGATTCATTTTAACACTTTAAAATGACAGGTCCCTATCATATTCAGGGGAGGTAGGTCACTTTGTGTCAGACACGCATATTTGAGTATGCAGATAGGGGTCAACCAACAGAGAGGTGGGGCCTAGTTTCTGTCCGAAGATCAAAACAACAGCGAACAGAACACGCCTTTTTGGGCAATACATTTCATTTCGAGGAAAACGGTTACCCGTCTTCTGATGAGGTTTCTATTTTATCAGGAAAGATGATTTTGTGTTTTTGATTCAAACTTGCTACTTAGATCTGCATTTGATACTATTGTTCTTCCAATTCTGCTTTATGGTTGTCAAATTCGTATGGGGATGTCAAATCAAATCTTTTATTTCAATACTGTAAGGCCACAGGCTGTGGCCTCTTAGTACAAAAGACACCACATCGGTGCAGACATAAGAATGTGAACTAAAGATATACATAAAAGTGTTTTATTAATATGACAATATGTTTCTTCTTTTTTCAAAAGCATAAAAGAGATATTTTGCAGTGTTAAAAGACATTTGCAAACTTTGAGATGACAATAAAGTGTTGAATTTTACTATTGTTGGAAAAAGATAGAAATAAGGGAATACATATTTTCTTCTTAAATCAGTGTAGGCCGGGCATACAAGCAAAAAATAGTATCTATTTTCAATGGAATCTAAGTTACACAATCGTTGCAAAAAAATATTGACAAGAACATTTCTATCTCCATAAGTATGTGAAAATAGAACGTTTCCTAAACCTAATTTAAATATAACATTTCTTATTTTGGTGACCCAATTCACATGACCTTGTTCATCATACAAACACATCATATTGTAACCCTTTTCGTATGGGGATGTAAAAACAGACATCATCGAGCTCGTGCAATTAAAGTCTTTATACAGTTGACATCAGCTTAAAAGATATCTACAACATTTATTGTTTTGGTCGAGTTGGTTGATACTCATAAGGAGGGTCTACTGCCTATATACAAAACATTCGGTCCGATTATCGACAGTGTGACAATTCGGGGGCAATATTTTCAAATTTGTACTGCGTTTACTATCGGTAATGTAAGACATGCTACGTGTCCCGTGGCGTGGTGACTGTTGGTTCTGGTTCCTTCACAGTTTGCTACTAATTTCGAAGTTTCTAAGTCGTCTCAGCACTAACTGCTGAGTACTGTCATCCTCGCAGAAAGACGACTACCCTAGTGCGTATAGAGAACTTCCAAAGACTGGACCGCTGACTCGGATGAAGTTGATGTAGATGTCGACAAGACAACAGCCTCGATGTAAACAGGATAGGTTTGCGAACCGGCAAGGAATTCTGGTTATCACTGATCTTCTGTGTCTACAGCGGAAAACCTTTCATATTTAAGCTCTCTGATGTCCTAACTTAGTCTGACGATTAGCTTTAATAGGTTTGTGGTTTCCTTTGTCAATCTTGCAATAACGCTGTCACTCCGTGTACACAATCTCTTGTCACAGAGTAGAGATCGTAAATAGGAGCTTTCGATAAATCTTCATTATTCAATTCAAAGTTGGTACTTTAACACTAATCAAAATCGAAAACCTTTCCACACACACTTCTAATCTAATCTCACTGATTGTATATATAAATGAATTTATTTATGAAATGCGTTGATTTTTATACAGCTGTCAATAACTGATAATCATAGTCTACTTTGAATTAATCTTCGTCATACATCACACACGTCAAGGATGTTTACAAGACATTGAATTTCTTCATCTTCACAATCTACGTTACTCACTCAAAAGTTTAATCTCTATGATAAAATCAATCTTCATCTCAGTATTCATCAGAATTCTTTAATGTTATCACACATCTCCACCTGTTATCTGATATATACTTCACCATTCCCTAACCTTTTTAAATATCTAAATCTTCAGTTCACAATAAAATCTACTATCACAGAAAATAAGGAAAGGAATTTCCAGTTTAAATTCATCCACAGAATAATCTCAACTAGAGAGTTGTGGGTATTTGTCCAGGCAATCCCTGTGCCATTTGCGGTAGAGAAATGGAAATGCTCGAGCATTTATTTTATTTATAAGAGAAATTTAAGACTGTCACTGTCCACTACCTCCTGTCTCTATCTCTGTCTCTATCTCCTGTCTCTATCTCCTGTCTCTATCTCTGTCTCTATCTCCTGTCTCTATCTCTGTCTCTATCTCCTGCATATATCTGTCTCTATCTCCTGTCTCTATCTCTGTCTCTATCTCCTGTCTCCATCTCCTGTCTCCATCTCCTGTCTCTATCTCCGGTCTCTATCTCCTGTCTCTCCATCTTTTCTTTTTCACCTGGAAACAAGAATTTATGTATGCATTTAATAAAATTGATTGATTGAACCATTCATGTTTGTGTAATAAAAATATATTCACCATACATCATAGATACATCACAATATTTTAATTTATTACACATCTTAGTCTACACTTTACCTCCTAATCTTCCCAACATATCTTATATGCTCGTCTTCTTCTTAATTACATCATAAATCTTAATCCTAATCCCAAAAAGTTAAGTGTAGTAATCATTACACACCTATAACCCTTTTTCTTATCTCACATGATTTTAATAAAAATAACATTATTAACCATCGCCAGACATCTCACGCTATGGTATTTCTCGGATAATCTAATTCTGGAAGTTCAAAATTAAGAGTTGCAGACCCTCTTTAAACAATAGCCCCTTAAGGTGAAAAAATCGCAAAGTAAAAAATTATGGATTTATGTATAATCGTATGTGAGGTTGTCGACTTTTCGTGTTCTTGACGTATTGTAAATTCCGAAATAAGGATTGGAATGAAAAATTGATATTACATCTAATTGGAAAACTTTGTTAATGTGCAATCTTAATTGTCATCTCAGACATTGATTATCCTGATAACCTATATTTCATAACGAGTATACTTACAGACACATATGAACTGAAATGATGTTAAGCATTTAAATAAATTGAACTTAAACGAAATCACAGCCTCTAGAGCGCTAAAGCCAGTAAAGGGAGGCCACTCATGACGACTTCTTGTCTTTTTGCTAACTGCGTAGTTTAGCTTGTCTCCTTTTGTGGAGATTCATTCGTTGTCCGGTTAAGAAAAATGTAAATACTAAAATTACATTCTTAACAATGCATTCCAAAAAGGTTCTGTTTTAATCTTGCATAAAATTCACAAAAGGAAAATATTTCATCAAAATGCGTTTGCGAAGCAATAGTACTGGGATGTATAATACATTTGATAGGCTGATTACAGCCAATAGGTCTCACTTCGATGAAATATGGGTAGGTTAAGATCTAGCCTGGGTCTTTTGTTTTTACAAACGTTTGCCTGAAAAAAAACGAAAATATGTTGTTGTTTTTTATGTGGGGAAAGATTTTGATGTTTACTTACAACATCAGGTGATACGCAAAAGTGAATCGGTGATTGGGAGTCTTAAATTCAACCTTACTCCTTACAGTTGAAAGAGTTAAATAAATGAGTGGTCGAAACTTTATCAAAATTTGAGCACTGAGATGTTTATCAAAATCATTTTTAAGACACATCATATTTAAAGGAATACTTGCTTGATAACTTCAAGACTTGGATGAATTCTTT
Source organism: Phorcus lineatus (assembly GCA_921293015.1). Lineage (NCBI taxonomy): Eukaryota > Metazoa > Mollusca > Gastropoda > Trochida > Trochidae > Phorcus > Phorcus lineatus. The sequence continues at coordinate 18,798,306 of OV121098.1, read as the reverse complement.
GGCTGTATAAATTGCGAATATGTCAGAAAATTTCACTCAATAAAGTAGAATTCTAAAGAAAAAATTAACATTACATATTTGTTTACAAAAAAAATTGATTTATTCCTTGATTTTATTGAGGGCAGTGACTTACCTCGACCTCAACGAAAGAGAGTTTGATTATTTATTGCATTGAGTTTGGGTCTTTTTAAATTGTGCAATATCAATTTGTCTGATAGAAATATTTGTTTGAACAAATCTGTCATTTTCTTATGATGTATATTTGCATTAGTATTGATACATGATGACCCTGTCTATATTCTGTTTTAGTCAAGGGTATATAAAAAAAGTGTACAAAACAAATGTATTAAAATTCATAGACAAAAGTTTCATTGTGTGTGACGGATGTGTTTCCAAATTGACCAATATCTGTGCTCTTCCTTATCGTCGTTAGTCATTTCATGTTTACATTCTTAGAGTGGGAACCAGCAGTTGACTTTGAGACCGTACCACTGTTACTATTTGAATCTTCTCTGTCACACCTGCAATGAATTTCCTGTTATGTAATGTCAGTTGAGTCTACACTATGTTTGTGCTGTATTCCTATCATAATGAATAGATAACAAATTTGTATTTCCATTAGAACTAAGGTCTAAGCTTTCTCTTTTTAATTATTCGTTAAAGTCACATTATTCTAAAACCAACGTACAAGCTATTTAGTTTATAGGTTTAATATTATGATTTGGCAAGAGATGTTCAAATCTTCAAACCATATTCATGTATCTTGTAGACTTTTACGTTGAAATAACCATATCAGAGTGGATATTCCGGTTAATTATTTATGCCTACAGCATTTGAAACACATCTGATTGTTAGAGTGAGAGTTTACAACATACGGCGGTATTGCACCTAACCGTCACCTCTGAAATATCCCCAACCTCTGAATCACAATAATCACCTTTTCAGTTCTTCTCAAAATCTCAGTTTCAGATAAATTTCAAATATTCAGATTAATTAATTATCCTCTATTTGAATGTTCACAAATAAGTTACCGGGTATCTAACTGCCATTTTTAAGACATTATTTATAAGATTTTGAACAAAACAGTTTATGATTGAGGAAACTGACTGAAGAAAATAGACATTTTTTTAAATAAACCCCTGCACGTTTTATGCACGTGTGTTTTGTCGCGTGAGATGAGGTTAGAAATATGTTATCCGTGAAGTTATTATCCGTTTAGGTAAATATGTCGCTCACCCGTATTTTTTTCCAAATTTAATAAAGATATATTTTCCTTTTAAAAGTTTAAGATAGTGTTATAGTAAAATTCACCACAGGGTATAGATGTTGGACAACTGGACGTCTGTTATCTATTTATATTCATATTTGTTCAGTAATTATTTGAGGTAAAAAGCATTCCGACAGCACTTAACTATGACAGAACTATCGAACACCCTGCTTCAATACCGAAATATCATCTATATCATCTTAGAAAGCAACGTTCCAAAAACTTGTGTGACATCGCTTTAAACACATATAATACCCCCCCCCCCCACCCCCCCCCCCCACCCCCACCCCCCCCCCCCCCCCCCCATGCTTGTAAGTGAGATAGTAAGACATGCGGGCAGCTAGTTCTGCCAAGATGAGACAATGTCCGTAATAATTCATGTATCTATAAATCAGATGTAAAATGATTCAAACTATTCGCTCGATATGAAATAATGTAACACTGGATAGCCTAGATAAATCATAGTTTTTTGGTTTTGTGCATTTGGTACATGCGGTTTTTGGATTAGTCGATTTTCAGGTGCTTATGAGAAATAAATTTCAGGTTGTAAAATGGTAGATATATATAAGGGAATGTTAGTTTTAGATATGCTAAGCTGAGCAGCATTAGATCAGAAGAAACAGGGGTTAAAATGGGGCTATGGCCAATTTTGCTAATTTAATGTCAGAAACAAAAAATTCAAAACAGTTGGAGTTCAGTTAACTTTTTTCCTATAAATGAGATTTTTTGTACCACCACCTGTTATTCAGGGCAAGTAATTTCGTTATTTGTCAATAATATTATTCATGAATATTTTTTTGGATGTTTTTTTTACACGTTCCTACGGTATGAGGAGGGCACTGCACTTACACCACGATGTTTGGAGCTTAGCAGCAAGCAAGACTTCAGTTAGCCTGTAATGGAGACTGGCGCAAGCTTTGCCTTGCTGGGGAAGTTGCACACCTCGTGATACAAGCGTACAATACGTTGGTTCAGAATACGCCTCACCATGTTGCACACCTCGTGATACAAGCGTACAATACGTTGGTTCAGAATACGCCTCACCATGTTGCACACCTCGTGATACAAGCGTACAATACGTTGGTTCAGAATACGCCTCACCATGTTGCACACCTCGTGATACAAGCGTACAATACGTTGGTTCAGAATACGCCTCACCATGTTGCACACCTCGTGATACAAGCGTACAATACGTTGGTTCAGAATACGCCTCACCATGTTGCACAACTCGTGATACAAGCGTACAATACGTTGGTTCAGAATACGCCTCACCATGTTCACCGGCCTTCTTCATGATGACACAGCAGAGTTGATCGCTGATGAATTTAATCTCCCAGCAAATAAAAACAAGTTGGTCTAAAGTCGATATAGTTATTTCCGAGCAATCTTCAAGAGAGTAAGTTACAATGTAACCTGCGTGAAGACTGCCTTGTTATATTAGGAAGAATTCACATTTCAACACTGGCCTACTTATCATATCGTATGTCTGTAAGCATTTACGCGTACTCTTTATGGAAGTCAGTTTGTCTCTAGGTAGGGCAAGGAGAAAAAGGACTGCATGAATAAAAAAATACATAATACATAATACACCAGAACCGTGGTAAGATTCGGGACATGTCGATATAAGACGTCCCGGTGAATGGAACTTACACCTACCTTACTGAATCATTATCCATGAGCATTGTACATCGTCATTGATGAGTGGACTTTATATTCATAAGAATCGTCATTTCTCAAGACAAGCCTGTTGAACGGCATGGTCAGATGTAACCTGGGCAGTGGCGTATTATAAACAAAATTTTTTTGGTGATTAACAGCTGACACGAAGAAGAAGAAAAATAATTTATTAAAGTGTCGCACAACATACAACATTAGGTGATGACATTTGAAAAATATTGCTTAAAAGATTGCATGTTGCTTGGCCAAACATGGACACTATTCAGTTAAAAACATATATAATGATATTAAAACACATTCAGACATAGAAAATAATATCCTGGGATATAAATAAATTAAATACGTACCTTATTGCTGAGCTAATGGGAAAGTAAATATTGTTGAATGTTTGGGAAAACTTAATTTAAAAAGTAAATATGACTTGTATGCAAATAAAAACTTTCGTTTTTTTAAACAACCTTTACACATTTTAATAAAACCACGAGTTCTGGAAATTGACACATTGAAAATGTAAGTCAGTAAAAGTAATTTAACCCATTGTGTCACGACAGTAGTTAAACTAAAAGAACTATATGAGGCGGTTGTGGATATGGTATTCCAAATTCTACCCATATCAAATTTTATTGATTTTGTACGTTAACTGATCGAAACATATCAAATTCAAATATGGGCTATTATTCAAGTTAACCTTACATCTTTGATGACGGACTTTTATTTAGACAAACCATAAGTGCTCTAACTAATCGGGACAGGTGTGTCGACATGAACGTGATGGGGACGTTAATGACTGCTTTGTACGAAGCACTTCAAGCGCAGATCCAGGTACAAGTGTAGCAGCCATCTTCAGTGTCTACATGGGAATGGGATGGTGAACCCCCCCTCCCCCTCCCCAACTATCTACACAATGTCGTCATCCCCAGGAGATGTATTTCATTTTCCATATTACCCCACCTTTCCTCCTCGCCCGATCATTTTCAAAATGTGGCAAATGAAAAAGAGGATTATTTATAGTTACCCCCCCCCCCCCCCCCAAACTCTCCTGCCTTTTTCTTGTCCGATCGTCACTTCACCTGCAGGTGATGGGAAGCCATTCAATATATCGATATCACGGCTTTGATGTTTTATTTTGTCAGTTTTAGAATTCCATCACTTCGATATGACTTTGAAGTTATATCTGATGCTTAAGCGCTTGGCAGTTATATCTGATGCTAAGCGCTTGGCAGTTAATGGACAAGCATTTTTAGCTAATAATCTAAGTGATTTGAATGCTTCAAGCTGCACGCTTTTGTGTTCATATTGATTAACATGTTAACAAGATTAATTGTTTTCTGTATTCATAGACTGTTTTGAATAATGATACATTTGTTTGTATGTTTTCTAAGTACTTTTCTGAAAACAATTAGATTAACAACTCATTTCAATATTGATACAAAATGTCAAATAGAATATCTCTGCTGTTACATGGCCTGTTTAAAGATAATGATTTGGTCGAAATAGGGTTATATCGAACCTATCAACTACTTACAGCTTAGTAACTATATGTATTGTTCTTATGGCCCGACAGAAAGTTATACGGGGTATTATGGTCTGATATCCATTATCATAGATATCATAGGTGCTTTACACTGCCGTATTTGTTATGCTAAACTTTGAAACGATTGGCTCGTATTTTCCTTGAAAATAAGGTCACTGGTTCGTTTTTAGTTGTTACAAATTCGAGCTTTGTGCCCATGTTTGCCCTGTACGTTCATAATGACGTGACTGTATACACGTATTCACTTGTGAAACAGTTGTCTATGTTTATGCAGAAAAGATGCAATTACTTCTAAACCTTCATCTTTATATATTCAACCATTCCACCCTGGTCCAAAATCGCCCAAACCAAACAACACTTCTAACCACTCAATGTACCACACCCCCACCCTCTTCGACCTCTTTGACTTTGATAGCGCCGTATGTATGCCTTCGAAGATATTTCTGTATAGATAATACACCCACATTATCTTTCCGCTTGTATTTAAAAATGATTTTGACAATAGCTACAAATGAGTTTTTATCTTGTACTTTTTTCTCAACTATTTTCGTCCTTGTTCCGTGTATCTTTATACTCTTAATCTACAATCGTGCTGGTTATCAATGAGTTTAAATTGAATAAGATGAAGTCCAGTATATAGATCTGCTTACCTACTGAAATAAAAAGCTATAAATCTAACATTTATTTTCGTCTTAAATTAAGAACATTTGATTTGAATTAGTAAAAGTCATTGTCTCTTCGTGTCAAGGCAAATAATTAAGATTTTTTAATTGGTCAAAAGTACCAGATGTCTAATTTGGGCAAAAAATGAAAATAGTTTCAACGATGTAAAGCAAGTTTTCGAAACGTTGCATTCCAATTTCAAATATGCGTCATGAAAGTTGATATAGTTTGGTCATAAACTTATAAGAATATCACGGAAGAGTCAGACTGGCCAGCGTATCGATAGTTCATTAGATCAGCGTTCGGTGGCGTGTGTCTGCCACTCTTAGTTCGGATCATGTTAGGCGGAATCGTATGTAAAATTTGCGAAATGACATGTAAAGTAAAATTTCTACAAATGGTGGTCAGACAAAACACTGACCTTGTCTGTTAATGAAAAGAAAACCGTAACAAAAATCATGTTAGTCGTGTTGGCTAATTATTTACTATAGACATGCATGTGAATTTTGATTGAATCAAATATATCATTCACGAAATTAATATAATATCTGCAATTTGGTATTCTTAATTAACAAAAACAAGATATCTATCTACTTTATATTTAAAAAAGGGCAGTTCTTTCTCTTGAAAACCTCAGTGTGTCATTCCAATAGCCTGACTAGGACTATGTAGCTTAGGGCATTAAATGACCTATTTGGAAATTCAACATTAAAAAGCAGTAATTTAAGTGGATGGAATATGTTTTTTTAAAAAGCATTCGCTTTCAAGTTTAATCGGGATAACCCCACATCTAAATTAGGTACGTTTAATCGTTTTCAAGGAGTCGTAAAGTCAAGTTCGAGCCACTTTTCTGTTTTCCGCGATTCTGTTAGTATTTTATCCCATGCCGTACGCTTTTATATACGTATCAAAATAATCATGATATCATTCATTCAAATATATCACAAAATTATCATTTATCAGTATTCACTGAAAGTTGAACAACACCTGTTTGTGTGTGCCTCTCCTCCGACTTCTAAAGATCGGGTTTAGTAATGAAATGTTGGACCCTCTCAAGATAACAAATTTGGCATAAACTAATGTTAATTTGTGAAAGTTTGAAGAAATAATTTTTTTATTTAAAAGTGCTAATTCCCTTATTCCCCACCTTTTTAATTTGTTTCAGAGACGATTGTTGTCAATACTGTGGTAGAACTTTAAACCAAAACAAGCTGTTATGGATTTGTAACTGTAACAAACTGTAACTTTGACCCAAACTTGACACGTTGTGTCTACAGACGAGACTTCTATTCCAGGTAGTGACATATTTGTCAGAGATGGATGTTACGTTTAGTCCGATGTAACCCGAGTTTTCACTGATAGTGTTTGACAAAATATTGATATTGCTGATAAGTGCTCTGTGGGATAGGGCTGGAAAACCAGCGCCGTGCAAGGGCCTGTCCATAGACTGAAAAGGATATAAACAGTTTTGAGTGTTTGTAACAAAGACAGCTCAACGACGACCGCCACATGGTGCGGCGTCATAGATGAGCGACTCCAAGAAACCAGCGGGCTTCCTCCCGTGAACGCCAGGCATATCAAACTGTTGAACATATCTGTCTGTTGAACAAAGCTGAGGGTGTCGCTCAGTTGAGGGCAGGTATAACGGCGCTCATGACATCTTACTGTCACAGGTGCGTAATACAAGTAACTACCTTCTATAGGCACTCCACCTGTGGCATAACGGTAGCTACGACACAAATATCATCAATGACAGCTGATTATGTATCACGTACATGTACATATGGTCTGTTCCTTGTTTTCTAGTCAACTTGCGTGAGACGTTGCGTCGTTAAGTTAGAACTTTTATTGATAATCAAGGTGACACCCATGTGGAAATAGTATTCGTATAAAACACCTGGTAGACTGTCGAGTTGTCACGACCGTTATGTGGCTCTGACAGGGTAATCTTCCTCTCGGAATACACCTGTGATAAAACGCCAGCGTGCTCTTTTGCCATGAAACTCACTTTAACGATGATGGGTATACAAAACGTTATACATTCTGTCACTTCCGCTTAACACTCGCACACAGCCCCCGTCTGTTAGCGACGAAGAACTACATTAACAGTTGACACTTCAACTACCAGAGAAGTTACAGGCACTCATTTATTTAGTTTCAATCAGCTCAGTGAATCAATCATAAAGAATTGTTCCATGTCCAGGCCGGTTTGGAATCTTAGGTAAGCCTGCATGGTACCGCGTACCTTCGCCAGTTGCCGTTGAGCCTTGAACTTAAATTACATTGCGATGAAAATGTCAAAACTTCAAAAAAAGTAGATAAATAAAATGAAAAAGGATCCCTTTAAACCTGCTCATTTATATTGAGCATTGTAGATAGACATATGGCAAACATTGAAAAGAACTTAGTAAGGTCTTTGGGAGAAGTATTATTTGCTTTATGGTCCATATTAGACATTACTTTGAAACGTTTCAGTTCTATCTTTCATATCATCATGAACTTCCGTATCAAGTTTAAGTAAAACAAGCCATCACAGTCCTGCAATCAACTCGTGTTGAAACAAATACTTCGATTTTTAATAACCGTGTGATAACATATGTATTTAAACTTGATCTTTTTTTATTCCTACGCTGAGATCTTGCGTATAGAAATTGTAGAGACAAGAAGCAGTGAGTGACACGAATGAATGTTGCACTCTGAAACATCATCGTCCCTAATAGTTCCCTACCCGCATTGCTCGTTGCACACATTGTGAGTAGTTTACGCCGACTTACGTAAAGTCAGGTTAGTCAGTGGCGCATCCCACCAGTGACAATCGGTTTTTATGGAATGTAACTTGATCAAAATCAAATAATAGTAATTGAAATCTAAAGACGATCCGTTTAATACCCTGTTATAGAACCTGTACGCGGTAATGATGTATGTTTCGGTTTTGTTCATGACACACCAAACTTTGGGTCTCCCAAAAGCGAATGAGGATCAACTGGAATGACGAATGAATAAAGACTGCTCCCTTGTCGTTCCGTTTGATGCAAATAAAAATGACAGATTTATATGCCTCTGCAGCTGGATGGTGAAAGAGTTTGAGTGTGAGTTAGACTTGAAAAATGTATTGGGGTCATTACTAGTATGAAAGAACACAAGGAAATGAAACAAGACAAGCCTTTAAAAAGGCAAAGTTGGAGGCACCCTAATTAGGCTAGGAAATACTGCGAAATAATAGGGTACAAATAGGATATGATTTGCAATACGGCAAATGAGTAGATTAAGGCCAACAAAAGAACAAAAGACCTACATGCTATCCTCTATTTAGAAACGGTTATATAATCATTTGTTCATTGCATCAAATGAAATAGAACAGTGAGGCAAGTATGCTGTTATATAAATATCGGGTATATATATATATATATATATATATATATATATATATATATATATATATATATATATATATATATATATATATATATATATATACAGTTCCTTTTTAAACAACACTCAACAGTCAGTCAGTCACCGATTTATCCCTTGGAAAAAGGCGAAAGGGATCCATTTTTAGGATATAGGTCACAATTGATAGCGTCCAGCACCGCTCAAGATGTTCGATGGTTTTGCAAATTAATATGTCAATCAGTTATAAATCAATTGTTTCTAAACTCTCAAGGATTGCTAGGGCAAGATATATTGAAGTATTGTCTGAAGCGTATTTCACTACCTCTATCTCTGTCACATAGTGATATCACACTAGTTGACTCGCCTTTTCACATTCTCTACTTATCGACTTGTAGCTGCTTGTTTTTTGCGTGTACCGTTGTAAAGGAAGGTTCTTTTTTACTAATATGGAATAGATGTTTCTGACCTTTCATGAGAAATCTATGTGTCTAATTTAGTTCACGTGCATGCATGAAGAATTGTACTGCCGTTTTTTGCATAAACAATCGTATTTCGTAGTAAAGGTTGCCAATTATTTCGGAATACCCACATGGTCACGTGGTTCTAAATTTAATACAGATGTGTTCATTGGTTTACGATATTGCCGAAATATAAAGAGGCTTTGAATGATTGGTTGAAAGTTCCTTTGAAAATTCCAACTGTAATATAGAGAGACATATCAGCTGTTAAGATGGTTGAAGGCCTATGGGCCTCCAACCAATAATACTTAGCCATTGTATTTCAAATATGTTTCGTATAAAGAGGAATGACATTCATATTATTCTAAAGTGAAATGACTCATATTAACAACGAATGACACTCTTATAATTGGAATGAAACTTTTCAACAGAAAATGGCGCTCATTTAAAGTGGATGGACTCTCAGATAAAGTTGAACTCAAGTTTAACAAATACACGTAACTTACATGTATTCCTGATTATAGAGATGTATAAAATGGCAAACGATGTAATAAGGGTGTACAACAATAATACAACAATAAGTGGATTGCTTTACATTTTACTGACTCTGTAGACTAAATTCCAAACAGAGTGGTTTTTTCAGCAATTGTGCAATGAAATCAACTATTGCCATAGCTATTATATCGGTCGATAAAACCGAATGAGACTGTCTTAAAAGGTAACATTGCGACCTTAAGAATAGTATAAACCAGTGTTAAGTCAATAGCGAGTGTATGACCCTTGTGCATTGATGATTTGATTGACCCTCCTCGACATTGTACGTATCATTCTCTGTATGACTTGAGGAATGTGCTGCCACCCCTGATGCAGTGATGCATCCAACTCTGCCACAGTTACAACAGGAGGGTCTCTTCTACGTATACGGCGACCAAGAGTATCCCATAGATGTTCTATCGGGTTCAAGTCGGGACTGTAAGCAGAGCACGGTAGCATTGTTATGGCTTCGAGGTCGTGTTTACAACCGTAGGAGATACAACCCCATATCATCACAAAGCCAACACCACACTTACAGGTTGGTTGGACATGTCTTGGTGCGAAACGGCTTTGTCAGCTTGTTGCCAAACACGAATTCGGCCATCCACAATAATATTTCTGCAATAGCATCCTACGCTCATCAGACCATTTGGTCCGTTCGCCATGATGCCAAATTCTAACCAACCCTCAATCTACAAAACCATTGACGTTCATTTATGTTAATTTCACACGTTTGAGAGGTCTACGTGCCCTATAACCCGCCACTCGGAGGCGATTCCTAACGGTTGATATGGAAACCCTCCTGTGGGTAATCCAGTTATCTCTCAGTGCTAGGGAACAAGTGAAGGGGAGGCGTCTTACGTTCCGAATCAGGGCTCCGTCTTCACGTACAGAGGTTACTGTCGGACGTCCATATCTCACACGGTCTTTCACGTCATTGGTTTGGACGTGTTTTTGTACCAAACGTGTGATAACACTGTGGTGATACACCGACTGTTTAGCAATAGCTCTGCAGGTCATTCCGCTATCCTGCATACCAATTATTCGCCATCTCTCTCCTATTGACTCTTAAACTCATATGCCATAATTTTTTCGAGATAAAAGACGACATTGTTGCCACCTAAAAACCTAACTACACGAGTTCTGTATGGGGAGTTGTTTATGCCATTAAAAACCTTCGATATTTCAACAACTTGTTGAAAAGATATACTCAACTGAAATAAGTGGCGCTTGAGTATAGTATGTGATTAATTATATCATATGGCGCTTTTTCAGTTACTAATACATGCCCAAAGCGCTACCTACATCAATCCCCTTGAAAAAGTGTCTTTTCAAAGTAGGCACCTGAGTAATATAAGATCAAATATTTAAAAGTAATTTCGAATAAACTCTGTCACTCCATTTCTTGATTATAATGGAGATAGGATGACTCAAATATGTCATTCCACATGTAATCAGTGCCATTTTGCCTTCCTGCAGTATAATTCTATTCGACAAATTTAGTTTTTATAGGGGATGCCCATGTAATTTTGCCACTTATCTAAATGTTAAAGCATATTATAAGCTTGATGTTGGATTCTAGTCTCATGCATACCAATAAATTTTATCAATTGTTTTAAGCATTATAAACAATCATTCAGTTTGGTGTAGACGATCCAACAGTAAATATCTCTTACATGATAAAAGATGGAGTTTTTCGAGTTAATCATACTTTTGATATCACCAAATAATGGATCAATAAAACATCATCGGTTGTATCTAGGAGGCCAAGAGTTTTAAAATATTTCAAGGGTAGTTTTTGAACGCCACTAAAAGAGTTCTGACCTAAGCGTTGAGCGGGGACATGTGAGCTCTGTTCGCTTCAAGGCTTGTTGTTGTTGTCATATCTACTAAAAATGGTAGTTCATTTCCCCAGTTAACTGTTAAGCAATTATAAGAATTTTCAATCCTCTGTAAAAGTACCGTTATGTCTTTGAATGTTAACAAAGACAATTTGGTTTAGTATTAATGTTGATATTTAGTCTGACAACGCTATATACGAGATCCAGTGTTGTGGTTTCAGTAATAGGGTTAGACCGACTTGCATTATAAACGAGCACGTAAACATCAATGAGAGCGACAAATCTTAAAGAAGACATGAAGTGTAAAGTGCATATTCGAATTAAGTTTCGATTTCCGTAAGCATACGGAAATATCCGAGACGTTTTGAACTGCGTCGGTTATTAAACAACTAACTTTGTTTGCATCCAATCGGACTAGCAGAGCTAAATCTGTTGGGATCTAATGGTCATAGCATGTTGAAATGAAACCCGATGATGTCAGAAATGACGATTGAATTTTCTTAACCATAGTAGTAAAAATAACGATAATAGTAGTAGTAGCAGTAGTAGTACTAACAGCAGCAGACGTAGCAGTAGTACCGGTAGTAGCAGCAGCAGAAGCAGTAGTAGTATCAGTAGTAGTAGTAGTAGTAGTAGCAGTAGCAGTAGCAGTAGTAGTAGTAGTAGTAGTAGTAGTAGTAGTAGCAGCAGTAGTAGTAGTAGTAGTAGTAGTAGTAGTAGTAGTAGTAGTAGTAGTAGCAGCAGCAGTATAGTAACAGAATCAGTAACATTTGTAGTATTAGTAGAAATAGTAGTAGTCGTGGTAATAGTAGTAGTAGCAGTATCAGTAGTAGTAGTAGTAGTAGTAGTAGTAGTAGTAGCAGTAGCAGTAGTAGTTGTAGTAGTAGTAGCAGTAAAGTAACAGAATCAGTAACATTTGTAGTATTAGTAGAAATAGTAGTAGTAGTGGTAGCAGAAGTAGTGGTAATAGTTGGGCTACAGCAGCATCAGTAGTAGTTGTTGTAGTAACAGTAATTGTAATGGGCGCAGCAGCAGTAGTAATTGTTGAAGTAGTTGTAGTAGTTATAGTAGTAGTTCTAGTGGGTACAGCATCAGTAGAAAAAGAATAGAATAGTAATAGAAGCATCAATAGTATTATTATAAGAAGACGATAATGTTGATGAGGCTCCATACAGTAGCCAGCATTGACAAAATTGACAAGATGGGTTTCTCATGAACTAGTATTGCATGTTTTGTGTGACAATAGGAGCAGTAGAAATATTTGATGTAGAAGATATAGACAGCAGTAAGAAACTAAGTCTACTGGCGAGCACACTGAGCTGTGCGCAGCTCACAATAAGGCTGATTTATGATGTAACAAGACGCACATTCCGGAAACACACCACAAGCCTTTGAAATTGCATTCTCGTTAAATTCTCGTCCGCACGCGACTTTAAAAAGGCGCATATTGTTCTAATTAAGGTGGCTGCTGTGAATTAACCTCCGACCCTGAATCATGTTAAAGAACGAGGATAGGATTCCGCTAAAATCACTTAAAATATTAAATTGCGCGAGAGTTGGCTGGGCACGAGACACGTCAGCTGTAGCACGTGGTACGTCCCCACCGGAAATGCTTCTCTAATTTAGTTGATGTCAGATGTTAAATACAGCGCGGCACCGTCTTGCTACCATTTATTTCACATTTGACAAACGGCAAGTTACGTTGTAACACTCAAAGACATATCTCACTTTTTACTCGCGGTTTTTTTTTTCGGGGTTTCGCAGACCGGATGAATACTCACTTGTATATATTTAAACAAAAACATGCTGAATAATAAAACTTAAGAGAGTAGACAAATTAAAAACGCACATGTTACGATGTAGTTACTTACTTTCATGGAAAACTTATTCATATTACTCAAAATCAACAGTGCAAAATTGACACCGTTATATTTTACGAACGCTTCATATCTTCTAACGATTAGTGATACAGTAACTATTGATACTAGTTGTAAATAATGTGCAGGGAATAAATGTGTTCCATACAAGAATATTTCCCACCCATTAATTGGCATCAACTGAGAAAATAAAGATATTATCTGTATATTTAAATCAGTTTTCCGATTTCGGAACTGACTAAATTAACTTGGTATTAACAAGTATCATATTTGTTTATTTTCCAAATTCAATGTGTCGCGGCCATTTTCACACAAATTGTAGCATTCATTTACCGGATGATAGAATTGTATGTAAATGTCTGCCGAAAGCTGATCAACTTTTGTTTTTTCATTTTTGTCAAGCCAAATTCTATTGTATTTAAAGCCTCCGGCTCACAAACTAAATATTGTTATTCAGCAGTTGTCGTGCTGCAAGTTCTATGTAGCTGATTCACGCTTTGCTGCAGAGGTGTAGTTCTCATAGCCCTTTATAGCCTCCCTATAAACATTTCAGTGGGAAGTCATGTCGTAGAACTTTGGCGTGACCATATCCAGTTTCCTTTCACGACAAAGACGGAACGATATAGGTGCAGAAGTTTAGAACATCTTATCAATTATTTCAAAAGGTTGCACCATTGATTACTCCAGTACTCCATAGAAAAATGGTCAATTCTATTGTCTTTTCTTTGGCGCGTGAATATAAGTGTTTACTGAGGGGTGTACAGCGGATTATGGGCCCTTTATTTGTTACAATGACCTAGAATACACCATATAGTGAACATTTAAATTCATGCATAAATTGAAATATGAAGGAGAAAATGTTGTAGGCTGTCTTTCTTATAATCGAAAGATATGATGCCGCTGATTATTTTGAAAATTTTCATACGAAGGACTTTAAACGTTACCCTTGCTTCCCTCGTAAGCCAGATCCTTAACTACAGGTGTAATGTGACAAGATTTCTTGCTATATTCTTTCTGATGTGGACCATCTGTAGTTTGTATAGTTGACATTTCAACTGAATCATTTCAGCAAACTGTTATTATAATCAAGTCTAGAATTGATAAGCATTTGCACGCGTGTTTAGCAGTATCCCTTGTCACCAGATGACGTATTTGATTGATGCAACGAAGATGATAATAACACGTCTTTGATATCCCGAAGTTGATGACGTCAAGGACTGAGGAATGATTGCAGCAAGTCCGATAACAGTGTTCACAGATCTTATTAAAGCTATTTTCGAATGCCTTTGAGTGATGAATCGATTTCACCTTCGTAAATTCAAATATAAAAGATAAAAACATATGGTTGATTTTATAAGTGTTACATCAAGTGACATCAGAAGCCACTTTAGTGGCAGCCTCTGAATATCATACTTCATATTTCATCTCAAAACGTTTTTCCCAGAGATTATATATGTGTTCCCGAGTACTCTATGATCCATGACATAGGTATCAGTACATCCTGCCAGTATATATACCAAAGGTATACATGCAGATCCTACAAAAGGTTTTCCGCAGGTCCTAATTGTAGGCTGTTAGGCGAAGACCTTGTAGGTCCTAGTTAAAGGATTTCAGGCGAAGACCTTGCAGGTCCTAATTGCAGGCTGTTAGGCGAAGACCTTGTAGGTCCTAGTTAAAGGATTTCAGGCGGAGACCTTGCAGGTCCTAGTTGTAGGCTTTCAGGCGAAGACCTTGAATGTCCCAGCTAAAGGCTTTCAAGCGTAGACCTTGCATGTCCTATTTAAGGGCTTTCAGGCGATGACCTGGCAGATTTCAGGCGGAGAGACCCTGCAGGTGTTTGTAAACTTATTTTAGGCGGAGACTTTGCAGGTCCTAGTCAAAGGCTTTCAGACGGAGACCTTCCAGGTCCTTGTAAGGAGACCCTCCAGGCCCCCTTAAAAGGCTTTCAGGCGGAGACCTTCCAGGTCCTTGTAAGGAGACCCTCCAGGCCCTCTTAAAAGGCTTTCAGGCGGAGACCCTGTAGACCCTATTAAAAGGCCGGTGTAGAAAACACTTCAGCTGCTTTTAAAGGCATTCAAGTGGAGACACTGCGGGTCCTTTTAAAGGTTTCAGGCGGAGACCATGCAGGGTATAGCAAGAGGCTTTCAGGCGGAGAGACCCTGCAAGCCCGGGCTAGGCTTCTGAAAGCGGAGACACCCCGCACGTCCTAAATTTGCAAACCTGGTCTTGGATCTTGCTGTTGCTGAGATCTTGCAGGTCTGTTTTTGGAGCCTGCGAGGAAGGAATTCCTGCAAGTAGGAGCTGAGCGCCTGTGTAAGCACAGAAATCCCGCCGACTCCTGATCACTGATGAGATAGAGTTGTGTCTCTCCTTACTGCCTGGGAGCGAACATAACCGCTTGATTTATGAGTGTGGTTAAATTAAACCAAAAAGGCACTTAGTGCTTTAAATTTGACATTCTGTGCTGGGAGTTGGGAGGAAATGAACAATTACCCTTCACCATCAACTTCATTCATAGCGCACGCGCTTAGGTCACGTGACTGCATCTTACATGTCACATGTGGCAAGTTTTTCTCTCTGACATTTTGATAATAGGGCGTGGATTATTTAATTATCTCCGAGAGCTGGCCACTTATCTAGCCCAGCAGACCTTGTGTCGGGTCTTCTCCACCGACACTATTAGGTAAATCGCTCGCTAGGTCTTTATACGACTTGCAGCCTTCAAACGTATGCATAATTCAAACTGTACTTTTGATTTCTTCATTGATTGGAACACTCTGTTTTCTCCTCATTTTCAATGGCTTGCGAATTTCGTTCTTCAAGCGTAACTCGGTTTTCTTGTCCTTGTATTTGCTGAGGCTGCAAATATAGACTGCACCATAGTCCCTCATCTGCATTTACGGCGAACTGTTGGTAGGCTACATGCAACAAGTTCCATATTAACTTGCGCCCAAATCGGGTTTTTTTCGGAGCTAATCCAATCATGATGCGCCTTTTATTGGTTTCTAGCAAGTGTGGGGTTACGATCTTTGTAAATAAGAAGACAAGGGTTTTGGTGATATTGTAAGCGTCTTGTTCGTCTTACATGGAAATCGATTGAAGTCTTAGCTGTTGTCCAGTTCTATTCATCAAATAATAAGACATTTAATATTGTGTCAGAAAATTCCATTTCAGAGACAATCCAAATGTCTTGTCATTTTCAAATTACATATTGCTGTTGACTAGAGCGATTATTACATTCTGGAGTGAATTATCGGCAAAATTGCCATTAATATCTGATACATTCACAGCTAATTTTATTTGATATATCATTAATGTATAGTGGAGGTACCAATTTAAGTATAAATTTACATTTTATATATAACATATTCACTTGAGCATAAGACAAAACATGAGTTTACTCTGCTATGTAACCTTTTGTTATGTCAATTCAAAAAGGGTAACTCAATGTAAATTATCTTTACAATATTCTCACTGTAGAGCTGGCGTGTACCAATGTCTATGCATGATATCTATCATCTGTTTTACTCGTGTTGTTTTCATCAAACTTGAGACTCGATAATAACATCTAGTCCTCTACACTTTCAGTATTTGAACCGAGAGCTAATGTGCTGTCTGTGACCGGTATAATGAGATCTGTTTGTCTAGTATCTTATAAATAGACACGTACTGAATACCATTCATTTGTCTTAATAAACAAAATTGTGAAAGTAGAAACCTTTGAAGGACCTTAAATTTAGCTTTTTGTAATATGCGTAGCCATGGTAACTAAATCAACCCCCTGGGATTATCGTCTACTGCAAACGTCTCATATACACTTACCTGTATGTTGTTTATTGTGACATGTTGTCATATGTGGTAAATAGGTATGTTATTTCTGTGTCGACAAAACAAGCATTCACTTTAATTATTAATCGACAAGTAACCTCATCGTGTTTTTTCGATATAAAGTATTTTATTTTTCCAGATGACACTTATATATATAATTAACTCACTAAAATCTGGTCTGGTCCTCTTATATCGAAGCTATCAAGGTTCAAGTGGCAGGTTTTTTGCTGCTCAATGAGACAGCCTTTTGCGGGATGAAGGAAAATAGCTGTTCTGGGAATGCGCAAAGTGGGTTGTGATGACCTGGTGGACGTACGAGTGAAAATGTAATAGGTAGTAATGTGATACAAACATATCGATGGACGACCATCCCAATCTAACAGCTCCCCCTTATCAGATCATAAGAGTTAAGTAGTAATAAACAATCATAATCCGATTGTGCAATTAGGGGGAGTCGGGCATGGGATTAGCAATGCTTTGATGTTGTGACAGCTAAAACATGATGTTTTAGAGAAAAACATTGATTTATTCCGTCTATTCTGTGTGACAACAAAGTTTACCAATGTCATCGAACCTGTCAATTATTGGTAAAACGGGTCAAATTGGATCCAAATCAATGAAGGTATCCGAGGACCCAGAAGTGTTTGATATCGTAGCGATTGTGTTCCCATAACGTTGATAACTTATGGATGGAGTGGTATAAAACACTAACTTATGGAGGGAGTGGTGTAAAACACTAACTTATGGATGGAGTGGTATAAAACACTAACTTATGGATGGAGTGGTATAAAACACTAACTTATGGATGGAGTGGTATAAAACACTAACTTATGGATGGAGTGGTATAAAACACTAACTTATGGATGGAGTGGTATAAAACACTAACTTATGGATGGAGTGGTATAAAACACTCACTTATGAATGGAGTGGTATAAAACACTAACTTATGGATGGAGTGGTGTAAAACACTAACTTATGGATGGAGTGGTATAAAACACTAACTTATGGATGGAGTGGTATAAAACACTAACTTATGGATGGAGTGGTATAAAACACTAACTTATGGATGGAGTGGTATAAAACACTAACTTATGGATGGAGTGGTATAAAACACTAACTTATGGATGGAGTGGTGTAAAACACTAACTTATGGATGGAGCGGTATAAAACACTAACTTATGGATGGAGTGGTGTAAAACACTAACTTATGGATGGAGTGGTATAAAACACTAACTTATGGATGGAGTGGTATAAAACACTAACTTATGGATGGAGTGGTATAAAACACTAACTTATGGATGGAGTGGTATAAAACACTAACTTATGGATGGAGTGGTATAAAACACTCACTTATGGATGGAGTGGTATAAAACACTCACTTATGGATGGAGTGGTATAAAACACTAACTTATGGATGGAGTGGTATAAAACACTCACTTATGGATGGAGTGGTATAAAACACTCACTTATGGATGGAGTGGTATAAAACACTCACTTATGGATGGAGTGGTATAAAACACTCACTTATGGGTGGAGTGGTATAAAACACTCACTTATGGATGGAGTGGTAGGCTGTAGATACATGATAGTTAAAAGTACTGACAAGTTAACCTAACCGATACATACATTTGTTAATGTAAACACCTTCATCACGAAATATATTTGCTTCGCATTAGAATATAATCTGTTTAAGATGTATTATTGAAAACTGTTGAAAAATCAGCCGGTTTTAATATACAAGAAATGTATTTCATGCTGATAACATGAAACTTTCATTTTGAGAGCTATCATGGCAACTGTACTGTATAATTTTTCTCTACAAGAAATTAGATTTCAAAATCAATAATTACATATTGTCTAAACTGTTATGTACTCTTTACGAAAATGAAATAGCATCAATTAGGTTTAATTATATGTATAACAAATGTATAGTCAATCTATTCCTTGTTAAAATATGTTAAGACGATATTTGATACGTTGCCCAATACTTATTTTCTTATAATCTCAAGTATTAGTGTAAAGAATGGATAGTTAAATAAGTATATTAGTAAATAAGCGCAAAGTGCACAAGTGGTCACTCAAACGAAGGAGATCTTGGTAATATAGAGTAAAGAAACTAAGCAAATCTCTGGATCTCGAGCATTACCTTCTTCTGGACAAATCTTGCATTCAAGCTTTACGCCAGCAGTTATACATATTAGATTAACACAAGTCGTTTAATGATTTATGGAACGACAAGGGAATATAATGAATGGAAATAAACTAAGGACTTATCGCCTGTGCAATAACGACTTAAGCCCGGAACCCTATGAAACCCTATGAAACCAGCGTCATCTACCATCTCTACGATGATCTAGATATCATACCCCCGTAAGTTCTTCATACGACTGCCCCTATGTATATGATCCATAATGGTTGAACCGTCTCCCTCATACCTTGCTGCGGTACCAGGGACAGGTTTCGCTCTGATTTCAATGAGATTGTCTGTCTGTAAACCTTTCATTTTATCGACTTCTCATTAACCACTGACGTTTGATAGTAGAAATATTGTATGCATGTAACTGGGCTAGTGGGAATTATGACTTTATGATTCTTTGATCTCTAATAAGGACATAACTTTAACAATATTAACATCTTGTTGTCCAGATGCAAAAGGCCTATGTGAAGATTATTTCTTGTGTACAACCCTTTGACTTATTGGTCCCCCTGTTACCTCTTATGTATATTGTATGAAGCCTGAGGAGCTACAGAGCCAATGGCTTTATTATTTTCCCAGTTTGCTTTAGATGAGTTTTTACAATAACACCTTAGCAATTAGCGGGACCTTTTCACGACTTTCGATCAGAAATCAAGATGTATATCGTCGGTTTGTCACTATTTAAATCGAATGGCATTTAGAGGATTTAGATAAAGTCAGCACTTGACAAAAAATAAACACGATGGCAGATTTAAACCGCTTAGAGTCCCTTCAAAGGGGCACAGAGTATGTCAAATATGACAAACTTCATAAAAGGTGTTATTTTATCGAAATGGAGTGATTGTTTCAGAAAATCTTAATCCTAATGCCTATTAGTTTAGTATAACGACAATAAACAGGTTAAAGCCGTGATTTGTGATTGAAAACCGGACAGTGACGGGCACCTATGACTCAAACGTTATTTCGGAAACTTATTTACAGCAGACACAAAGACAAATATTGGTTAATGGTATTAAGTAGGTCATTTAACTGAAATACACGTTAACTGGACACGTCATCGAATTCTTAACATTTATAGAGCTGTTTTCCGATTGTCATTGAAAACAAAGAAAGTATCATAATTTTAATTTAACTCAGGTAAAAAGGTATTTTGGTTCTTACTAAAGCCACATTAAAAATCATGAAACATACTCTGTGCCACATTAAAATCTGCACTTAACAGCGCAAATACGGGATTGCATGATTAAACGCTTTTGCTTTCAGGTATATAGGGTATCGTCAGTGACGAGGTGTGAAATGTTACCGATACCCTTCTTAAAGAAACCCTTAGCATGGACATTTCATCAGAGAAACCTATTCCCCAAGTCTGATTAAAATCGACCCTGTTCTGAGGAATAAAAGTTTAAAAATATTGACTCTACCGAGATTCGAACTTTATCTGTCTAGGCTATCCTCTCCACAGCGGTCTGACCCGTTGTCCCTATTTGGCAAGTTGGACAAAAAAAGTCCGTTTTATAAATATGTTACTACCGGAATAAAACATCAGGATTGGCATGCTTACGTTAAGAATATTCCCAAAGATACACTTCAAATAAGTGTAACAATCACCAACTTCGTTAAGGACATGATGATCATCGGGAGACATGTCTCCATGGTGGGACCTTACAACTGCACACAATAAATCTCAATGTGAACCTATTAACATAGAAACTGACAGTATCTGGTATAATGAAAATGTCACTATTGGTAAAAAGACAGTCTATTATCCCCAATGGAGTAAAATTGGAATTCACTATGTAAACGATCTTTTAAATGATGACGGCAACTTTTTATCCTCTGACGTATTTGAAAAGAAATTCAAGATGAATACAAATTTTCTAACATACAGCGGGATAATAAGCGCAATCAAAGCGTATTGTACCTCTACATCTATCAAGCTTGAGAAAACGCAGAATCCAATATTACCTTTGAGTCTGAAAAAGATAATTAAAGTCAGCAGCCAAACCTTCTACAGAACACTAATTACTAAATATATCACAACTAACCAGCATGTTTACAAATGGAATCATATAGTTGAAACCAACCTAGGACCAGAGATATCGAAACTCTACAATAACCTTCTTTTCAGATGCACTTACGATACAAAATTACAATGGTTCCAATCTAAATTGTTGCATCACATCCTGCCGACTAACAGGCGACGGCACAAAATGCAACTTATCGACTCGGAGGTTTGCAGTTTTTGCTCAACCCATATAGAATCAACCGCCCATGTACTGTATGATTGTGGCAAGGTAAAATGCTTTGGCAAGAACTGGAACTCTGGCTCTCAAAAAGAAATTCGGGTAAAACTTTCCCTTACAAAAAAACATGTTCTGTTGGGTTTTCATCAACGAAATAATGACCCTATCAATATTATTATGATTCTCTTCAAATATTTATAATAATTGACCGTCAATAAAAGTACCCAGCTTCCAGTTCATGCAAGAATTGATTCATAAATATCATCTATTGATTAAAGCTGCAGTTCTTATTGGCCAAGGAATACACAGATTTTATAACTTCTGGTCGTCATGCAGTCTACTTTTTGATGTCTGAATAGCATATTAATTCTATGTAACCATCTCATGTGTGAAAATGCAACAAAATAAAAAAAATATATATATGTCTCCATGCTGCTGACGTAGCGTTACCAATGGCAATATACAGTAATGTATAACACATAGGATAATAGTTATAATCACAAATCATGGTGTTTTTGTTCAAACAAGCTGTGGTGATCTTGGAATACGTTACGTGATAAGGTTTTTTAGCGTTCTTAGGAACTTCCTATAATTGACAGATTTTATAAGTGTATAGTTATTCAGAACTGATTTCTCCTGTTAATCAAACAAATGCTTTCAACGAAAGATGCATTAATGGAATCGTTAATTGACGGTCCTGCTTCATAACTGTAGTCTATAGGGCGTACAATTCATCTTTCCAACAGCAGGTTTATTTCTATCTGAAAGAGCAAGGCAAAGGAGTTTTCAAAACACGAAAAATATTCCATGGAATATGTACACCCCATCCCGCGTATGTGCACGTGTACAAGGGGGTTTAAACAAGCCAAAGCTCATGATCACGTCAGGTGTAGCGTCGAGGCAGCGAGCTGACCCACATTCGCTTCATTCATTAGTCACGTGACAGAGAACTGAATGAGATATCCGTGTTCACATGACCCCGCGTACCCGTTTTCAGTTTGTGAATGGGCTGCTGAAAATGGCGTTATGTGACCTCAATATCACCGCAAGTACGATCTTACAGCGTTCACTAGGATTTGTAGACCCAAAGTTCCTTTATTAAACGTTTTACAACTTGTATCAGATTGCATTAAAGACTCTAAAAACCCCTTTGTAAGGCAACAGACAGATAGTATTTTTGATATAATGAAAATAATGGCCTCAAAGAAATTTCACAATTCTCAAACAAAGACCTAAATTGGTTGTTGGAGCCTATGCATTGAAGCTGGAATAAAAGCATATAAAGAGCCATGGAGAATGAAACGCCTATATAAGAAATCTTAAAATTGTGTTTCATATGTTGTACCAAGATCTCTACTGGAAGCCCAACTACGTTATCCCCAGATCTAGCCGGGTGTATAACGGGTGTATATTACGCCCGGGTATGTTCCGGGTAGAGCTAGAACAAGGTCGGGTCACTCCGCTGTTCGGTTATAAAACGGTCTGTTACTGAGCGCAGTGAATATTTTTAACCTGCGTTGTTTACGCTATAAATCCACAGCTGAAATGAATCACGTTTATCAACACACCGCGCAAATCGCTTTCATATCTTCTCTTCATGTCAATTGATAAGAAACATTTGTTTTATATACAATTAAATCTAGCCAAAAATAAAAGTGTTCTTATTCAAAATCGTGTTTATGTGTTTATTTGTTGCTATAGAAGTAGCTAGCCTACCGACAGTTTCATTAACACTTGCAATATTCACAGCATCCATAAATGAGAATTATAACACGTTTTTAAACAGCATCTACTGCCTCTATGCGCTGTTGACGTCTTCTAAAGCTACAAACAGAAGTAAAGAGTACAGAGTACGCGCATGACGCACGAAGAACGAGATTCTATGTCAATTGCGCACAATTTGAGATAGAATCTGACTGGTGAATCGAATCGACCGACTGGTGAATCGAATCGTTTAAACTTGTGGAGAGAAAGTTTATTTATAAGATTGAGGGATACATGTTTTGCACGACACACTTACAGTACTCTATAAGAAACAAGTATCTTAATACTCTCAAACACATGTCGATAAAACATTTACATGACATATTATATTTAATCAACTTATAACAAAGACCTGAAAAAAAGTTTACTAAGATTTATCTATCAGTATAAAACATTGTTGAATTATTGACTTAATTGAATCATATATCTACATGTATGCAAATCTTTATCTGAAATTTGTTTTAAGTACTGGAGTATGACAATGAAATCTAATGTTCATGTAAGTCATTTTATCTGTGTATTCCCCAACGTTGTAAGATTATATATTTATATCCTTCACGTGAGAAATCAATTCTCCTTTTTCATAATAATATTCTCATATTGCTTCGATCAGTCCATTTCTAAAGAGAGTTAACAGTGCAGCTACACTGCAACCAACCAATACAGTTGTTGTTTTAGCTTGGCTACAAGTTTTATGGGTCGTCGAATTATAGGAGTTACCTGAACGGATCTTAGTTTTACCAGGGACCTTATATACAAGGTCCCTGGTTTTACTTACATAATACCATGACTATGTCACTTGAACGCTTATATGTGTTAGTTTAAATACATCATATTATACCAAACATTTAACATGCTTTTTCACTTACCTAATACCATTTTATATTTGAATTTGATAAATTCTTAAAACCACATTGGCATGTGCACAGAACGTTCAGAGAAAGTAAATCACTAATCGTAACCGCCATCGCTCAGCAAAAGGACGCGTATATAGTTTTGATTCTCGGCACAGCTACACTACGCTTGACGTAAAGGGGGAGTTTCCATTTCGGGGAAAGTCACAATTAGACGCTGTCAAAAGTGCACTTAATTTATATTACAGAGCGTTTCCTGTTAAAAGCTGATGTCCCGATTCGACGGATGGCAGGGTGAGTATTTTCGGATGTGTGGGTACATGTAAGTGGGTCAAGTGATCTACAGCTGACCTACATTTGCACGCGGAGCTTAAACGCTCGCTGATCTCCCTGACGGATGCTCTAATTGCACACTTGTGGCGTCGCGATCCGTGCAGTCACGTGCTACAGTCACGTGATGCGTGGGTGGAGAGGAGATAGTAGGTGCAATATCCCCGTTCACTGCCTTTATTGCCAACTTTAGGGGGAAGCTGAGGTAGATATAATGGTGATGTAAATATCGTTACGAAACAATGCGTGTTTATTGCTCTTGTTGTCTGGCGTTTTCCTTGTCTTTGTTACGAGTTTTCAAACACATTGTGTTCTATGTCGACCTGGCGATGAGAGTTGATTGTATTTTCAACTTTTTTAATATCATAACTTTAAATGATTGAATTATTTGTCTATAGTACTGCATGGAAATCAATTCCTATGAAATAAAAAAACTTCAGAACAGATGCAATACAGTGGCGAATCCTGAAGAAAATAGATTAGAATAACAGATGATGGAGTTCATGGTGTTTTATTCCTTGCTATATGCACATTGTATGGTACATCTCTAAGAATGTCTGCAAAACGTAGTTTTCATACATATAGCTATATAGAAAAGAAAATCATCCATAAGTGTATGCTGTAACATTAAAACGTTTCTCAAGCAACAACAGATGTTCCTAAAATACCTATAGACTGAGGTGATAGACTCAAACAAAACATTTAGGACAAAATTAAAATTCTCGGAAATTTAAGTATTTATTTATTTCCTTTCAAAACACTTTCTAAACCAATATAATAAGATTCAACGTTAATCGCCATAAGGGTTTGGCTCTTACTTCAGGAAGCCCCCTTAGTCCGAATGATGCCCTTGATTAACCGATATTTATAACACTTGCCATCATCACCTTAGTCTAAGTTAGGGCGTTCTGGACCTGAGCTGGTTACATCAGCCGTCCAGCTCTGTCTGTATCCTGCATAACAGTGATGATGCAGAATCTTCTGTCCTGTGACATACAGCTCTGCTATGCTTGTACTTATACCATTGGATGTGGCGTATACTACTATACAGAACAGGCGCTTGGGATTAGTTACCTCCTAAAGTTATACACCTAGAAATGAAAATATCAAGAAATGTTTTCTGAAAGTAAGACTTGCTTACAAAATTGAAATGGCCCTTTATCTCTATCCTTTTTTGGTTACAAAATCTGTTGTTCTAGAATTCGTTGTCGTCCGTCGTCCAGATTCCCAAACAAAACATGTAAAGGTACCTTGAATGAACCTAATTGTAAGGATTTTTTAAATTATTATTGAACGTCCTCATTCTGAAAATAGACAAATCGTTACGGTCGGTGTTTAAATCGTAATTGATGTTGAATTGGAAGACTTCAAGGTTTCAAAACAAAGGCAAAATGAAAGCCTTAATACATATGCCATGTTGCTTTTTGGACGTTATTAATCGTGCAGTTCACTACGACCTGGAAGCTGTGTACCGACGTACCGACACACACAAAGTCCCACCCACTTCTCTCTCTCTACCACTTACCAAAGTTGTCTGTAGCTATACATGTATAGGACTCTCAACCTACCTTCCTACCTTCTAACCAACCATCCAATCCCTGCAAGCCCCCCCCCCCCCCCCCCCCCCCCCCCCCTCCTCTCCCTGGGCTCCCCACTGCCCAAAGTAGCTGCATGCGCTTTACACCACAAACTATAGGCTCCATCGAAGACATCTAAATAGGGAGGATCTAAGAAGGGAGAACGGGCTTGAATAAACTTAGATTATACAAGCATTTTAAATTTGATTTAACTCGGAAATATGTATTGTCCATCACATAACATGCTTAGACATTATATATGTCTGCTTTGTCCAAGTTTCGATGTGGCGTTGCTCCCATTAGAGTAGAAACTGGGCGTTCTGAACATATTTTATTAGAAAATCGAACATGTTTTAACTGTAGTGATGATGTAGAAGATGAATTACACGTTTTATTTCAGTGTGTATTGGATGATGATCTTAGAGAAATACTTTTTAACCAATGTGTTACATTAAGCCCAGTATTTTTAGAAAAATCTTGAAAAAATTAATTTGTTTTAACTAACCCTGATATATGTTATTTAACAGCCTAAATCTGCTTTTTAATTTTACAACGTAGAAAAGACCTGTTATTTGGTTAAACAATGTTGTTATTTGGTTAAACAATGTTGTTATTTGTCTCTCATAATTCTGTTGTGAATGGTTCTGTACAGGTTTTATGTATGGATTCAATGTACAAATGTAAATATATTTTACGTATGTAGTGAAGTGAGTTGTTAATAAACTATTGTATGTCTGTCAAATCTAGCCGTCCTTTGAGCGTGGAGAACACTTTTATCTTTTATATAGCCCTCTACATGCAACCTGCCTTGGTACTTAGACCTGATACGTACTTAGACCTGATACGTATTTAGACCTGATACGTGCTTAGACCTGATACGTACTTAGACCTGATACGTACTTAGACCTGATACGTACTTCACTTTTGGTCAGGATATTACTGAAGCTCTATTACAAAAAATATTCCTAAACTTCTGTTTCTATGTTAGTTTACTTCATCTCTCGGCTAGTATGCCCTCTTCTTATTCATACGTGCACCCATACCCTCACTCTCGTGATCTTAAGTCACTATTTAACTGTATATTGTGTTTAGAATGAATTTCTTGACGTCATGAGATTCACTTCATTGATATTTACCGGTCAATACACATCCGAGAAAGGTTACTTTTACAATTGCTAACATAACGATAATTTCGGTGTTTGAAACTGTTATGGGGTCTATCTGGATAATTTTTCAACTTAATCCATGGCTACTCTTTTGTTTCCTCTCAAATAATACAAATATGTGAAAGTTAACCTCTATAAAGTACTCACGGAAATAAAATAGCAGTTTAAGAGTTTATTAAATCAATTCTTTATCAAAATATGTAAAATAAAAGTGGTGAAAACGATGTTTTTTACAACATCTTGTAGAGAAATAGAAAACCTAAACACATAAAAACCATTGCCTTTAAATAACTGTTGTTATTTTTTCTTAGAAAAAAATATTTTTGAATCATTTACGTGAAAATCAGCAATGGGTGTGAATACACTGACTAGCAACGTCAAAGAAAAGAATCTTTCACGGGCCTAAAATAGTATTTTAATCAAGCGTTAGGAATCGTAAACAAAAGGACAATTTCTTACATGTTTGAATAATGTTATGAGTTTTGCATTTAACGAAAACTCATTTTTTAAATACTCGAATGTTTGAAAAGGTCCGCGGAAAAGAAACCCTGTGTTGTTTTTCGGAGGTTATGAAATTTCAGAATTGGAAAGGTTAAGGTTTAGATTTTGATGAACTACCAACACTCTGTGGGTTAGACGGCTGAAACCGGACGAGAACGGACTGGCGTCTACTACAGTTGTGTGCACACGAAGCAGCACGTTCCCCCTATCTGAAAATGGTATATAAATATGAAGTTGATAATTTTGATAATAATATTAGCAAACACATTAAGAGTCCATGCGTTGCCATTACTTAAAACAGCATCATTCGTGAATTATTCAATTGACATTCTTGTAATTTGTTTTCTATCTTTTCATAATAACGCCTTTATAATAATAGCAACATTTTTATGAAAGCCCAGGGGGCTTAAATTACCATGTTTTTCTGGTAATTACCACTTTTGAAATATTTTCTTTAATCTCTCTCTCTGTCTCTCTCTGTGTCTCTCTCTCTCTCTGTCTCTGTCTATGTCTCTCTCTGTCTCTGTCTGTCTCTCTGTCTCTCTCCCCCTCTCTCTCTCTCTCTCTCTCTCTCTCTCTCTCTCTCTCTCTCTCTCTCTCTCTCTCTCTCTCTCTCTCTCTCTCTCTCTCTCTCTCGTGATACTTATGGTGGATGTGGTTTTTATTCATGACGTGTACATGTAATAAAAGAGGATGGTGTGGCATTTGGTTTTCATGAATTATATTATGACTCTCCTGAAACTGATCCAACCGAGTTTTAATCCGTTCTCTGAAGACTTAAACATCTTCGAAAGTGGTAATTACCAGAAAAATAATTTGAATTACCAGAAATAAGTGGCAATTACCAGAAAGAAACTGTTATTACCATTTTTTAAAGAGAAAATTTAAAGAAAACATTTCGAGCCCCTTTAAAAAAACGCGCACAATATTCATCAAAACAAATTATATGATTTTATTAGGCCTATATATCTTTATTAATATAACAGAAAATTGGATACTATTCGAAAGTCTTTTGAAGAATTTCAATCTTAGAAGACGAAAATATTTATAAACCTGGCAGCAAGTCCGGAGATACGAAAATAGTGGGAATGTTTGTGTTTACGATGAGCGGTTTACTGGAGTGTTGACAGTTCCTGATTGAGGGCCTCCACCGGCCTGTAGCTCAGCGCCATCAGCTGAAACGTCGACAGCTTAGACTCGGAGGCTGAACATGACTGTATCACAGTGTGTGGACTGCACTCCCAACAGAACAGAACAGAACAGAACATGGTTTTATTCTCGAAAAACACATAGAGTGATATAGAGAACATACAGTTCAAGTATATAAAAAGTGAATGTATAGCGAAACTGTCCGGCTTAACCGATTCTCCTGAAACTTAAAAGGTTATGTCACCCACAATGTCGGTCGATTTTAATTTTGATCTGGTTTGTGACTTATTCTACCTTGCTAGTGGGTTGAAGATATTTTCCAAAAGATTTAATTTGATAAACGCCTAGTCGCAATAATCACTTCCGAAACATTTTTATATAAAGGAAAAATATTAGAGTAGGACGTATAGGACGTATTTACTAGTAGCCCATGAAATGAAATTTGGAAAACTATATATTATTTTGAACATGGAGAATCAAATAATATATGGAATTTTATCTGATATCTCCAAATTTCCGCTTTAGTGTTTATTTGATATAATGCACGAATTAAACATCTATTGACACTTAGTTCTATATCATATCATAATTACTCGTCTCGAGAATTAAGTTCTTAAGTATTTGTTGAGCAATACCAGCGTATGAGAATTATTTCTTCCTCTCGACGTAATCTGTACTTAGTGATATGATATGATATGATGTGGTTTATTCAGTAAACAGGCCACCGGCCCACTTCACATGTACGTTTCATTATAATATAACATTGTAGCGCCAGGAAATTACAATTTGAAAAACATACGCCTTTTTTGGATGCAAGAAATACAAATTTTGCCAAACATTTGACTATATTGTGATTATTACTATTAAATAGTTGTACAAGTTTGTTTATAGTTGGGTTGGTATAATAATATTGTGGTAGTAACTGTTTCCGTAAAGTTATCGTAAATGGACACTGTTAGAAGAAATGGTACTCACTTTTAACAAATGGAATTATATATAATGGACAAAATCGACTAGGTCTTTCAATATTTAACATTCTGTCCTTTTCTATGAGGAGATTATGACCTGAGCATCTTAAATTTGCTAAGGCCTTTCTATGAGCTGCATTAGTCACAAAAGATATATAAAATTAGTATTAGTATATCCACATATTATCCACATTTAATCCTTGTTTGTGATTGACTGGGTTCATGCTCGTCTGTGGTCCGTTACCAGCGATGAATCCTACCTGCCGAGCAGTTTTACAACAAAGTAGTTTCTCATAGAGGTAACGTAATCTTGAAATTGCTAGTGGGTTATGCAGAAAAAAATGTTTTTCTTATTTTAAAATGTTCAAATTGTAATTAGTTAAGAATTCTAAATTTGTAGTGTTTTGCCTAGATTTGGCTCCTTATGCTATTGAGACTAATCCCATTGTTAAAAAACTCGTTTTAGAAATATCATATCAAGATAAACTTGAGACGCTTATTTAAGGAGGAAATATTAAAATATACTTCATGACGTTTTATCTAAAATCCTTAGTTTTTTTGCAACCGAAGAGATAAACATAATGTTTAAAGGTTAAATGTGCATTGTAAAAGTTTTCGACCAAAAGCTGTTTTATATTTTAGAGTTTGACGATGAAAAGCTCATCTAAACGAAGGGTTATTCAACTTATTCAAGTAATGTAAGAGCCATAATTGTTTCTGAGTATACACTACTGTTGCTATTATGTTACGCAATAAAAATGTTATATCTTAAAAAGTTAACTTTATCCGGTCTTATTTTGTGGTTAAGTTGTTTGGGTTTTTTTAACGTCTTTTCATATTTTCAATTGGTCGGAGCAAGAACTTTCTAGTTACGTCATCTTCTTTTTGGTCTTTTCTTGGCATGGGAACAGATATCGATTAATTCAAGTTCACTTTGTGTTAAGCAATACACTCACAAGGCATTCTCGACCTTCCGATTTGTTCTTGAAACAGCGACCAACCATTGTATTTCAGTTATAGCTACATACGTAAGAACATACTCTCATATTATAGTCCAGTAAACACCATTGGTCACTTTGGGAAAATTGCGAAATTACTAGGTTTTCTTTTTTTACAAATAAACTTGAAATAAGAAAGGATTTTTATGGATTATTTAAGGTTAATGTAAACCTATCTCAGATGTTAACGACTTGTATAAACTAGGTGCCTCTCCTCTGATCTTGATACCAGAGTCGTGAAAGGTTTATTAGTTCATTCTATACTTTTGCAATTCCACGACCTTTCCTACTGTGTGTTAGTTAGATAATATACCCGATCTCGGTTATACTTGGGATTGTAAAACCCTCGGAAAGTAAAATGAAGACAGAAGCGAAGCTAGAGGCCATACCTCTCCATCAGCTTTCTTTCCTACGTTATTAAAACCCGAAACAAAACCTCGCTCGAGTGTATCATCTTTCGTCTTGACTTAATGTTAATATTTTGCTTGTTATACAATTATAGGAGGACACTGACTTTTAAGTAAGAAGAAATTTAAAACTCTTACATTTTTTTGTGTTTATGTTTACATAAACAATGACAAATTGAGGTTGGTTTAACACTCCATATGTGAGTTGTAAATCGTATGAGTGCCCCGCGTAGGTTGATGTTATTTAATTACCTTATTTGGTTAAGGCATGATGAATTTGTTTTTAAATTCATCAGATTACTTCCAACAATGATTTGACATGGATTGCAAGTCTAAGGATGTAACATCTTGTCCGAATATTATATCCAGCAACCGAGCCGAGTTTAGAGCGACCTTGTCGTGTAGAAGCAGGGTGGGACAAACTGCCACGATCGACCGGTTTATATTGGGCCAAGATATGTTTGGACTTCTGGAGGTAGCAGTCCTTGTTTGCAGAAAGTTTAATACCGCTAGCGAGACATTCGCCGATGTGGAGCACGTAGAAACGCATGCAGCAAGTCGAGCCGGTGCCGCGGTGAGCACACACTGCTGCTCAAGGTCACTGTTGGGATGTGTTTGGTCAGGGGCCCGCCCAGTCCTTGTATCATGCACTGGGCGTGGCTCTTGATCTAGTTCTTATGCGACTTAATCAGGTATATCAGAACTTACACAAATAATGTACAAGTATGTTTGAGAATCGAGACCGGAATCTCCTTCCTGACACCAGGTATATTTTAGAACTGAAACCGAAATTCAGGTATAAATACAATCTTTATTTCATACTGAAAAGGATGCCAATAGTACATAATAACTATAAAGAAACATACCTACACATGATGAAGATGAATTCCTGAACTGGCTGAACAATTTTGTAACATGGATTGATTTTTACTGCTCGCAATGCACATAAGAGTTTATACATTGATGGACATAGTAATTTTTTTTTCATATTTATAACATAATCAGGGGTACCATGGATAGATAGGAAGAAAAAAATATAGCTATCTTCATGTTTGTATCAATCCTAAAGTTTACATATTCTATATTGTTTGTTGTCATTTTCATATCGGCCGTTTTCAAACAATAGATTATGATATGAACATCAATCAATCAATCAATCAATCAATCAACTTTATTACCATAAGTTTACAAGTACATGCAAAACATTACGGGCGTAGTTTACATGAATATATCATATTTGAGACTATGGTTTGAAACAATCCAGTTGTGTTACATTGCAGACATTATGATAGAGAGAAATTTACATAGATTTCGTAATTGTAATACATTGTGAGTTTCAAATAATACTGACATTTTGTGGTAATTAGGGTTGTTTACAAAATAATTCTTTAAATAAGTACTTCTGTAGCTGTTAAATTTGGTACAATGGAATAGGTAATGAAATTCATCTCCGATTTGGGAGGAACATGATGGACAAAATCTTTCTTTTGAGTTAGTGTTATCCCAGCGGCCTGTTTCAATTGGTAATTTGTGATTGGCGGTTCTAAATCTGACTAAAGTATTACAGAGCTTAGTTCCTAGTTTACGTTGTAAAGAGGATATTTTGTAAGATGTTTTCATGCATTCATAGGTAAGTCCTTTAGAAGATAATGATATACAGTTGTAAATACATTGAAGGGATTGGTCTGAAATTCTAAGTTTAACAGCATTTTTAAACCAAGGAAATGAGACTATATTTTGAGATTGCCATATATTGGACATACCAATATTATCTAACGTCGTTTTGATACAAGTCAGCCATTTATTCTTATTGTTATATTTAACGAAGTTTACTGCTCGCAATGCACATAAGAGTTTATACATTGATGGATATAGTAATTTTTTTTTTTCATATTTATAACATAATCAGGGGTACCATGGATAGATAGGAAGAAAAAAATATAGCTATCTTCATGTTTGTATCAATCCTAAAGTTTACATATTCTATATTGTTTGTTGTCATTTTCATATCGGCCGTTTTCAAACAATAGATTATGATATGAACATCAGAAGTGTGGTCGCTTAATTTTCTTTATATTAACACACGATATGTATACTTCATAGATTAACTCCTTTTAAAACTTTAAGGAAAGAAAAACCCATTAATTTGACAAATATTCTTCACTTCACGCTTGCAGTTATATCTTTTTTGCCTTGTGTTTATTTACTGAATGAATGATGTGTGTGATTCTATACACATGTTACATTCAGAACGTTCCTACTACCTATAGAAAATAAGGTTATTAAAACTTTAGAAACCCAATCTCTTTGACCATTATATCGCACAATAACATCATATAATAACATTTTTGGGTTATTCGACATGAAGACATATTGAATACCTTCAAAGACTCAACATATACCATAACGTTAACTCTATTTAATCTAACATTCAGATATTTCTTACATGCGTACCAATTTATTTCCCCTGTTTGGTGAAATGTTTTTAAATCCCTTCATATCTGCCCCATAAATCAAAATCGGGTTTATTTTAGTAGCAAACATCTTAAAAACGGTTTTACAATCAACATCTCCAAGTGAACTAATTGTTTTCAGGACACCGATTAGAGCGTTTTGCTCATGTAGCGAAGCATATTTCACAAGCTTGGTTTATGAAAGTCAGTAAAAATACAAGCCCAAATATTCATCAGAGAATACACAATCTATGACCATTTTTCCCTTTTAGAAAGTTTACCTCCCTTTTACCGACTTTCAAGTTCATTCAATTGATTCCTAATTCATTGGACGGTGCCTGAAAATAGGACAAAATTTTCTATGAGAGGAGAAGCAACTTAGAACTATTTCAGGATAGAGTCGAATACAATTTGAGTAGCAGTACAGAAGGGAATTTAGAAAACATCCCCGTCTTACGCCAAGTTGTAATATGAACAGTTGTTAAACCTTGTAACTATGACTTACACATACCTTCAGGTTCTCATACACACTAGGTAAGTTCCATCGTTTCATCACTGAGGTCATGGCATAGCAATCTTAGAACTGATACTGAAATCAGTATTATCGAAGATCTAAGACAAAAATTAGGTGTATATATATATCTTAGAACTGGTACTGAAATCAGTATTATCGAAGATCTAAGACAAAAATTAGGTGTTTATATATATCTTAGAACTGATACTTAAATCAGTATTATCGAAGATCTAAGACAAAAATTAGGTGTTTATATATATCTTAGAACTGATACTGAAATCAGTATTATCGAAGATCTAAGACAAAAATTAGGTGTATATATATCTTAGAAATGATACTGAAATCAGGTTTATTATAGAACTAAAACCGAAATTCAGGTGTTTCTTATAATTGAGACCGATATTGAGGTATACATGTTACAACTGAGATTGAAATCAGGTAAATCGTAGAACTAAGACCTAAATTCAGATGTATATCTTTGAACTGAGATTGATGTCCGTATATCGTAGAACTGAAAAAGAATCCAGGTATATCTAAATACTGAGACTTAAATTCAGGTGTATATCTTACAACTGAGACCGAAATCAGGTATATCTTACAACTGATGCCAAATTCAAATCAAATGTGTTTGTGTCGAGACCAATATTTCAGTATGAAGACGAAAATCTGATAATAGAGACCATATTTTAGAATGGACAACAAACTTTAGGTATGTATGAGACTCGAAATCGACATTTTAGAATTGAAACCAATCTCTAGGAATACCTGTGAATGGAGATCAGTATTGTTTAAAATGGACACCAAACTCTAGTTATTTCTGCTAATGGAGACCATTATTTAGAATTGAGAACACCGCAATCACAGCGGCCGCTTCTTTTACTTAAATTACTTTTATCCATCTATATCATTTCGGTATTACCATGCAAACCGTCCATACTTGCGCTGTATGCAATTTGAAATTTTGATGACAAAACCTCACATTTATCGGTATGTCGTATTTCATTTTATGTGACCTCAATTCTACAACCTTGATGGCAGGCAAAGCATAATAATCAGGCTGTTATTTACTACCAAGAATAACAAGTAGCTGTGTGTGTTTATAAATATTCAACACATTCTTTACATAAATGATATATTTGCAAAAAATCTAATTTTTATTGATTGCTGTTGGTTTGAGGCTGACTAAACACTAGGGCTGAAAAGTGCACCGATACTCGTAATGAAACATCTTGCGATATATAGATGTATTACAATTATATTGCAGCATAATGAATTATTTCTACATTCACCTTTTACTACTTCTTTATGCAGTTTAAAAATTACACATTTGATAAAATGCCTTCAGTTATTTCGAAAAATTAAGTCAATAGATAAAATAAATTTGAGTAAATATTAATGGCATATATATTTAAAATCTGTTTACTATCATTTGTCAAGCAGCCAAACACGTATTCTTGCACAACAAAATAATTGGTCTTATATGTTCAGCAAAATAGAATATGCTTTCTGAATAAATTGTAATTGAAATTAGTTTATGCTATATACTGCGATATGAAAAATACTTTTGCAGTAAGTGTACTTCACTTTGTACCGCAATATATTTGTATTGCGATAATATTGCACAGTCTGACTAAGCACACACAGCGTAATGCAAGGTATAAATGGTGTATGGATGACTTGATCACTTTGTCACGACGCTAGACTCACCTGGTCCAAGAAATGGACTGTAATTTTCCTGAAAATATTGAATCGTATTTGCACTATATAGAGACTATCTGGACAGCACTGAGGACATGTTATCAAGCCAGCGCTGAATATAGACTACAGGGACAGCGCCAAAGAAGACTATATGGGTAGCACTTTAGACAGATTTTCATGGCATTAATGAAGGCAGACTATTTGGAGAGCAGTGGAGACATGCTATCTCGACAGCAGTGGAGACAGACTATCTCGACAGCATAGGGGACAGACTATCTGGAGAGCAGTGGGGAAAGGCTATCTGGAGAGCAGTGGGGAAAGACTATCTGTAGAGCAGTGGAGACATGTTATCTGGACAGCAATGGAGACAGATTATCTGGACAGCATAGGGGACATACTATCTGGAGAGCAGTAGAGACATGCTATCTGGACAGCATAGGGGACAGACTATCTGGAGAGCAGTGGAGACAGACTATCTGGAGAGCAGTGGAGACAGACTATCTGGAGAGCAGTGGAGACAGACTATCTGGAGAGCAGTGGAGACATGCTATGAGGACAGCAGTGGAGACAGACTATCTGGACCGCATAGGGGACAGACTATCTGGAGAGCATTGGAGACATGATATCTGGACAGCAGTGGAGACAGACTATCCGGAGAGCAGTGGAGACAGACTATCCGGAGAGCAGTGGAGACAGACAACCTGGACAGCAGTGGTGACAGACTATCTGGAGAGAAGTGGAGATAGACTATCTGGAGAGCAGTGGAGACAGACTATATTGAGAGCGGTGGAGACAGAATATCCGGAGAGCAGTGGTGACAGACTATCTGGAGAGCAGTGGAGATAGACAATATGGACAGCAGTGGAGACAGACTGTCCTGAGGACAGATTAATTCGAAAACAATGAAACCAGAGAGCACTGAAGATCTAAAACGTCATTTTCCAGTAAAGAGACATATACCTTTGAAAAATTATTCTAAGTTCGAATTTCATCATTCAAGTAAGGAAATTATTAATTACTCTATCATCTTTTAAAAAGAGCTAGATCCATTCACCCTTAACCATTTTAACAATAGATTTTTTTTATTCCTTAATTTTTTTTTTCCAAATTTTTTTGGACTCGCTAGAATATTACATTTACACACAACCAGGAAGAAAATATACCTTTTGAATTTGGAGAATTATGTGTAACATATCAAGATATATAATCCTTAGCGGTATGTCCTTAAAGTAAAGCAAAGCGTCGGGCACTTGTTGTGTTGGGTCGGTCCCGCCCTGTAAACAGGGCCAGCCAATGAAAACGCTTTGACCCCGAGGTCACAGCTGCCTCGGTAAACACAGTCAACCAATGAAAACAGTGTTGTTAATCCACAAACAACAGGTTTCATGTGATGTAAATCTCCAAACTGTCTGATATCACGGATGAAAGGGTCAAGGAAGGAGCAGTAACTTGCTGTGTTGTGATTTTCTTTAACTTATCTACTGCTGATGCTTTCCGAAGTTTCCCGTAGACCTTAGGGATCTGAGCGGCCCATGCGGACGAAACAGTGCTCAGTGCCCGTCCTACCGCGCAGTATCTAGGACTTGGGATAACTTTACCGTTTGTCTTCAGGAGTTTAGGCGGCTTGGGGAGTGAGGACGCAAAATCAGTCACTCTCGGTAAGTACACTTTCAATCTAGACTACCTTTTACCCGCGAATACAACGATTACTGAATCGCGGTTTTGAATGAAACGGGCATCACGTATCACCTGAACGCAGCTACTGGTTTGGTAGCCTACTTTATATCAATGTCCACATCTTAAGCAATAAATGATTTCTGTTCCTTCGATGCATGTTGAAGGAATCGCCATGAGTAAGCAGGATTATATATAGCACGAATTAGGATGGCGAAATCCCTTCCTCGATCGACCCTATATCCGTCGTATCTATATGCGTATTATATTTCAATATGGCGTTTGACCTAGTGTGTGAATGGATGTGTATTTGGTACTTTGACTGATTTATTGGTTACATCATTGTTTTTTTTATTATAGGGCCATGGAACTAGATCTTTATCAGCCCGATTACGCTATGGAAAATGTTGAGTTTTTCCCCAGTGAGGCCAAAAAGCGTAAATTCTTAGGCGCTGCCATGCCGCGAACTAAGGTAAGTAATAACCACAGCCTCGCTTTGGCGATGCAGTTTCATTCATAAAGCCATTCATGAATGGAGCTGTTCGCTTCAATAGATCTGAATTGTTGCCGCTCTCAATGCTTTTCACATAATTACGACTGTGCAAAATTAACGAGGGAGGCCTTATTGGCGCTAACCCTTGAACGAAATCCCGGCATGAGAGCTTTTGTGTCCAAAGAAACCCCTAATCCACACGGCATGGGAATATTCCACCCTATAGTCTATTTTTGAAATGTCCACACTAGCTTGCTGGGTACAATGTGAATGTACACGACATGTTCAAAAGTGTGACCACTTTCTAAAAATAAACCTGTCCCATGAGGAGAGATTAAACAGTGGTTTAAGATAACACTTTTGTTTTTCTATCTTTTGAAATATGTAACTATACAATTGAGAAACAATATAAATTTAGGTATTAAATAAACTGTTTATACCTGTTACATTATTGATGTTGAAAATTAAACTCTAGTAGAAATGATCTTAAAATATAAATCTATATTTTAAAGTTTGTGAATGACTTTAACAGGTAAAATTGAATTGAAGTAAATTACCAAACTCATTGCTCAAATCCTATGACTGTTGAAGGAAGAAAGATGTGGGAAGGTGGTGCATATACAGGGTTCAGCTATCTACAACAAGGAAGCTACTCTGTCCCAATCAATCCTGTTCTGTTCATCTTCACATTCTGTTCTCATTACACTCATGCCTTTAATGTCTTGCATTTGTCAATGAAGTCATTATTATGGGTTATGTTTTAAATTTTTCTTTTCAACAATATTTGTCCTAATGAGGCAATAACTTTGTTCAAGAAATCCACTAATTTCCTTTTATCAAAACGTCTTAAAAACCATGAAAGAGAAACAATGGAAGATGTTTAACATTTCTAGTATTATTAAATTTTAAATTAAACAAGTCTTATTATAACACTTCAACTTCATAAATTGATCAGCATTTTTTTTTAAAATACCCCTTTCCATTTCTTGAAAACTTCCTCAAAAGGTAATGAAAATTGGACTGTTATCATTTGAAATTTACGATAATTGATAGAGAAAAATTGATTTAAAAAAAAATCGCTTTCTTCATTTGGTAATTCCCAAAGTTGAATTTTGAAGTTAAGTATCTAGGTCATGGACATCTTTCTCTGCATAAGGGACAATGGGTTCCCCTGGAAGGCATTGATTAAATGTCTTGCAGCACGGAGACACATTTTTAGTATGAACAGCCAGGAGACAAATATTATTCGAACAAACGTTGATGCCTGCTGGTGTTGACGGTCATCACGTATCCTGCATGTTTCCTACCTGCCCAAATGTTGTGTGGCATCTATGACCTTGCGCCCTTCAAAGTATACACGGCAAAATTAGATCTGGAATACAGAGCATTGTCCTATATCTGCTTCAGTAAATAAAAGTGATTTTCAGTAATTTGTGAAAAATATATTTTTTCACTAAAATGGAAGAGTACTTTCCCTCCATCCTGTTCTGGTAACACTTTCTGATTGTTCGTAAGAATTCGTGATTATATAACCCAAGTCAAATAGTTGATTGGGAAGTTTTGTACCTTTGCTAATAATATTTTTATGGCATTTAGAATTGGGATATCCTTTGACAGACAGTTATGGTGTCACGAATGATAGTTAGTACACTAAACTAGTCTCTCTTCGGTGACTGTTTTAGGTACACAACATAGAGACTATTATATGAGTTTCCATGATGTACTATGAGTGCACAAGTGCCTAAAATTGCTTGGCGAGAGTGAGCGATGTTTAGGCTCAGTGTAGTAAGTATGGTAGTTCATTGGTAAAAAAAAATAACCTGTATCGTACCAAAGACGTAAAGGAAGTAATCAAACTTAATCTAACTATAGGCAGACCAGCCGCTGCAGCCACTCTGTTCTTCCAATTGGTGACATATATGTGTGGTAATATGTCTGATGATGATGTATCTACATATACCCAATATTTACCTGGTCATCTGGAGATAAAAACACCTGCTGATGAGCTAGAGTATAGAGTTGCATCAAAGAGGAATAGGGTAATTGCTACCTGTTACAGAGTTTTTCCCAAAATGGCCAGAGAAAATAGCTGCTTCATGCTCCGAGTGTCAACTATTAACTTACTTTTCATGACTCACTATGCAAAATTGCTGAAAGACGTGTCTGGTTCATAAATGATTAACTTTCACATAGGGAAAAGTAAGTTGGAATCGGTTTGTAGTTATGAATCACTAGAATCACAAAGAATCTTGTAGATTACTTGTCAGATTCGCAGAGATTTATACACGATTGTAGATATTATAATCTCTCCTTACGCATTGAACATGCAGCATAAATTTTGCAATGTAACTTATACTAAATACTTTTCTTGTCAGGAAGAAGTAAACTGCCAACTGTTAAAAATTATCAACTGTTGTTGAACTGAGATCCTTCCATACACTGTACTAACTATACTGACTATACTAAATACCATTTGAGGATAATTTACATCATGACTTGAACGCGACCATGTTGTTCATTGGAGTCCAGATGAGATATTATATAAGTCCATCCCAAATGTTTTGGCACTTTGCTATGGGAAAATATACAAGTGTTTAAAACAGTAGAGCGGCTACAAGCTGACCTACGAGGCAAATTCCTTTTGACCCACTCACGAAAGGCTATGAGGCATTTTGTACTACAGAATCATAAAACTGTATTAGATTTTTTTAGTCATCGTCATGTAAAGATTGTTTCTATATCAGGTGACCTATGACCCGAAGCTGACCAAAGAGATTGACCGACTGCACACTATGTTCTCGGAGCCTGCTCATGAAGACCGGCGGGTACCGACCCTCCAGAAGGTTCCCTCCCTCTCAGATCTGTCCGATGAAAGTCTTGGTAAGTTTGTTACCCTATTACTCCGAATTATTCGTTTAAAACACCATTTCAGATGTTTCAAGTCTTTTATCAAACCCTTTTCCTCCTCGGCTGAATAAAGATTTTTCGGGTACTGCTGTATGTTTTTCCTTGGATTGTCAAATTTTTCTTCTTGAAATTCTTGGAATTGATTTGCATCAAGCAAATGTATTTGAAAAGCACTACCAGCACACATTCCTCAGGTATACCAATCATGTTCTTCAATGTTTGGATGCAGGACAGTTTGGTCTACATAAATCTGCATATCATCTGGTGGCAGATGTTATCATTGGTTCAAGAGCTCAACTTGATGTTTTCTCACTTGTCCATCTTGATTCTTGAAGAGATATAGTGAGCAACAGGGCAACATAGTGTATGCTGAATATTATGTCAATCCAACATTGTTATTGTCTATTAACATCAGTTGTTATGATATTGTGTTTAAAATTAAAGTAACCAGTTACATTACATGTGTTTGATACTAACTCTGGTACCAATGGTCCAGCATTTTGACATTCATTCATTTTGGGGACATTTATACAGTCTAGACATCTATGAAGTCTTATTACAGTTTTTAAAGTACAAGCTCAAATGATGAAATATTTTTTAAAAGGTGTAGTTTGATTTAGCATATTTCACCTGATATGCAGTTAATAACTCAACATTGTGTACCATTCTTAAGTTATGACACTAGCACAGTGCACAAACTGCACAGGGATTGAAGTATTTTTAATGTTGATCAGTTCAAATACTGTTTAGGACTATAGTCCTGAGTTGACTGGGCCCTGGTTTAGTTCCGGTTTCTGGATCTCAGGGAGGGTTCCTGCTTACCTTGCGGAGAGGGCGGCTATTTGGGGCCAGATATTTACTGCCAAACAATGTTTGTTGACAAACAAACACTTTCCAAGCAGGGCGGTTTTGTTAGCACAGCAAAAACACACGCAAGCATGGCAGTTGTGGCAAGAGGTCTCAACGTTTTTAATCATTTGCGAAACCTTGAAATATAAGGGACATTGTTCAGACTCAAGCAAAGCCATTGTCCTACTTTCCGATGTGATGCTTATTAATTTAGCGGCCATTTTCAGAGAAAGGCATGAAAAATTTAAACAACATTGATGAAAAGAAAACTTCTTTTTATTTGTCGGGCGATTGATGGAGAGTTAACGTTTTCTTCAAATAAAGCAATTAACGGTTATATAAACAAAGATCTTTGATCAGGAATGGTATAAAAATATTGTAGTCAAGGCTTGCTTTGGTGAAAGAGGCAAGCCTGAGGCTGAACACTGCTGATTTATCCTTTGAAGTTGGAGTTGTTTTCATACCCGACATCTTCCAGTCGTACCGCAGCACTTGTTCAGCTCAAATAATAAGGTCAAATAGAAAAATGACAATGTTTTTTTTTAATGAGAAATTTAATAGATAAATAAAGACTGCAAATCTTTTGAATTATTCGTTAAAGTTTTAAACCTTTGTTTCATTTATTATATGAGAAAATTTATTTGGGAAAACACCTGTGAAGAATACAATTTTAATGTCTCATGCAATTGATGATAGCAAAGGCATTTTATTGAGAAAAATGTTTTTTCAAATTTCAAATGATTATCAATCGTTTCATTATTTGTACAAGATGACTTTATGAAGAATGAATATGAGATTTATAATCATGGGATGTAAATATTTACAACAAAGTTTCTTCCCTAATTTCTGTAGAAATTAATTACAATTGTGTAAGCAGATTAGAGAGGCGAGACTTCTGTCAACTCGGTGTCGCTGAGCTGAGACATAGCCCTGGGGTGGGATATCTGTTAGTGGGGATTATCCCTCTCTTCACGCCTCTACAATAGGGGGTGAGGATAAGAAGCCCCTGGGGTACCTTGACAGCCCCAGGGCAGGACTGTGTGTTTAACTAATTGCAACAATTAGTTAAGTACATGTAACTGATAACACTAATCATTGGCAAACACAGACTTGTTTGTTGGTTAATTCACAGTAACACTATTCCTACTCTCATCATGCATGTTGCTTCCCTGTTATTTCTTAACCTCATATTGTCCTCAAGGTTTACTCTGCTCCTTCAGAAGTAGCCGATATAGGTGCTGAAAATGAGTCCACAAATAACTATTAAAGTCATGAAACTATCAGCATAATTAAATGAAATTAACAAAACTGACTACACATTAATTTGAAAGTTCTCTTTTTCCAAATAAAATTTTATTTTCTCCAAATATGTTGCATTTGCTGAAAATATTTTTAATGTAAGACAAGTTTCTTGAGTGTTTATCATGTGGAGTTATCGGGAGAGGCTTGAGAGTGGTTATCATGTGGAGTTATCAGAGTGGGTCAAGTGTTGTTATCATGGGGAGATTAGACTAGGTGGAGGTTTGGTATGACCTCGGGCGTGATAACACCATGACAAGTCAACAAAGTCAGACAAATTATTGTACAAAATAACTTCTTACTTTATATCACACATTAAAAAGAATCAAAATAAGCTGGAAACAAAATGTTATTCATATATAGTCTTTCTGCTTTATACTTTTCTTGCAAGATAAATATGGGCAATACCAACAAATAAAATTTGATAGGAGTGAATTGCTTCAATTATCATCTCATGTCAAATATTCCACCGTTGTATCGATATAAAAAATTTTTAACAATGACTAAAAGTATACTTTGTGAAATATGACAGAATACAGCGATCCATACCATGAGATATATTTAGTCAGCAATAAAGTAAGATAAACATGGAAAGGATAAAGAATTGGCAAACAGAAATGCTTATGTAAGACTTGAATGAGCTTGTTGTGAGTTGATAAGGCGTTTTAGTTGGCCTCATCAACTTGTCAGTCTTTTCAGTAAAACAAGGTTATGTATGTGGATTGTGGAACTATTTTGCTAGATATAGGAACTTTTTGATACATACAAAAACTAACTAAAGTATAATTATTAATTATTTATTAAGTATTTGAAAAGGTATAAAACCTGAAATCATATCTCCCCCATACAAAAAAGTATATTGTCCATGCAAATGAAAAACAATAGAAGCCATGGCATCCTGAATAAAAACAATCTTGTGTAAAAATAGTGCTGAGGAGTAGTGTGATCTATATTGGGGTGTGACACACCAACTGCAAACAGCGCTGAGCCTTGTTGGAAGCCGGCCAGCACACCACATACCGCGGACCAGGATTCCACCGGCCACACCAGGATTCTGCTTATTTCCTCGACCTTCCATCTGTCTGTTGACTCGAGGCCATGACATGGCATCTTTCTTTGTCTCTCAGACCACTGGCACTTTGAGGTGCTGCAACTGGTTGCCCCTCTATACCTCTTGCTCCTCTTCTCTATATTTTCTGATTACCCCCTATTTATCCCTCTCCTTCTCCCATGCATTTTCATAGAAAATAAACATCCAAGTCATTATCAATGATATCAAAGAGTTGAACTTTATAGCTGATTTATGACTGATCCTGTTTAACTATGCCCTGAAATGTAGAGGTCAAGTTGATGTCACAAAGGTAATAGATGACTGGAGAGGAACTGGTACAGTGTACAGCCGAGCACAGCAGATCAACAAATTAACTGGCTATGCCAGGGGCTGCATGTTGTGAAGATTTGAGCAAGTGCTTCTGCCGCTATGGTAACCTGAGTCTGCCCCTTTCCTCCTGCCTGCAACCTGTTGCTGGGTCAGAGGTTGCCAGTTGCCATAGATACGACCTGAGAAGTGGGTCAACCCACT
This sequence comes from Phorcus lineatus, assembly GCA_921293015.1. NCBI lineage: Eukaryota > Metazoa > Mollusca > Gastropoda > Trochida > Trochidae > Phorcus > Phorcus lineatus. The sequence continues at coordinate 18,753,611 of OV121098.1, read as the reverse complement.
CCCAATGTTCATTCATAACTGTAGTTATCAAACCGCTAGGGAGCTACACTTGGTGTCTGCTGACGGGACGCTAACTTCTGCTTGGTAGCGTACCCTTTGCTCGGTGTCCTCTAAACCACAAGTTATTTGGGCTCGTTTACTCACACATCCATCCATCCATCCACTTTGGTTCTTTGTAGACTAGATATGCTGAAAATACATTTCCCAAAGTCCAATCTCTTGCATCCTGTCTTATTGATATATGCCTATCACATGTATTCTGGAAAACCAAGAAGGGAAAATACAGGCTTGATAAGAGTAAATTTATCCTTTTTTGCTGCTAAAGACAAAAAAAGAAAAAAAGGTTAAGTTCCATTTTGTCAGATGAGGAGTATAGTATTCATTAGAAGTATTACAGATGAAGTTCAACTAGTTGAAGATAAGTTTTGAGATAAGCCAGGATTCAGATGAGAACCAAGAGAGAGTTCATTAGAGGGAATGCTTGTCATCAGTGTGAACATGTCTTTCAGCTTCTTGTTAGATCAAAATACACTATTTATTGTTCTTGTCAGTTTTCAACTTTACGAAAAACAGTTTCAATTCAAGTACAATTCAAATGTAAAATATGACATGATATACTGTGTTCCACATAGAGTACATATCAATTTTCTACATTTTTGTATTTCTTTAAAGGAAATTAATGATTACTGCATCCAAAAAGCAGTTGATACCCAAAAGGGTTAATAAGAGGCATAGCAGAATATTACATCTATTAAAAGTAAAGGATGAACTTTGGTATGGTTTCATAAAATTCTTAAAAGTGATTTGTTTTAGGTAGATAAGTTTATCTGTTGCTACCTACTACATAATGTATGTCCACATTTCTGTGCCCTGTACGAGATGATGTTTGATGAAATCATCTTTGCTCTCTGTCGGATGTAGACTAGGCCTAGGCAGAGGAGATGTTGTCTCCGTCTATCTTACGACCATCTGACACCCGGGGTATTCTGGGTATTGTTCCACTGACGCAGCGACATTTCCACCATGTTAATCTGATTGGCTGTTTCTTTACCTCATCCAACTTTGATGTTCTTCAAGAACTTGCTAAATCTAGGTGATCTTTAACACCTGAAGTATGCATAATGATCATTTTTCAAGAGATACCGCTTGACAGATTCCAAACACAAGCTCCTGGTGACAGTCTGTGATTTGTGATAAGCTATTGTCTTATGGTTGATTAATGGGAAGCGTTGAAAGTTCTCAAATATATTTTTATCTTTGTTATGAATTGTTTTGGAAAGAATTAAGTCTGAAAGATCGTTCAGTAATCGTTTAGAACTTATGTTTTTGAAAGAAATCACTGTTTTGGAACTCTTTCTCCAATTAACTTTCTGTAAAGCAAAGCTATAAAAGCATTTTTTACCAGACCTGTATCAACATATGCAAAACAAAACTTTGTTAATATGATCATTCCATTTTCTTAGATTTGACATAAAGATTTGAAAATATTTGGATTGACATAAACATTTATCAATTTCAAAATACAATAAGTTTATGAATATCCATGCACCAGTTGTATTTCCCATACATGAAGCATCAGATGAAATTAGCTGGTAAGTTGTTGAGGTCAGGTAACAAGAAGAAAGTAGTAATTAGCAGATTGAACGTGAGCCTAATGAGAGGGTACTGGTTGGGTAGAGGAGCACTGAGAGCATGCTTCCGGGCCGAGACTCTACTTGACTCCACTCCTACACTCTCTGCTCTCAGCTCACTGGTCCAGGGGGAGGGGGTTCAAGAATAAGTTTTAGGACTGAGGATTGGGAGTTCTTTCTCTTGCTTACTGTGGAGTTACAGAGGGGGCAGTGACTTGTGGAATTGGGGGGGGGGGGGGGGGAGTGTTCAGTAAGTACCTATGGGTCTTAACACGGTTCTCACGTCACTTGACAGCCAACTTCTCTGACAGCCAACTTCTTGGTGTTCACTGTACTTCTGAAGTCTCAGAAACTCATAACCTTCTACTCCATCTTGTGGTTTTATGTTCTCTCCCTCCTCAGCAAGATGATTACTGGAAAACTTTCAATACAACAACAGTTCAGTATTGATATTGAATATTGATATCCCCTTCAATGTTTACATCGATACAGGATGATTTTCTTCCAGTAAATGTTTTATGGTTGTCAACTGAATTTATCCTTGTTAACATCAGAAGTTAAAGGGAATGGCTTCTGCATCTTAATCAGAGACTAAAGGAAATATGCATCAGAGTAGAGAGACTGTCAGAGACTAAAGGAAACTGAGACTGCTTGTCTATATGCATCAGAGTAGAGACTGTCACAGACTAAAGGAAACTGAGACTGCTTGTCTTTATGCATCAGAGTAGAGACTGTCACAGACTAAAGGAAACTGAGACTGCTTGTCTATATGCATCAGAGTAGAGACTGTCACAGACTAAAGGAAACTGAGACTGCTTGTCTATATGCATCAGAGTAGAGACTGTCACAGACTAAAGGAAACTGAGACTGCTTGTCTATATGCATCAGAGTAGAGACTGTCACAGACTAAAGGAAACTGAGACTGCTTGTCGTTATGCATCAGAGTAGAGAGACTGTCAGGGTCTAAAGGAAACTGAGACTGCTTGTCTATATGCATCAGAGTAGAGACTGTAAGAGACTAATGGAGACTGAGTCGCTTGTCTTTATGCATAAGAGCAGAGAGACTGTCAGAGACTATAGGAAACTGATACTCCTTGTCTTTATGCATCAGAGCAGAGAGACTGTCAGGGTCTAAAGTAAAAAAAACTGCTTGTCTATATGCATCAGAGCAGAGAGACTGTCAGGGTCTAAAGTAAAAAAAACTGCTTGTCTATATGCTTCAGAGTTGATAGACTGTCAATTGAAGACTGCTTGTCTATATAGAGACCAAAACTGTTTCCGACTACTGCAGAGCAAACTGGATGTAAGGTCTTGTGGTTCATTTCTTAATATGATAGACTACTGTAGACCACTCTTGCTTGTCTCTCACTTTGTCAGTGTGGCTCTATATCCCTCCATCCTAGATAGAAACTGTTCAGTGTGGCTCTATCTCCCTCCATCCTAGTTAGAAACTGTTCCACTCAGACACCAATGGGGACCAAAACTCTGTACAGGACTCTTCTCTGCATCAATCTGAAGCTGGAGTCTCCTAGTCTAACCCTGCTTCTGTAACTTCACCACAGTTGAGATCTCAGAATCTAAACATCTCTGCTACACCTGACATTGACTTAGCAGCAGAGATCGGTGTCTATGTTTTATTTCCTTGGTGAATGAACAAAGCAGGCAAAGTGAGTTTATTTACATTTGAAGATGTATGTGAGCAGCTAGAGTTGCCGCGTAGAGAGAGGGAGTGTTGCCCAGATGTTGGGGTGTGGGGGGAGGGACCAGGAGGGGGGTGGGTGAGAGGGAACATCACGCCATTCAGATGTGCTATATATAGCACCAACAGCTCCAGGCAGGTGAAGCGAGGAGTTAGAGAGTCCTATGGCACGGCCACCTCGCTATAGTCAGTTTCAAGAAACAGATGATCGCTCCCTGCCAGGTGACAATCATGCTTCACTGACTCAGGTAGTGGGACAAGCTCCACTTGGTGGTAATGTGTGTCCGGCAATGGGTAGGCTGCAAGTTGCTATCTGTTGTAAAGCCAAGTATTGTCTTATTGAAACGGCTATTTGAAGAAGACAACAGATATAAAAAATAAAGAACATTGAGTTTTTATCATCTTACAAGCCAGGTCCTAAGGTGACACAGAGTAGGTTTCTTAGCACTACCAACCCATATTTGTCTTAATGTTTGCTGTAAATAAGTTTAACAATAATGTTTGGGTCATTGGCGTGCGCCATTGTGTGGGGTTTTTTTTAAATCACAAATCACAAATCACGACTTCAACCTGTTTGTCATTAAGCTGACTGATTTTCAGAAACAACCACTACTTCTCGATAGAATAACACAATTAATGAAGATTGACATATTTGACTCCAACAACACTCTGTGCCTCTTTAACATCTGAAGAGAAACTGTTACATCACGGACCACACGCTGAATCTAGCAACTTATGCCAAACTGTGAATCGGGCAATGAATTTTCAAAACCTTGATACAGCCCAGTGTTTGTATTGTTTTACAAATGTTCCAGTGCTCTGAAGCTTTTACATGCTCGGCATGCTATCATTTCTTCTCTTTGTACCCGCCATCTTTTTCATTTCAAATATTAAAATATTTTTTTCTAAAATTTCATGTACAAAAATCTGTCTAATGTATCTTGTAAATATCTTTCAACCATTATAAATATAGAATGGTCAGTCTGGCTGTGATATCATGGGTCAACCAGTGTGTATCCCGGCCCTGGCCCTTGTAGAACAGTCAGTTCACTTACATAGGTTAACAGACTAATAGACAATAAAGATGTCAGGATTTAAAGAGGTTAATTTTGTAAAATGAAGTCTATCAAGGGAGTTTGCCTCGACTCCAGCAGCCAGTAATGAAGAGATGATCATCACAACCCATTTCAGTCCATACTCGACTGATAATGAAATGATGGTTTGAAGAGCATTAGCAATTATAGCATTTCAGTTGTGAGAGCAGAATGCGAATAATTGGGTTGACTTTTGTCTAACAATTGCACATGACACCTCACCCTAATGAGCTGCTGGGAGCCCGCAGTTCTCAAAATTTTCTCGTAATTTGAGCTGTTCATTCCAGCCGAGGCAAGAGCCCCCTCAGCCCGACCACAATTAATGGACGCTCACGACTCCTCTGATGGCATTTCTGATCCACCATCATTATTCATCTTTTTTTTCTGGAGATTTGTTTCATGTGATGAACATTTTGATGAAAAGTAAATAGTTACTGTTGAAATGTGAACACTTGTATGAACAGATCAGTGCTACATATGATCTGTGCTTGTCTGCTTTTTCTGAGTTTTGTTCGGACTAGAATGATTTGTTAAGTCAACACTACTGGTAGTTCCTGTGCAATCTGTTTGTTGGGTGATACCTGTGTAGCATATCACCTGGTGCTATAAGGCACTTTCAACATGGACCATTCTTCTGCTGACTGGACCATTTAACAAATAATACTTATTGAACACAAATCTTGATATACCAAAATTTAAGATAATTATCTTTACCAAATGGCTTAATAGTAAAAGTTATTAAATTTCTAATTAATACTGGATAGTCTTTTATGAGGCTTGACTGAAAACTGGCAATTCAGTCTTTTATTGATAACTTATTATACTCTCTGTATATCCTGTCTCTATGGGTATCCAGTTACATTGGAGTTTGCGTCCTGTCGGCTACTCTCCCCTCATTTTCCTGCCCCCTCCCCCTCCCTCTCCCCCTCCCCTCTCTCTCTCCCCCTCCCAATCCCATCTCATCTATAACCCGCATGGAGTTTACATCTAGGACAGGATTTGCTGTTCATGACCCCAGGCTAATTTTCATCTCAAGCTTTCTTACTGGGGGCAAGCTGTTCAGTGATATACTGTTGATCTTGTCCCAATGTAAGAATGAACTCCCCAAAGAGTGTCAGGAGATGCTGATGATGCCACTGCCATCCTGCTGCTACAAGTCACTGTCACTGACAGTGTGAATGCTTCCCTCCACCCCAGCTGTCTCTACTACCAGGGCCACAGCCCTGTAACAGGATGGACTCACGGACTCATGGTTGGATGGGACAAGCATCTTCCATATGGGCATCTTTACTGCTGACAGCCAAGCAGGATCGCAGCTGGGAGAGCTTATGCATTTCATTCATAAATCCCTGCCCAGTCGCAGGTGGGCGGAGCTATGCATGAATTATCTGAGGCAGTGGCGGGTGATTGGCTGGCAGCCAAGTGTGATGTATTGAGCTGCCTGTTGATTGAAGCTCCATTCACGATACTAGTGTGAACAGGGATGCAGTGAAGGGTTGGACTGGAGTGAGAGAGACTAAGTGAAGGAGAGCTTGGTTGGGAACTGTCTACTTTTGTCTACCTACCAATGTGAGTCCATATCATATCTACCAGACCCTCCTAGCAGTGCTACCTCTTGTGCTCTCTGCACTTGACCGGCCATCTCACTCAGGGATATCTATATATATATATATATATCTGCCTACCTATCTGGCGGGAGAAGAGTACTGGAATGGCGTGCTAGTGGAGTACTATGATCACCCCGAATACTGGCCCCCCTCCAGTATCTACTGTCAGTGGGGGCGTCGCCGCCAGCATGGTGCTACCCCGCAGTAACTACTTCTCCCACCTGTGGGCACCCCACCACCGCCACCATCACCTCCACCCCGGCTTCAGACATGGTGAGTACTGTACACTGACTTTCAACCACAGACATACCATCACAGCCTCCACCCTGCTTCGGGTTAGAACCCACTGATTACACACCCCAAACACCACCATTCAATGTTTAACACACCACACAAACTGCGCTAAGTTGTGTAGTTCCTCATATTGCCAGTTTTGGTATTTAGTTTAAGATGAATATTCTTTCTACTTTTGAGGCTGAATATTTTCTTGCAATACATTTGTTGTGTATGAAGAAATGAATGAAGTCAACTTCCAAAGTACTAGATAAACAGTGAATGAATACTTTTACTTGCTTTTATTTTTTGCCTGACATTTATGGTGCAAAAAAATATTCATAATCAGATTTTCTGCTACAAAAGAAAATCTTTGTGAAAAAATTTATGATTTGATGTTTCTTTTGTCTCCTACCATTATCGCTATTTTATCAATCTAAATCTAAATTTCTGGACAAGTAACGAAGTTTGGAAAATTTCCAAAACGTTTTCGTTCCTAGAGATATTAAGCTGTGGCACTTCCCATTTCTACAGAATAAGTTACAATTTCCTAAAGCAAGTGTTGGAAGAATAAGCCAAGATTAATCACACCGCTAGGATACCTGCCACTTTCCTGTCCCTGAAACATCCCTCGGCAATAAATCAGTCGCATGAAACATACACCTGACATTAGACCACATTTAACTAATATTTTACTCTCTTTTTGTGGCCTTACAAGACAAACTGAATGTAAATTTCTACAATGATGTTACTCAAGAGCGCAGCCTTGGGGACACTTTCCAAGAGTTTATGCTTAACTTCTCAGAGATACACTTATCATGTTTCCAAAGATTAACTGTATTTAATAGATTTGTTTCGTTTAAAAAAAAAGTAAGAAATATATTCTTTATAAGATTATAATTTATTTTTAAAAATCTTATGCAAGTTTTGATAACCTTGCCTTCACTTTTGTATTTGTCTTGTGAAAATATGTAACAATGTTTGAAATACATTTTAAGAACTTCTGCATATAGAATAATTTCTGTAGTTTATTTCTACTCTGAACTAGCTACATGAATACTTATAGAATATATACAAACCTATCTTTTTAATGTTATTTATATTTGTGTGGCATACTTTTCAAGAAGAATAGAATTTTTAAATCAGTAATGTTTTTCTGGGAATGATCTCAGAAGTTTGTAAGAAAAAGATAAGTTCACAAAGCACCAATAAGTCGTATTAACTTGCCACTCGACCACACTTAACTTCCCTATGATCTGGTTAGTACGATCTCGAGGCTCGGCTCATCTGATAACTGGACACAACAACACAATCCTTGATCTCCTCAAACATAACATTATAAAAATCCATCATGTCCTGTTGTTTCAGTCTATTTTCTACTGTGATAACCTCATCACATATTTGCCACAAAATTTTTATTAACTTAGAAAGTGATGCAGACATTAACGTCTACTTTTAAGTTATTCATGTAATATTTCAATCAAAATGTTTAATTGTAAATTGATAATTATTCTGAATATCATGTTATAGTTACTATTTTTTCATAAAATATCGAAATATCTACTGATTAAAAATATTTTTAAACTACATGTAGTTTACCAAATGAAATTCTCTTGTTCCCAAAACTGACCATGTGTGGAAACAATTACTTCGATATGACTTCAATTTCATTCTCAAATGAAAGCTGTTAAAAGTGAAGAAGAAAGTTTACACAGCTCCAGTGTGATAGTTTTATGTGAAATTCACCCAGAAGTACAGATTCATGTTTTATAAACATTTTCTTAAAGTAATTCTTGGACATTTTAATCGATTAATAAATAGAACATTAGAATCTATGTAGAATAAAGAACTTGCTTATCCATGAAATGTGTCCTTATTGATCTGCAAGTCAATTTTTAGAATGGCTATCGAAGTAAACTATTGAATAGCGAAAAATCTGAATAAGACTTTTAGTGTCTTTTTAAAAAAATGCCTATTAAATAATGCTTTTTAGTAGTTTTAAATTCTTGTTGATATGCAGATTGTTAAAAGAAACTTATTCTTTTAAAGTTTTGGTTAATTTACTTTTTTCTTAACTGTTGATTTGAAACGATAATTCATTATTTGCTTCTAAAATTCAGTTGAAATTCTTTTGTCAACATTGATTTCATGAAATGATAATTTAGAATGGCAAACTGATCTGTGATCTGTGATGTTTTATTCAAAACTATTTGTGTGCAATATTACAAATTGAGTTATTTATCATTACTTGATTTCATTTAGTTATAATTTCATAGTTTTGTTCTTTCAGTAATTGAAAGTTTTATGTGAATATTTGTATTTAAATATATTAAACTTTTTGTGACAATCTTTTCTCTAAGTTTGAAATGTTATGTGTATTTAATTTCTCAAGAAAATGAAATCACTTTGAGAGCCTGGAGTACTGCAAGGCAATAGACTAAGGCCACTCTTATTAACAGCCAATTGTTGTTGATCAAGTGAAGCTGCAGGCTATTTGTCCTACTAATTGTTTTCACTGGCAATTAGCGCAGTGATTCTTAGCTTATTGACACATGAGGGGGGCGATCAGAAAGGTGTTTGTGTAATTGTCAAGAGGTTCGTTAAATCTGGTTGCATAAATAAAACAATTACAAGATGATTTGACACTGTCACTTGTTGGGTAATTATTGCTTTGAGTTTTTTGTTTTTCCATGAACTAGAGTTTTTATTTCTGTAATGTAAATATTTTTAGTATACTCTAAAATAATTTTGGATGAATAAATAATGGAGGCCATCTATACTCAATATTTTCAGTTACGCTTTAGGCACACCAGAAAATAATTGTCCCAAAAGGAGAAAATTATGAACTAGTAACATGTTTTTTTCTTAAAAAAAGTAGATTTATGTTAAAGAATTCTACACTTTTTACACCCAAAAAACGAGAAGTGAATTATCTGTGGAAGCGTTTATGGCGATGTGTAAATGGTCCGCATACTCGGAATAGAGGGACGGCAGGTCTGGCTATCACCAGGCTGGAGCCGGGAGGAGAAAGCCAGGCTGCTTAACTGGGCTGAGTTATGGAGAGATTTACATGTTGCAGTTCCTTCACTCATACAAAACACTACTATTATTTGTCATGCTTGTTAGAAAAACGTTTGAAGAGTCATCATTGTAACAAGAGACTTGCAAGCTTTTCCCCAGTATTCACAGGGATGCTGAACATTGTACAGAAGAGACCGTCTCCTGCTGCAAGCATCAAAGCAGAGGATGTTACCGAAGCTAGCATCAAATGATTTGTGATAGATGGTTAAGTTAGTCCACATGGTCAGTGTAATGAGAGATTGATGTGGAACAAGGCTCCTACTGCTAAAAGCTGTGGTTCCTCCCCGAGCTGTTACACTCACTAGTCAGAGTCAAGTGTTCTGTACCATTTGGTAACATAGGCTCCTGGTCAGTGCTAATTAGTCTTCAAGGGGCTGATAACGCCTAAGATCAAGAGGGGGCAGAACCCATGGGGTAATGAGACCCCTGCTTGTCTTCTCTAGGAGACTAATGGTCTGCACTCCTCAACTCTCCAGTTCACACCTATCCCTGATGGACATATATATATATCATAATCTTATCATTGAATTTTGTGTTTCAGAAAAGATTGATGAATAGCCAAACCAATGCATTACTCTGTCAATTGATTTGACACAATTGAACAAAGTCTTTGTAACAGAATGCAAGACACCAGTGAAGAGGTCACTTTAGGCATTACCCATGTCATTATGGTGTGAACATTGCCTCGATCTGTCACTGGGATCAAGGCTGTGAACAGGCTGTCTCCTCACTTCTCAGTATCAAAGTTTTTTCTCTCAACCTGTTAGTAGGGGTAAATATGATCTACGTGAGCTAGGTGGGGATATCTTGGAGTAAGGGGTGACAATAGTGTGTTGATAGGAAGCTGATGGGTAATTACAGGTGTAGCTTTCAGTCTCTGCCTGGTCCCCTGGGAACCACATGCTCCACACTTACACAGCTTATCAGCAATTAGTCCACTTATAACAATTCAAGAATTGATAAACAGTTGTTCCTCTGATAATTTTGATTTTGATCAATATCTTGACATATTGATAATATACTTTAGGATAAATGTTTGGCTAAATTTATGGCCTTTATTTTTCCTATAATTTTGAAAAGTAAGCAGAGAGTTTGTTTGACAATGTTTCTATGGTTGCCTGAAGCATGTCAGGGGAGTGTATGAGTGTGGTCAGGAGGTGTTGAGGTGCTGTCCATGGGAAGCTGGTTGATATGGCAGATTCACCGAGCTGGAAAATGTGGGAAATTAACATTACTGGTATGGTTGTCAGGTGTTGGCTATCAGTGAGCTCAGGTTTGGCCGGTGATCCACTCCACCTGCCATTGTATTAGCTTCCCAGCTGTCCGCTTGCTGACCAATCCCTTCCCCCTCTTCAACCCCCCTCCCTCCTATGGAGTTCCCACATCCCATTCAGCCTGCAGCCCTCATTCATCAGGTAGAGCGTGACCACACTGCGACCTAGTCCAGCTTTCATTCATTCCCCCTCCCATTCATGCATGCATCCAGGGTTGTCCCGAGTAGTCCAGTTGCCTAGTCAACCTGTGGTCAGATACCCTGGCACATCCTCATTGTCTACACTTGCAGTTAGTTGGCCTATCAGGAGAACTTAGAGCCTTGAGCAAGCTTGTTCAGCAAGATTAGCTGCCATTAACTCCCCCATCTTTGGAATCTCCCCCCCCCTTATCCTGATATCACTCTCCCTCCCCTCTCTCCCTTACCCACAGCTGCTGCCGTTCATTCATCTCTCTAGTCAGGTCAAAGGTCACAATACTCTTATCTGATTGGCTGGTGTTCTCATCATCTGGCCTTATATGGATGGGAGTAAAATTCATTGACTGACTGTTGTATTTGGAGGAAACGAATGTAACTAACTGCACCGGTTGCTGATTGCCGGATGCTGACTGACACACACACGCACACAGACACACACACAGAGCTCTAGTTGCTGCAGTCCCAGGGTTGTTCATTGTTAGCTGTAGACCTGCAGTGTAATTGCACTGTAATATCTTCCCATCTATTGATCTTGGGAATTGACTGCATGTTATTTAGGCTTACGGCCAAAAGAATAAAAATATTCCAAGATAACAAGGATTAAGTTGAAGCAATAACGTCTCTTAACTTGTGTTGTTGTAGCATTGTGTTGAGTTCAAACAGACTTGAATATTACTGGCTGTTCCCCCTGAATAATCATTTCTATCCAGCAGACTCTCTGAATGATGAAAGTCTTTCCTTCACTTGTCAACCTCTGCACTCATTATTTCATTGAATTCATTGAAGGTTCATTCTGCTACACCACCCTCTCACGGCTACGTTGTTCTTGTGGGGTCTCCTTGTGTTGTAACCATTCATCGATAGTATCGACGTCTCCATCGTCTACTACGTTATACAAGTCCATCGATGCAAAACACATTTAGACAATATATCGCAAGAGTTCATAATACATCGATTTATCGCCACAAGTGACAATTTATCCCAATATTATTTACAATTTGTTTTAACCAAATAGCTTTATTAACTGACAAGTTTTTATTCCATTTTAAAAGGATTAACATGATTTGACAAAAAGAAATTATGATATTTCTGATACTATATCTGCAATTTTACAGTCTCTGAGTTTATAACTTCCATTCAAAGGATGTTTGACAGGTTTTTACCATTTTTATGTGGTATCTATTCTGCTTTCAACTGTAGAGCATTGGGATACGTGAAGATTATCGTCTAATAGTTTCTTAGCAGTACTTCCATGATATATGGTCTCACCTTATAAAACTGGAATCTGAATAAATTGTATTGCCATGGGTCTCCAGGTCTTGGGTCTCCAGTAAATTAATTGTGACTCTAGGTGAAGGACAACTTTACTTGCTTGACAGTTAAAAAAATGAACACTTGCAAACTTATGATCTTTAATTAATTTGGCTCTTTCTGATGAAATACATATTCTGATATTGTGAGTGGTTCAGGTGATAATGCTCTACAACAGTTGGAAGCTTATGCCCTGACCAAGTAATTTCTTCTTGTCACTGTTGAGATCAATGTGAGAGCCCTGTTAGTGTATTGTAAACTTAGGTTGGTATGATGTTTTAAATTGTAAGTGTGGGTCAGTGTGTCACTGTGATGTGGTCAAGTTGTCACTGATTCATCACAAACTGTCCAGTCAACTAGTTGAAAGACTATCTGACAGTTAAGGACTGACCTGATGGACTGACCAACCACTGACCACTGGCTACTGACAGGTTCTCACGGTGTCTTGACCAGTGTTCAGGTGCATGCTGTAAGGTTGGGCCACGAGTCAGCAGTGAGTGATGTGTGTTGGATCATCCCTGCACGCACTGTCACTCACACACACATGCAGCCTGTTAGTGGAGCCATTTGCCTTCACTCTTAATTGATATTAGTACAATTTAGAGCCTTAATGTGTTTTCTCTATGAAATATTTCAAGATGTGCCACATATACTGTCTTCAGATGCTCACAATTAGTTAACCATGTATCATCACAAAACTTGTATATTTGGAGGAAGTTAGAATAAATATACAATATCAAGTATCATTTTCACAAGGAAAGTTTGGAGCAGTCTCTTAGCATTAAGGCGTTCTATAAACACTCATGACGAAGAGACGGTTAATTTACAGACCCAGGTCAGTTGTTTCACACAGGTTTGTGATGGAGACTCAAAACTGAAAAAGGAGAATAGAAAGCTGGATTTGTTTTGTCAACATGAAAACTGACAGGAACATGTTTATGGAGTATATTTCTAGAAGTGGAGGGTGTGTCAAGGCAGAGCAGGGAGTTTATTGTTGGAGCTGCAGACAGGTGCTTGTGAGATCCTGCAGGGATAATCGAGCTCATAGGCAGAAGCCAGGGCATGTGCATTTGTAGGTGAAGATCTCTTGTTTGTGCATCCTCGTGTCCTGACATTTCAGTATGAGGGTGGATTCAGACATGAATGTGTACATTCATGTGCTTTAGCTTTTTGTTTTTGAGTAGAAAAACAACGGACTTTATATCAAATTTATCTATTCATTTTTAGACCAAGACTGCTTGATCAGTGGAGCACTACAACATTGTGAGACAGGTGTTTAGTTAGGGGCAGAAGTTGTTTGTGAGAGATATCGCAACATAGACAGACAACCTGGCCACGGTTAAAGAGCAGTAGAGCACTTAAGTTTTAATGAATCTCACTGTCATATTTGACATTTGGTAGCAGACAAGCCACAAATTCAGGCCCTGAGATTGCCTCACAGAGACATGTGTGGTGTTTGTAAACGAGAAGAGGTTGAGGGTAGTGGCGCAGAGCGACTTGATGAGTTAGCTGATGAGCATCTAGTTGCCTGCTTGACTTAGTGTGAAGAGTCCTGCACGTGTGAGCTCGTACACACCGGATGTCGTCTTGCTTCATTGACTGCCGCCACTGAGATCACTGGCAGATTTGCAACAAAACAGATCAGCCTCGAAACTATAGAATCATTTTTGCCGTCAGCCCTGAGATCAGTTCACTCTCACAGAGTAAGACGACGTCAGTTAAATGTCCATGAGTTGGATCTCCTGTCAGTCCACTGGTTTTTCAACTTATCAGCAGTCTTCTCTATGGTCTTCCATATCTATGAGTTTGCTGACAGCAGTCCACTGTCAATCTTTCAGCTATGTTGACTGTCTTTTGTTTATCTGTCTGTTATTACTAAGGCTCAGCTCTGATGCCAGTCCACTGTCCATCTGTCTTCTATAACTTGGAGTTAGTGCTAACCTGAGGACTGACATCTCAGCTCCAGCTGTCTCTCTAGGATCAGACAAGACTCTGCCTTGCAACTTCAACTTAAATCACACCTTCAAAATCTTCTTTCTCATCCCCAGTGATGAGGTTCTAATTGCCAGGAATTAATAATAATTAGATTACCATCCCTTAAGCGGGGCAGGGTAATAAGATATAATTAGAGAGGAGCCTTCCCGAGATTTGTTTACCCGCAGTTATGGAGGGGCCTGCTTCCTGCCCGTCTGCTGCTGAGTGAGTGATGGATGATACACAGACATACAGACACACAGACATACTCTCCTGTCCTCCACATCATGACCCTGCTCCTGAACAGTCTCCATTCACACAGACACTCAGACACACTTTTATCATTCAGAACTCACTAACTTTTTATTTCATTGATATCTAGTTTGAACGCCTTGAGCAACCACTGAATGGCTGAATAAATGTGCTCTATGTGTGCACATGTTATTAATCCAGCTCATTAGCTTTTTAGCTTTTCAACCTAGTTTTTTAAACTTCATTTACATAGTAAATAAACATTCAATACAAGTGTTTTCTTTAATTTAACTAAACAAAAATATTAGTGTAAACTTGAATTAATATGTGAGGATGATTAATGCTAAACCACCCTCGCTTGTGCAACACAGATCTGCTACCTGTAAACAGTTGCACTCTATACAAGTTGCCATCAAAGGTAATGATAATGTAGGGCACTTTAATTTTAAATTGTCCAGTAACTACTGTGATATTCAAACCCTGTCTGAAGCTGGGTCTTGGACTGAAGCGACTGAAATACATATATAAAGAGATACCCTGTTTATATTGCAGACCTGCCCAGCTCCCAGGTGCCCCCGCTTACCCCTGGTACCACCCAGAAGATGTCTCAGGCACTCATTGAGAGCTTCAAGGCTTTTGAGAAGGAGCAGACACGACTCAATATTCCAAAGGGTATGTACACTGACTATATTGAAAGTTAATGCTGTAGAAACATTTGAAAGCAACATATTGATATTTTGGTATTGTCAGAGGAATATTGCTGAAAGTGGATTGTATGTCTTGACTACCAAGTACTTTAGACTCAAAATAACAGCTTAATGTGATCCTACCTGGTAGCCAATTTATTGCTGGGTGGATTAGTTTTCCAAGTGTTTCTATTTTGTTTCTTTACCCCTTATCCCCCACATCCCCATACTGATAATAACCATAATCAAATGTATTTAACAGGTCACTCATCTGGGAATGATCTAAGGATGATTTTTTGCTGATTTCTGTCTAAAAAAGGCCATTCTTCCTGAACTGACAAAAACAATTATTTGATT
This sequence comes from Phorcus lineatus, assembly GCA_921293015.1. Classification (NCBI taxonomy): domain Eukaryota; kingdom Metazoa; phylum Mollusca; class Gastropoda; order Trochida; family Trochidae; genus Phorcus; species Phorcus lineatus. The sequence goes on along the minus strand of OV121098.1, from coordinate 18,738,175 downwards.
TAATGAAGTTTATGGCTTTCATACACTATTAGCACATGGTCAAATGCGTCACCAGAATCTAAGCAAAAGTTCAACCATATTAATCATTATGATTTTAGAACTATTTTTTCCAATTCCTTGCTTGGATTAAAACAATGCAACAACTCTAGCAAATTATTTAGGATACAGAGTTAGGAATTTAGTAAAGCACACATTCTGTCAGAATTATATAGGATAACTGATGAAATTAACTTTAGAGTTCTCGAGCTATGCCATGTTTGATTGGTTTGAGTGTAGAACTGTTGAGAGACCACAGTGAGAGAGAATGGCCAGGTAGCTGTTCCCCAGGTAGCTGTCCCTGGGGACATATTGAGCTCTTGGTAATTTGCCAGATTTGTTCGGAATAAGTGTTATGTCACAGGGGAATCTGCCCATAATGAAAAGTATAAAATGCCATAAAAGAAGTAATGTTTAGATTGTATGTTTTATTAATTTAATCAGAATGAAATTTGATAATTTGATTTGTCTGTATTGACAACTGTTGAGAGATTACTGCCATCATTCATAAACCAATTACACAATTGAGTTAAAAGCTTTGCTAATTAGGTAGAGAGGCAGCTAGGTGTGGATTACCTGAGGACGAGTCCCTACGGGGCCGGCACTACGTCGGCCACCGCTTCTCGGGTTAAGGGTGGCAGTGCTGTTACCGCACAATACATTTATATACCTGCAGAGATGGATCGTTCAATGAATCAGGTGTGTGAGGACAGAGCAGGTTCGTTTGCAGTGTGTGTATGATGGGGGGAGGGGGTACCTGCAGAAATTGAAGAGAAGCTTGTGCATTGAGGAGGTTGGGGACCCATATTATGGCAGCAGCACAGTAAACTGAGATTTAGCAGGTATGAGGAAAGTTGACTGATGACCACTGCATGGCACTTAGAGAGCAGTGTGGGTACTGGGTACTGGAGGGAAAGGGGTCACTTTGAGCGAAGAGCGGAAGAGAGATGATTTCCGGTGGCGTGTGATGTGAGCTTGGGTCAAACCTGTACTTGTACACAGAGCTAAGTGAATTGAAGTCCCTCTCTGCCCATTTGTAGATTGGTCTGTGCAGTCTTCATCAACTCGTGAATCCAGTCAATTAATCAGGGGCTTATGGGATTGGGGTGTTAGATCACCCAGTGTGGGCATACCAATTTCAATAAACTCAGTTTCAATCAAATCTAATTCACTGATTTGTTTGTTGACTCTGTCTCATACATCTGTAGTAGTATTAAACCAAGTCCTGCTACTTGTGTGTGGAGTCCTATAAATAAGAGTCATGATAAAGGGAGGGTTTAGTGACATCTAATTTCTTGTGACACCTGCTGCTTTGTTGCGAGCTGAAGAACTGGTGATGGGTAGGTGGCTGTGATGATGATGATGATGATGGTAATGTTATGATGTGATGGTGGCAAAGATGATGACGATGACTCTCAGTGCCCTCCTGGTGGAGGTGGAGGTAGAAGAGGATGGTCTTGCTCTGCCTTCTTTTCTGTTGCTGATTCTAAAATTAATCCAATTGTAGTCCAAAGTAGTTAGCAGGTCCAATGTTCATATTCAATCCAGTAGGGCTTGTCAGAAACTTCTTTTCAATGCTACCAGTTTTAACAAACAGATATGTTGTTTCCTGAGATTAGAAATGTATTGTTTGTCTTACAGATCCTGGTCAGTGGTCCCCGTTGCATGTGGTACAGTGGTTGAACTGGGCGGTACAGGAGTTCAGTCTGGAAGGAATCAACATGGCAAACTTTGCAGTCAAAGGAGGCGACCTGTGTAAGATGGACAAGGAAGAGTTCCTTTCGCGTTGCCCACCCTTTGTTGGCGACATCCTATGGGAGCACCTTGACATACTCCAGAAAGGTATGCAAAAGCTTTTCCTAGTACCTGTGGTTTTGCATCCACTTTTGCTTTGTGCAGTTTGATTTATGTCTAAAGGTTGATTAGATTCTCTGAATAGTAAGTGCTTCATTTAGAGCTGATCTGTTTGCCTCCATTTCTACATGTAGCTTGGAATTGTTATCGTGTATCTTTGTCAATGTTTATAATCAATAGAAATATATGCTCATAGCATGATAAAGTTTAAAAGACATTGAACCTTGTTAAAGATTGCATATTGTGAAATGAATACATTGTGATTGTTGTCTGTTGGGTAACTTACAAATTCAAAACTAACCAATCATGTTGTCATGTTTTTGAAAGGTTAGCTCCTAAACTGAAAGTTGAAGTTTCCATGTTGTTGAGTGTGGTAGTCCGGTGTGATATAGCTAGTTGATGTTGTTACAGAGGTGGCCCAGGAGCGCTCCTTGCTGTGTAATGTGCCCCCCAATTACAGCGAGCCCGTGTGCATGCCCGAGTTTGGGGAGCGTTACCCTCAGCACAATCAGACAAGTAAGCACCTATCATCTATCTACCTTCTGTAGTATAACTAGAGACTACATGTGTCATATGATGTGTCTGTGTTGACATGTGTCAAGTTGTAGATCTTTGTAGGGCTGCATGAGTGTGTATGGGATTGCATATGTGTGGATGCATGTATTTATCTGTGTTAATGCATTTGTTTGTATTCCAAGTAGTATTTATATTTGATATAATGTAAATGGATATGCATGTCTATATGTCAATTTTGTGTGAATGTTTATGTCAGATGTGTGTGGATGACATGGTGAGTGTTGGATATGCATGGATGTATGTTGGTAGATGTGTATTGGTGGATACACTTTGAGTGGATGTATGTTGGTATATGTGTGGTTGTATTGATGGATACAATATGAGTGGATGTATGGTTGTAATGGTGGATACAATTTGAGTGGATGTGTCTGTGGTTGTATTGGTGGAAACAATTTGAGTTTATGTATCTGTGGTTTTATTGGTTGAAACAATTTGAGTGGATGTATGTGTGGTTGTATTGGTGGATACACTTTGATGAGTGGATGTATGTGATTGTGTTGGTGGATAAACTCGACAAGTGGATGTATGTGTGTTTGTGTCTTTTGATTCAGCAGTCAATTTTGCCATTAAAAGCTTCACCAGTCCTAAAACCTTTTTAGAATGTGAAAGTTTTTTAAACTATCGCTGATACCGTCTCTTACTTTTACTTCCACTTCAATCAAATAACAGTTTAGATACTCAAATGATACAAAGAAATTTGATGTTAAGAAAAGAATATATAGAACTGTGACGGATCAAGGGTGACCCTCAAAGTGATTTTACATGTTCTATATAGTGAAAAGTCAGTGGATTCCAAAATCGAGTTGATAAAGTAAACATGAGTTTAGATGATAAGTTGTTCTTCAAATTACTTCCTTATTTGATTTTTGTTTTTGGTTAGTTGTGGAAGTCATATGACATGTAACATTATGGTATAGCCAATATATGTTCTGTGAAACCCAGTTAACTGTTCGGGTTGCACAAGGTGCAGCCTAGATTGATTCTTGTGATACACTTTAATGTGTGGATATGCTGGAGTCTGACAGTGAACTTGTTCTGCCCTCAGGTTACTCTAGCAGCTCAGACTCTGCCCCCCATGTGACGTCCACGCACTCCTATATGGATGGTGAGTACACACTTTGTCTTTGATAATCCTCCCTTTCAAGCTAACATTTCTAACATTGTGTTTGTAGTTTGTATGTGCATTATGTATGCCGCTTGTATCCTGTACTGTATCCCCAGTGTAAGCGTCATCTCATCTGTGGCAGGTTCCTACCCGATCTCAGAGTCACTGCAGACACTGAACGACATGAGCGGGGGAGGGGGAGGAGGCGGCGGTGGAGGGTACGAGGATACATCGGACTACCAGAGTCTTGAACACAGCAGCTACTATGACCAGAGTCCTCCTGACTTCTATCCCATCATGCCCGAACAGAAGTACCGACCTCCGCCCTCCATGCAGGCCAAGAATCTTTGTCGAGGTACGTCCACCACCAGGCTTCCTCTCACTCAGTCCTTCATAGGGTCTTTAAACTACCCTTCAAACCTTTATGTGCTGGGATCATTTTGTACAGGCTCATTTTCTTTATGTCAAAGATGAACACATTTTGCATAGAAGGATCAGTCATATATGACTTTAGGTTGATGTAGAATCCACTCTGAGGCTGAAATTCAACCTGATACTTATATGTTAACTGTGGAGTGGAATGTTGGAGGTAATTCATGTTGATATGACCGCAGGTCAAATTGAATTAGGTTAAGTTTTAAATGATTTGTCACATGTAAACAGGCAAGTGCTTTTGTCTGAAAATTTCTCTGACAAAGGGTATACATGTCAAAGCTTATTTTTCTGACATGAGATAGCACATCAAACTCATTGAGACTGACCTTTAGGCAAGCCTGTGTGAATATAGAATGATATTTGTGCACCGGTTGGTGGGGTTGAAAGGAGACAATGTATTTGAAGACTAGTTAGCAGTTGAGGGTCAGGTCGGCTTGGTGGGTACAGGGGATAAAGAGAGCCATGTGGCCAGAACAAACACTTGCAACCCCCCTGTCCCTCCCTGTCCCCCTTCCAACCGCTCCTCCCCCTGTGGACTCAATGTGAGCTAGGAGAAACAAGGCTGGCAGTGTTCTTAGTTCATTCAAAGCATTTAACATAAACATCATCCAAGCCTGGGAGGAAGGCTTGTGGTTTATGCAAAAGTACAGTGCATATATATATATATATATTACCTACGAGGGCAATCATATTAGGGTTCATATTTTTCATACAATGCCCAAAGGCAGAATATCACGTTTTTATTGTGAGGTCACGTTATAAACAATTCTTTGACGTCACAGTTCGATTATGATGTGCTCCAAATGTGATGACAGCTTGTAATTCACCAATCCTGGATCTAGATTTTGATTATTTTCTTTGACTTTGCGACTTCACTAATAAACAGAATGTCATATTCATGCCCATGACATAATATGTTCAGGACACTTGTGGCTAAAGATCAGTATATTCCTTTCCCTCGCTTGGGAAATACGAATATTTATGTACACATGTCGTAAACAAAGTACTTCATGGATGCTCATATCTATAATGTAACAGTCTGCTCCAAAACAATTCATGGAACATTTAGCAAGAGATCAGTGCAGATTATGCCATCCTGCTGACCGCAATGTGAAAGTAGATGACAGATTTCGAATATCTCCTAAAATTGTTTAAAACACTCCTACAAAAGCACATTTTGACATAAATCAGTCCAAAACACCTAATATCAATCCTCCCCACTGAAACCTTGTGTAGAGACTTCCAAATCAATGGGGATTATGAAATTGCAGATTTGGTGCTCCCTGTAGACATTATGAAGTGGCGGTTCTGAGGAGCGCCCTGCTAGTTTCTACCCAATCTGCGCATGTCCGTGTGTGACATGTTGTGGCTCATGTTAGCTAGCATGTGTAGCTGCTGTTGTCTCCCAGTCCATGTGACAAATGCTCCTGTCTCCCTCCGTCCAGTCTCCCATCCAGTTGGCTTTTACCTGTCAGCTGCTGTCCACTTATTTATCCCAGAACCAACTCACATTAATATAACCTTTCCTACTTGCTTCAAGCAGAAAAATAGTGAAATTCATTTAATTAAAACAGTAAACAAAAATAGAATAATATATTTCACATACAAATGAATAGGAATTATGATTTGTATGGCTGTATTGTTCTTCCTCTCCAACTGCTGTCAATCCTGGTGTATTTCATACTTCCTTTGAATTATTTGAATAAAAAAATATAAATGAAAAATCCCAATATCCAAAACTTGATTTTGATGTGCACTTAAGTTTGAGTGAGGATGTTAATGTCTCTGCTATCTTCCTGCAGGACAATACCTATCAGACACGCCCCCGCAGGAATACTACGAGCAGCAGGCGGGTTCAGGGTCGGGGTCAAGCTACCAGACAGTGCCCACCATTAAGACAGAGATTCCTTGGTCAGCCCAGGAGTACGGGCAGGAGATGGGAGGGGACACTTGGACCCCTGACCACCGCACTCTCACCTCCGTCCCCTTCCGCAACCTCCCACAAGGGGGTGCAGAGACAGGCGGGCTGGAAGCCGGCAAACCCATGATACAAGCAGCTGCCCTAGCAGGATACTCTGGTGAGTTGTAGTTGTCTAGTTACAATCCACACATCTATAGATTGACAGTAATTTGTTAATCTAGATTACATGAATAATGGAAATGACACTTTTTGTGTCTATCTTTCACACAATAATATAAAACAAAACACTTATCCTTTATGTAACAGATTCTTGGTAAAAGTGCTTGATTCATGAACAGTTTGTTTCACATGCACTGTGGGCATTAATCATAGAAAACTTTAAGAAGAATCACAATATAACAATGATGTTTGAAACATGAAATTTAAAAATACTATTCCAAATATTGTGTCACTCTCTAGTCCTTTATTAGAGGTGTAGACTTGGTACACTACAAATGCAACAAGAGCTTAGTTCACCACACATTCTCTCACTAGGAGAGCAGACGGATATTAGGCTGTGCTGAGGTCGGCATCACGGTGAAACTAATGTAGCTATAAAACTGACACTATGACCACGAATCTGAATCTGTTATGCCCGCCGCCTCATACACACGTCTGCTGGACTGCATTCACTGTTCTCTTTATGAAAAGCACATGACAAATTGTCATTCCTTCAGACAGCATCTGTCACAGTTTGAAATATAGGTGAAAACAAGTTTGACTGTCTTTGTATGTTTTGTCTAAAGCTTGTTGTTGATTGGTTGGCCCAGACAAGGAAAGCTCACCTCATTGTGATTCTCAAGACACCTTATGTAACTGACTTTTATGGATGATAATTGTTTTCTTACAACTTTAGAAGTTATTCAGACTTAATCGTAGACTGTGACACTTTGATGATGTACTTAAGAATATGTTATTGCAAATGATATAATCACGTGGCATTGTTACATTTTCCTTCGCTAGATGTCATGAACTTGTGCCTATATTGTTATACCTACCTGGTGCCCCCTTGCAGTTTGTCTCTGTGCATTTATGTAATGCTCAAGTATTTTGCAGCAGTTGTAGGCTTAAAGCCACTTTGGCACACTTTCTAGGTTCAAGTTGGCTATTTTAAGTCATTTGCAGCTTTGTTTTTACCTTAAATTAGAATTGAGAAAAAAAGAATGATTTATTGTTTATTAAAGCAATCCTGTAACTTTACAGATTTTAAAAATGTAGTATAACCATTGTTGTTTGATTAAGATAGTGGCTGCTGTTTTCGCTGAAATTTGAATGTAAAAGGTATCGTAGTTGATGTGGATTCATTTACATATTTGTTGAATACCTTACGAGGTAGATTTCTTGAGTGTTGGTTAGCTATATCTGGAGATATGCATCATCTGTGCATTCACTGTATGTACAAAATGTTGGTGTGCACTAGTGCTTTTCATAGTGGAGGGAGAAGTCCAAATGACATAAGTGTATTTTTTCATCATACTAAGGCCGATGACTTTGATAACTTGGTGTTATGTTTATTTTATCTTTTCACTTTGGCACTTATGAACTGAGCTGTGAAAATTTGGTCTTTGAGTGTCAATGGTGGCAAGTGATTACATTATTCAGGCTTGCAAATATAAGATAGAGACTATAAAAACGTTTTCTATTTTATTCTGCAGGTTTTTCAACAATTTATCTGTATCAGTATGCTATGATGTTATTACTGACTGTATCTGACCACTCTCTTCTACCCCTTCAGGTAGTGGACCGATCCAACTATGGCAGTTCTTGCTGGAGCTCCTGACAGACAAGACGTGCCAGCATTTCATCTCCTGGACAGGGGACGGCTGGGAGTTCAAACTGGCTGACCCAGACGAGGTTGCAAGACGTTGGGGCATCCGGAAGAACAAGCCAAAGATGAATTATGAGAAATTGAGCCGTGGTCTGCGGTACTACTATGATAAAAACATCATCCACAAGACGGCTGGCAAGCGTTACGTGTACCGATTCGTGTGCGATCTGCAGTCTCTACTCGGCTACACCCCTGAGGAACTCTTTGATGCGTGCGACATCAAGCCCCAGAAGGATAAGGATGACGATTGAGCTGCACTCTCCCTTTGGACATGTGATCTCAGGCTTGGGTCGGATGACACGTCCCACAGTGTGTGAAACCACTGTCAGACTTGTGATTAAACATTGAACCACTCGTCACTTTCCACAATAAATGGCAGATGAACTGGTGCAGCTCAGTGCCTACTGACTGTGTATAGACAGTACTTGCATATAACCAAGACAGGAATGTTAACTGTAACATGAAGGCAGCAATGACTGCCAGTTGGAAGACACCTACCGAGTATCTCCCGAGTGAGTCAGTGAGTGAGCTCCACAAGGACAGGAACCAATTTCATGGCATCTATGTGCGAGTTGGACATTGTCCCTGTGAAGCAGACTAGCGCCTCCACCAGACAGACTTATTGCAACTGAATTAGTGTCGCTACATGGTACAACACCACACCTCACCACATCTTACAATATTCACAACACAACTGTACACTTCAAAATATCCCAACTCACACTACCAGTTAAAGAAACACTTCAAAAACCACTGTCAGAACACTTATCACACACCCTACCACTCGCTGCCCCTCAAACCCCACCCAATAACCGTAAACCGGTCACAACACATACAGAATGCCACTGCGTTCAATCGTCTACACATAAACATACAGAGTGCCAATCCGGGACAAAATTGGGATCAAATCCATCAAAGTTATTGTCCAAGTGCTTTTGAAGACGTTTGAATATCATACAGTGAATATATTATATATATATATGTAGCAAATTATTTTTATGTTAAAAGATACATGTTATTTTCATGTTGTGTATTTTTCAATCTTAAAAGAATTTGGATATGTATATTTGAATACAAATAACAGTTTTGAACAAATATTTTCGTACTTATTGAAACATTGTTGTATTTTTCTATCAGTGAGTGATCAAAATATTTTAATGGCATTCTCTGCTGCCTTATATTACTGTTTGCCTTGTTTCATATCGACGTTCCAAACTTCCTTGTCAGTTGTCCAGATTCTGATAACAAATATCTTGCATAAATATTTATTGGATGTCATTGGTGTATAGTGAAATGACACTGAATGTCACATACTACTCAGTACTTGTATTGGACGCAAAAGCTGTGTCCTTGCCCTCTGTTGGTTTGTCTGGCGGCCAACAGACCCCTAGGACTGGGACAGATAGGACTTAGCAATAGAATCCCGCACTGATTACCAAGCTCTTGTAACCCGTTAATCTAAAGAAGACAAATTGTTGAATTTGAAATTCTTAACGACACATTAAGTCCAGGAATGTCCAGGATTCCAATGTGTTAAAACGGTGATGAAAATCGTACCGCTAATAAAAGCTTTGAAAATATTACCATAGCAACTGCCATACAGTCAAAGACGTGATTTTGGATGTTTCCTCTTTGTCAGCGTGCCCTTATATTCTGATAAGTGATCCCGTAAACAGAACTATCTCTAAACTCTCATTATATAGAGATTGGTAAAAATCAGACTTGATTATAGGTGATGTCGTCCCGAGTCCGTGCCAGCCCGACCGATATGCTAGTCTGCCCGCGTGTTCCCCTGTAGATGGTATACTCTGTACAGTATTCTAGCAGCCTACCATCAACCTAGATTCTCATCCAAGCTTTCTACAAATTTGACCCACCGATTTTATTTTTTTAAACTTTTTGGATGTTAGTTTTTTTTAAATTGTTGTCCTGTACCTTGGAACCTGACTGCCATACTGAATACAGTATATTTTACCTATGTATTGTCATGAGTGGTGCTTGCAATGTCTATTTTTTGCCTCAAGCAACTAATTGCTAAGGTGACTTTTATATCGTCAGCTGAGATTTATTAAGTGCATTTACTGTCACAAGATACAGAACATCACATTTTGTTACATATTATTTTTCACCCCAACCAGGTCCAGAGATAGTTTTATATTGTTTTTGTTAGGTTTTAGTGTGGATAGCTAGACGTGAGAGATAGAGAGAGTGAGAGATTGAGAGAGTGAGAATGCAGAATTCAGGATGAAAGTTTTTTTGTTGTTAGCATGTTAGATTGGAGTTTTTATTTGTGTGAATGAATTTTGTTATCTCTGGATAGTGTTGGGGTCGTTGATGCTGTTATTCATTGACTCATCGCCTTCTGTCTGATGCCCGACGGACAGATGGACAGTGTCTGTCCGTGCGTCCGTCACTCTGGCATCCACCATTTGTGCCTTGTTACCATTGCTATAGCTGCCTGCTCTCACCCAATGGTTTCTATGTTTATATCACTGTACAAATGTCCATTAATTTGCCTCTATTGATTCATGTGCCTTCTCATTAGTCCAAATTATGTATTTACATTGTGCGTACTAATTTACATATACAAATTTGGAAAATGGAAAAAAAAGTATAAAAAATGATTAAACAAATTTAAATTTTGTATGATGTATTTGGATGTGCCAAGTTGCCGATTGAAAACAACATGATCCACTTGTGGTTGGATAATGAAATAAACTGTCATACAATTACTTTTTTGTTGACTTTTCTTCTGCTCCCAGAGTCCGTAGACTCTATGGACTCGTATATTTTTACTTTTTCTATACCTAAATTCACCAAAGAAAACAAGTATATTCACGATGAAATGATACTGCTTTCCAGTAGGGATGATAATTGCCTGAAAAGGGACAATTGTGAAATTAATAGATTATTGTGCTTAACTATTGCAATATCGATAGTCAGTTTCATCCTACTATTGCAATAGTTTTTGTGATTGTTTATCAATAAATGAAATAATACAAAGTTCCTGAATAAAAACAGTGTCAAAGGTCTTTCCAGAGGTCAGATTTTGCCTATTTCAAAGTTTGCCAAAACTTCCCTCAGCATGGCGGTTGCCACTTATTGCAATATACAGGGATTCTCCCAGCATTTAAAAGCTGCAGTTGTAGGCAAAATTCAGTTATAGATCTAGTTCGACATACTATTGATTGTATTAAAAAATTCCTATGGATAAAGTCCTCAAGGATAAGACTATAGGAACAAGTGGTTAGATGGTTACATCCCAACTTTCCACATGTCTTGCTTTACTTATGCCTTGGTAAAGTTTTACTAAAGTCATTTTTTTTTAATTGGCTACCCATAAATGTTTTTTAAGAAGTAGATTTATCGCTAGAATCCGAGAAAAAATGATTCAAGTTAAAAGGCAAATTTCCATGTCCAGGCAAGATGAATAAAAAATAATTCCAAACAAATATGAAATACAAGAATGAAAGGAAATGCTGCATTCAAATAATCCCATAACCAACTTCATGTTGAATATTTCAAACCATTGACAGTTTGTCTCTGTCCTCAATTTAGAAATTGTCATTTTTTAATGAATTTAAGTTCAGGGATTATCTCTGAAAACACTGCCTCACAAGTTGCCATATGTCAATACGTTTACGATCACATCAATAATTTCTTCACCCAAAACATTTGTCAGCTAAATTTGAGAGGCCGGTCAGGAATTGATTCTGGGACTGTACGTTACTTCTAGAAAATAGACGTAGGCATCCTCTATTCGATGAAGGACAGTAAACAGAAGTTCCCATTTACTAAATGACACATTAAACAATCCCAAAACGTTAGGTTGTTACCAAAGAGCATACGTGTCGCAAATTTAGTTTGTTACCAAAGATCATACGCATCACAGATTTAGTTTGTTACCAAAGATCATACGCATCACAGATTTAGTTTGTTACCAAAGATCATACGTGTCACAGATTTAGGTTGTCATCAAAGATCATACGTGTCACAGATTTAGGTTGTTACCAAAGATCATACGCATCACAGATTTAGTTTGTTACCAAAGATCATACGCATCGCAGATTTAGTTTGTTACCAAAAATCATACGCATCACAGATTTAGTTTGTTACCAAAAATCATACGCATCACTGATTTAGTTTGTTACCAAAGATCATACGCATCACAGATTTAGTTTGTTACCAATGATCAAATGCGTCACAGGTTTAGGCTGTTACCAAAGATCAAATGCGTCACAGATTACGGTTGTTACCAAAGATTTTAGAAGATGTCACAGATATAGGTAACTTACCGAAAATAGTTTCCAAAGTATGAGTTAGCAGCGCTTTAAAGCTAGCCATTGGTAGTATACATGTATCGCCTTATTGCATAATTATGCGTATTGCAGCTAATTTAAAAAGACTTTGTACAGCGAGGTGGGGATCAGCAGGGGAGAGGGTTAGTTCAAGATAAATGTTGGTAGCTTGAAATAATAGCCTGTTGTATTTCTCTATTTACGAGAACAATATTAACCTATATAAGATTTTTTTTAAACCAGACAAATCGAATTAAAGTGACACAGAGTATGTTTCATTATTTTTCATATGGCTTTAGTAAAACCCAAAAATACTTATGACCTAAGAAACTTCAAATCGCCTCCAAAATTATGATACCTTCTTGTTTTCACTTATAATTAAAAACTGCCCTTCAAATGTTAAAAGTCTAAATTCTGTGTCAAATTAACAGGTATATATAGAGAATGAAGTTCACTTCCTTTTTAATTGCCATTTTTACCATGATTTGAGATTCAAGTTTTTATCTTTGTTAAATATTACTGCTTTTGAAAACGAGTTGCAACTTAGCTATTTTAGCCACTTCTATTAATGAAATGTTTATAAGGAGAAATTTATTGTCTTAAATGGTTAAAACTTTTTAACTTTCTATATCATGTTTTATACTTTTACTTTATCATTTTGTCCCTTTTATCCGCCCTAAACGTTATAGTGTCTCATAAGCCTTTTTAGGCTGGATGTATGTATAATTTTACCAATATACCAATGTCTTTTTTATGTGTGTACATACATGTGACACTCTAATAAGCTATATCTGTCTGTCTGTCTGTCTGTCTATAAGTTAAATGACCTATTCAACACTGTCAACCTATGTTTGTCTTTGTGGTTGCTATAAATAGGATTCCAAAATTACGTTTGAGTCATTGGCGCGCGCCACTGTCCAATTTTCGATCACAAATAACGACTTTAACCCGTTTCTTTACAATATACTGAACTGATAAGCTTAAGGATTCTGATTTTCTGAGATCACCAATACTTTCTCGATAAAATAACACCATTTATGAAGTGATATATTTCACTACAACAACATATCCTGTGCCCATTTTAGAACACGCACCAATTAATGCTGTTTCGCCTTTTCAGCGAATCTTTTGAAAAGTTGAAATATTCTCTTTGAAACAGAAATTTCATTCCATCTTTTCAAGTAAAATAGTTGTTGCATGGGCCGACATTAAGAACTGAACCTGACAGTGATATTTGTCGGCCGCTTCAGTTACATTGACACAGGAAACGTCAATCAGTAGTCAAAAACTTATGCGTATCCAGTTCCATAAAGATGTCTTTAATTAAATGGTGGTGATATGAATTGTGGGGAAAGGCAATGTTATGATATTGTGTAAAAGACTGGAATTGTTCTTCCCAAAATAATATTCCAACAAGGAAATACATTTTTATGTGTTTCATACTTTTTAAGGGCATTTTGAGATATTTTTGTCTCATTACGTTGAAATTCTCGTTCCTTCATAATTTTTTTTATTCGAAACATGCAAGTATGATCCACCTACATATGCAATTTTCTTCCTAATATTCTGTCTGATCGGATGTGCGACAACGACAATAAACAATCATGATAATGCAAATTCATAGCGCAGCGAACCATGTATATAAAGGGCAACAGATTATGTAGTTGGAGTCAAATATGTCAAACTTTATGAATGGTGTTATTTTATCGAGAAGTAGTAGTGGTAGTGGTTGTGTCTGGAAATCGGTACCATAATGCGTATCACTTCAGTATAAGAACAATAAACAGGTTTAAGTCGTGCGTTTTGATAGAAAACCGGACAGAGGCGCACGCAAATGTCTCAAAGTTAATTTTAAAACTAATGTACAGCGGACACAAAGACAAACATGGCTTGAACGTGTTAAGTAGCTCGTTTAACTAATGTTTACGTACAGAGGCCGCATTAATTTGACCTATTATCGATGATATGATATGGTTGTTTCCGGTTATCATTGAAAACATGAAAATATATTAATTTTGGAAATTAAAGGTAATGATGCAAGCTTAGAGAGGCGATTTCAATATAACTCCATTCTCTCCCAACAGAGGTAGCTCCGTCATAAATTCCTATACTACAGGAATTTATGACGGAGCTACCTCTGTTGGGAGAGAATGATATAACTCAGGACATATGATATTTTGAATCTTCTTTAAGCCACGTGAAAAATTACAAAATATTCTGTCTATGTGCTCAAAGCGTTCATATGTGTCTTCCATCTGCAGGTAAAAAACGACCCCTTCGCTTTGGAAGAATTTGGGCACCATTGGGCAAATCCTGATATCAGCTTTTAAATTTTCTTTTAAGAAACTTGACTATACAAATTAAGCTTAGATTAGCTTAACTTTTTTGTCAATACCATTTATTCAATATGCAAAGGGCCTGAAACGAATGACATGAACTCGACTATTGTGTAATTTTCTGCCTTATATTGTTTTCTTCCTATCAGTTTTTACTGGTGAAAAAAACAATACCAGTTTTTGATGCTGTGTATACTTACTGTGAATATATTCCGATGAAAACAAACGCAGATATGAGAATTCTGACGATTGGTTTATAAACAGAAAACAAATAAAATCCAATATTCTCTTTAAAAAGTATCCAGATATCGGCATTTAATTTGCCCCAATACCCAAGGAAAGAGACAGGGGGGGGTCAATATTAAAAACTACACAAATGTGGAGAAAGAAGACAGGTGTACAGAAACTCTCACAGGAGTCCGTCATCAGTAGGCTAGAGAGTGTGACCACCCTGCGCATCAATGCAAGTACCTGTGGGTTGTTTGGAGGTGGCACCAGCTGTCTTAAATGGCGGTCAAGGTGATCCCAAAGGTGTTAAATAGGGTTCATATCTGGTGAGTTGGCTGGCCACGGTCAAACACTGACGTTGGCAGTGTAAGGTCTTGCGATAGGTCTCAGTACCTTATAAATGTATCGCTGGCCAGTCAGATTCTCTCGCAGAACAAGCGGCGTCGCCATTTGGCCACAAATCCCTCCCCATACCATAATGCCTCCGTCTCTAAAAGGGGTGAACCTCTCTAATGCAGTTTGGCTCGAGAAGCTCGCCCCTTCGTCGATAAACTCGAAGCCTGCCATCGTTCACGAATAACCAAAACCTGCTCTCGTCTGTGAAGAGTACCCTCTCCCAGTCACGTAGCTGCCAACGACGTACAGTACGTTTCCATCGTAATCTACGCTGATGGTGTACACGGGTCAAAGCCATTCCACGGTAGGGGCGGTAGCAGCCAAACGGAGTCGACGAAGGGTTGTTCTTGTGCTGATGACATGACCGAGTGCCGTCGCCGCTGTTGATGTCGCCCTTACGAATCGGTTTTGGAGGTGAATCTGCCTGATGTAGCTATCTTTTTACCATCGAGATCGGTCTTCCCGATCTTGACCTGTCCTGTCTGGCCTGTCTGCTGGTAGCCTATTAACAACCTTCTGAAGACGGTTGGCTGTAGTTGAAGGTTCTTGCCATTTGATGTTGGGACGCCCCCATAGTGGACTTACCGATCGCTTTGTCACGTTGCGCTTGTGTAAATCTGGGCATACTTTTGGTGTTACTGAATTTCTGCTCTTTACAACAAGGTTTTTTTTGGGAAACGAGTACCTAAACAAATACCGAAGTTAGAAATGAAACGTTGAAATATTAATGATTTCAGTACTCATAAACATCTAGGGTTGACAATCAAACCAACGACTAAGCATACCCAACAACATTTGACAACTTTCACGAAGCATTGATACCTAAATCACATAGAAGTTTTCAATAGTATTTTATTTCCCGATTTTGTTGTTGTGTTTTGTATCCAGCTTTTGAATTTTGTATTGGAGAGGCGTTTAAATAAGCCAAATGGCTTGTTCACCAATTCAAGTTTCATCTTGGAATAAAATTAAAACCAAAGAATTTTATAACAACTATAAAATCAATAAAATTGTCCTAATAGCAAATGATCCCAATAAAATTAAAGGTTTTTATTGTAAACTCAATTGATGAAGAATATATCTATAACAGTCTTAGATCAAATTCATTTTAGAAATAAGTTTTAACCGTATGTGTTACAAATGCCCCATTGTCGGGGTCCTTACATTTGATTGGTTATAATTTTTTAAACTAAAAACAATAGAACCTTTATTGAAACTTAGATTGAAAACTTAAATTACAATTTACTATATGGGAACAGTTAATTGGATGCCTGAGACGTAAGCAGAAAAATGTGAGAGTTTGAGTAAAAATTGTAACAATTGACCCCGCTCTCCCCTACACATGCTTGACGCTGTGTACAAAGAGACAAGTGGTTAGCATGAGTAGCACACAATGCACGGTTTATAAGGGATTAAGATTTGAGTCATTATAGTGGCCCGTTCCTGGTTGGTTCAAGTCTGTGAATTGATCTTTTGTTTCATTTGAACTATTGACATTTCTTATATACAGAATCCTACCCACGTGTCTTCTGATATCAAATATATCAACACGAGTTGATAGAAGTTACCAATATTTTTACTTTTATCAACGAGTGTTGATATATTTGATATCAGAAGACACGAGGGTGAGATTCTATTTCTATTGCAGTCTACCCTAAGACTCCAAATGCGTTGATGTCATAGCATTGTGACGTCGTAATATTTATGACGTCATAGAATTGTGATGTCATTACTTCATGATGTAAAACAATTGTGATGTCATGTACTTGACGGCAGAAGGGCATTGTTCAAAATCTAATGTCAAAACAATATCTCCTAGGATATATCACTTGATCTCCCATAAGCAATATCTCCTTTTGAATACAGTTTTGGATGACAACATTCCTCAACCTCCAAGTCAGGGCGCCTTTCCTTCGAGCACCTCTACGGTAGTTGCCCTGCCTTCACTTGCGGGGGCATTGTTGTCAGGATTCTTGACAACAATAGGAATTGACGTCATCGATAATCTCGAACCAAATTGTTATTTTACATACAAATAAATTGGTTCGAGAGTATGTTATAAACGTTTGGCGTATGAATATTTCAAAAGTTGGTGTAATTTGCTTCAAATATAATTTTGTATTTGATGAGCATATGGTGGACAATTTGTTACGTTTTAAAAATTCAAAGACAACTTAATAAAATAACAAAAAGTTTCGTTTGCCGTACTCATTTCTTGAGTCGTTGTTCGGAGTTGCATTGTGAATCCTATGAGTTAGGAGCTTCAATTTTAGAGCGTGACATAAATCGTTGGTTGCACGCGCTGTGTTAGAGCTTTTTCACCTTGAAGCCTTCTGATGGCAGCGAGTATATTAGTGACGTCACGGAGCGGATACTCGCTGTCTGGAGCTAGAACATTCCTAGGAGCATATGGTTATTATTTTTTTTTTTTGTAGGAATATCTATTTTTTAAGTTAAATATACTCCACAAACTTTTTGCAAGTTGTTTTGAGATGATGAACTGCCATTACTTCTCTCTTCCATTTGTGATAATGTTGCTATGTTGCCCATGATGAGCGAAATTCTTTGGACTGAAGGGTGATTCCCGATTCGTTGTTGGATACACTAAGGCACTGAAGGGTGATTCCCCGATTCATTGTTGGATACACTAAGGCACTGAAGGGTGATTCCCTGATTCATTGTTGGATAAACTAAGGGACTGAAGGGTGATTCCCTGATTCATTGTTGGATACACCAAGGGACTGAATGATGGTTCCAAGATTCATTGTTGGATAAACTAAGGGATTGATGGGTGATTCCCAGATTCATTGTTGGAAACACTAAGGCACTGAAGGGTGATTCCCCGATTCCTTGTTGGATACACTAAGGCACTGAAGGGTGATTCCCCGATTCCTTGTTGGATACACTAAGGCACTGAAGGGTGATTCCCCGATTCCTTGTTGGATACACTAAGGCACTGAATGGTGATTCCCCGATTCGTTGTTGGATAAACTAAGGGACTGAAGGGTGATTCCCCGATTCCTTGTTGGATACACTAAGGGACTGAAGGGTGATTCCCCGATTCATTGTTGGATAGACTAAGGGACTGAAGGGTGATTCCGTGATTCATTTTTGGATAAACTAAGGGACTGAAGGGTGATTCCCTGATTCATTGTTGGATACACCAAGGGACTGAATGATGGTTCCAAGATTCATTGTTGGATAAACTAAGGGACTGATGGGTGATTCCCAGATTCATTGTTGGAAACACTAAGGCACTGAAGGGTGATTCCCCGATTCCTTGTTGGATACACTAAGGCACTGAAGGGTGATTCCCCGATTCCTTGTTGGATACACTAAGGCACTGAAGGGTGATTCCCCGATTCCTTGTTGGATACACTAAGGCACTGAAGGGTGATTCCCCGATTCATTGTTGGATACACTAAGGCACTGAAGGGTGATTCCCCGATTCCTTGTTGGATACACTAAGGCACTGAAGGGTGATTCCCCGATTCATTGTTGGATACACTAAGGGACTGAATGGTGATTCCCCGATTCGTTGTTGGATAAACTAAGGGACTGAAGGGTGATTCCCCGATTCATTGTTGGATAGACTAAGGGACTGAAGGGTGATTCCCTGATTCATTGTTGGATACACCAAGGGACTGAATGATGGTTCCAAGATTCATTGTTGGATAAACTAAGGGACTGATGGGTGATTCCCAGATTCATTGTTGGATACACTAAGGCACTGAAGGGTGATTCCCCGATTCCTTGTTGGATACACTAAGGCACTGAAGGGTGATTCCCCGATTCCTTGTTGGATACACTAAGGCACTGAAGGGTGATTCCCCGATTCCTTGTTGGATACACTAAGGCACTGAAGGGTGATTCCCCGATTCCTTGTTGGATACACTAAGGCACTGAAGGGTGATTCCCCGATTCATTGTTGGATACACTAAGGGACTGAATGGTGATTCCCCGATTCGTTGTTGGATAAACTAAGGGACTGAAGGGTGATTCCCCGATTCATTGTTGGATACACTAAGGGACTGTAGGGTGATTCCCCGATTCATTGTTGGATAGACTGAGGGACTGAAGGGTGATTCCGTGATTCATTGTTGGATACACCAAGGGACTGAATGATGGTTCCAAGATTCATTGTTGGATAAACTAAGGGACTGAAGGGTAATTCCCCGATTTGTTGTTGGATAAACTAAGGGACTGAATGATGGTTCCCAGATTCATTGTTGGATACACTAAGGGACTGAATGATGGTTCCCAGATTCATTGTTGGATACACTAAGGGACTGAAGGGTGATTCCCCGATTCCTTGTTGGATACACTAAGGAACTGAATGATGGTTCCCAGATTCATTGTTGGATAAACTAAGGGACTGAAGGGTGATACCCGAATTCTTTGTTGGATAAACTAAGGGACTGAATGGTGATTTCCTGCTCCCCAAAGAGGCAGGAGTTTTGGTGATATCCTGGGCAAGATATTTCAGTATGTGGTGCCCTCTGTTCAGTTTCTTGTTTGGAAGTGATATGTGACAGATAACCTAACAGCGCTTAATCATCTGCTTGGTTGCGAGTTGAGAAAAAAGAAATGAACAATGTTTGTCCATGCACCAGGGTAATAATGTATGTGTGCTTTGACCACTCCCTTGAGCTATAGAGTCCAGCACAATGTATAAGCATCCTGATTATCAGTGTTCAGTGAGTTCAAGACCAAGACAACATACCAGCAAGTGTAAAAAATCTCATTTATTCATATTATAAAGGCGACCGCAGGTTGCCGACTGACTGTACATGAAGACTGTCGGAGTACGCTAGCTACACCATGACTAGTGCAGTACTCTCAACAATATATTACTCTCATGATGCATACAGTCAGTACGTACACAAACACTTACAAAAATAATCTTCACTTTCAGGTTCTTGCTGTGACCTCAATATTGATGTGACATGATCAGATAATGCTCCAACCTATTGAATGAGAATGCAAGGTTATCATGCCATACCAGTAAGATACATCTAATGAATTCCTTAACAGTCATAACTCATCATGACTCATCAAGAGTGACAATCTTGAAAAGGAAACATCACTGGAAAGAACAAAGTGATGTTTTATTTTGGATTAACTTACATCCTGATTTAAATGCATTAAAATTTATTCATTATTCAAGTTCTCAACACTGAACATTTTCTTAGATGTATGAACAAGCCTGGCAAGATAGCTTTACAAGCTAGGTTGGTAATGTTAATCCCTGTAGCTCTGTAAATCATGACAGAGTTATGGTTCTTAGATATGGCTGACATGTTGATATGGCACACACAACTGAAACTTGATCTAGAAATTACCCCGCTCTTTCCCTGGCAGGAATGATTCATAAATACCTTCAGCTCTAATTCTTCCTATTATATTGAAGTGGCTTTTATATAATGTATGTTTCCATACGACTATATATAAATAATTCAATAAATACATTAAACCACTCATACTCATGAAACTGTCACAAAAGTTTGGTATGAGTGTAATGAATAACATTTTGCTCCCCATTGGGTCAATAAGTATGTTTTGAAAATGTTGTATGTTCAACTATAGCTTATGTATGGATCTTGACTTATCATGTCATTTCCAATACCATTCCTTTCTATTGAAAAAAAGTTATGAACATTAAAATATGGCATTTAATATGTTGACATGATTATCAGATTTCTTTCAATAAAAAATGTCAAATTAACTGAATAATGATTTTCACTATCACAAATTCCATAGGAAGAGTATCTTCAAGGACACAATCACTCTTCAGGTTGACACTTCAGAATCGAAATATTTATGCCAGAAGGATGTTACAGACAAGGGTGGACCATCTGCAGGAACTATTACAAGTGGTGAGAGCATGTCAACCGGCAGAGACATCATGCAGTTAGTACACCACTGCCATCACATAGGTACCACTCACTGCCATCACATAGGTACCACTCACTGCCATCACACAGGTTCTCCTCAGAGAGATCACTCTTGTCACTGATCCACACCTAACCTCTCCTGAAATTTATAGAAATAACCGTTTTCCTAACAATACCCCTAGGTGTAAAATTCTAAATTCATAATGGTAATTTAACCATTTTCTTCTTATCTTAAAACAATTTGTGTAACAAGAACACCATCAGTTTGAATGACAGGGAATCCAAGGGCAAAGCTAGAAGGCAAGGCTGATTAGATGGGATAGACACAAATGGGCGTATACCAAATATTAGCTGGATGTGAATCCACCAAGGCTTATTCTTCTGGTGAATGATAGTTTGCTGATATTTTCACACACACACAAACACATATATATGTATTATTTCATCATGTAACTATTACTTACCATCTTTATTCATCTTTTAAATCCGGACTTAAAACACACTATTTTAATATTGCATTTGATTGACTACCTGACTCTTTCATGTGTTCATTACAGCGCTTCAGGGCAGTTTTATGGTTTTAGGGCTTTATAAGTATTTCTATGTATGTATGTATTCACGTCTTATCAATATGAAATCTGATGATTGACTTTGTCAATTATATGTAATTTATGTTGTTGTTAGAATTCACACAGTTACAAGAAAAGCTCAGTTTATAATAGCCCTGTCACTTTCAACACCAATGAGCGTGACCCTATAGCAATCAGGAGACTCTGTTGGTCCACGAGGAACACTGTGAACAGAGGTCATGTGGGAAGAGATGACGTGAGTATCACTAGTTGGAGAGAATGTGCTTGCACATGGATATATAACATCGTATATTCAGGCTACTCTTCAACAGGTAGAGAGTAGAGAGAGTTCCTGTACTGGATAGAAAAGGAGCAGTGGCAAATATGACGTGTACAAAGGTCTTATGACAAACATATTTCAAAATGTCGTTTTGGAACAAAAGTGATACGATTTTTTCATTTGTCATAGAGTTACATTATTGGTAAAAACATTTCAAAATGTATTCTTTGATTATATTCTAATTTCAAATAGGTGACAACTAAAATATCAACTAACTATTAATCTGGAATATTTGTTTCATAGTGCCTATTACAAATTTATAAAATTCATTCATTTAGGTTTTCAGTTATTACAAATTTCAACAAAATTTTTTGATAATTCCTAATGAATAATAATTTTGATTATATAGAGTTCAAGAAAAGCTTAAAGTTAAATGCCTAGGATTACAAACCTTAGGTCATGGGAAAGACCATAAAAAATATGTTCATGACTGAATATCTGGAAAAAGAAAAGAGAATGGCTGTGTAAACCTGACTGTAAAGAGTTGATGTCTCTCACACACACAACACACAAGTTCACCAAGCGGTGATCGTCGAACAGTTACACACATACATACATTATTATAGTAACACACATTTATACACACGCCAAAGTAATAAAAATGCACCAGATTTATAAAAAGGCTGTTGTGAACCTTTGTTCCAATGAAGCTTTTATGATTATAGGATGTAATCGAGAAAGATCATTATTAGTCTTCTCTCTTGAACTGAACTTTTTAGTGGAATGAAAACCTTATGTTAGTTTTATCCACTAACAGTTGCATCTTTGATAGGCCAATAAATGTATTTTGATATTAAATTTTAACATAACTTATTTTCATATGAATATTTTATCTCTGATCAGGCCAAAATAATCTATTTTGATTTATTAATGTATATTTAATTCAAGTCATTTTGATCATATTTCATCTTTAGTACCTCAAATTAAAGAATAATTCTTTCTTTAAGACTTTGTAGACAAACACACATGTATTGCTTAGCATTTGTCATAGACACCTATGCAGCTATCTTACGAGTACTGACAGATGAGTATATGAGAGTTATCTCCCCTTGAAGGGAGTCATTGCACTAATTTTATAATGTTGCTGCCATGGCAACTAGATTCGACCAATGCAGTAACATACACATATGTACAATGACAAGACAAATATAAATAGTAACATAAGGAGCATCGTCATGACAACAGATCTCCCCCCAGAAACACTGGATTATATATAAGTATAGCACATATTCTGCTTCAACACAACATGTTATGTATGGACATGTCAACTGAATCATTGTCTACAGTTGTCCAGTTCTTGATGCCTGCTGAACACATGAGGCAAGAAGGTGTCCACTTCAGTCTAGTTACAGAATGGATGTTTTGTAGTTTCTCCTAGATTTGCAACTTCAATCTGGATGCCTTCTGTACTGTTATAATGTAAGCAGAACTTCTTCACCCTCTGTCATATATGTAACACTTCTAGCAATGGATGTATCTCCATGTAGCACACTGCTAGTTTACTGTAACTTCTTGCAACTCATCAACCTTCTTGCAAGATATCTTGCAACTTCTAGAAACATAATGAATCTTCTTGTAACACATTGAAACTTCTTGTAACACTTTGCAACTTCTTGTAACACTTTGCAACTTCTTGTAACACTTTGCAACTTATTTTAACACAATGTACGTCCTTAAAACAAATTGCAACTTCTTGTAAAACCATGTAGTTTCTTGTAGTACACTGTAACAGTTCCTTCATGCAATCTGTCACAATCACGAACACCCCATCTGATTGTGTCCTGTCAGCCCCAGATCTCACAATAAATACTCACAACCATGACCTGACATGTCACCCACTGAGAGTCACATCATACCCATCCACTGCTTGCTTACACTTGTCTTCTGATGGCAGATTTTAGCATCACCTCACCATCAACAACCTATTATACGCCTGAAGCTTCTCTTTCAGGGAGTCATGTTCCTGATCATCAGGCACACAGATTACCCACCCTGTTTAAGATTTGCTGGAGCTGACCTTGGCACTGTCTGACTAGTACTTGGGGGCTGGGTAGCCTCAGTTTACTGTTACTGATAGTCTGTAGTGGACACAAGACAAGCGTCAGGCTGGAAGCAGCGGGGGGACACACACTTAAAGCACCAGTGAGACAGGAGTGCGCCCACCCACACCCGACCTCCACCCCCCTCCTCAGTCAGTAAGGCTGCTGTTGCATCAGAAGTAAGTTTGGAGATGGAAGGAGGAGAAACTCTGCCGACCTGCTGGCTCCCACAGGCCACACATTTGTCTCAGATGCCAGGAATCGTCTGAAGTAATCATCCTGCAGGAAATGTTTATCACACTTTGTTCTTCCTGCAGAAATCCATATTCACCTGCAGTAGTTTCTGCAACACTTTGGTTCTAATGGATGTTATATTTTATAGTGAAATTTGGTATCCTATACCCTGCGGCTTGCAGGAATCTATCAGTATCTGCAGGGATGATATGAGGTCATTCGACAAGACTCTCCCTGACTGGACCAGCAGTCTTCTGTACATCTGTACATGATAAATAATGCTCAATGATGTTCTAATGGAGTTGAGTATATGCACCTAGTTTTAAACGTTTGTTGCCAATTTAGTTGTACTTAGACAGGCTGGTGGAAGTCTTGGGTCAACGTAATCTCCCCTGAAGCTACTGAGGGGATACTGACCGCTGTATGTTGGTCCATACCTGCAAAAACAAGAAATCAAGATAACAGATGAAAGAAGTTTGTGATCAGACAGAATTTATAATGGCAAAATCTAACAAATTTGTAATTATTGCCTTTTCTGTTCATGTTCTACTGAAAGTCCCCATTTCCAAAAATCTTCTTATTGCCACAATTTAAAGAACTTTATCAACAGATTCAGCTAATAAGAAAATTTTAACCACAAATCAGACACAATAGTGATGATTTTATTTGCTATGTCTTGATGAGTTGAACATTTTACTACTTAATTGTGGTTGTAGTCACAGTTTCCTCCCTTAGATCAGGTTCTCCACCCATTCAGAGGGATTTTATGTGAGCTTCATTTGTGTCAATGAATAATGTTGTTCATAATCATGAAAAGATCCACTGTTTTCAAATAATTGGAAATGGTCAACAGTTAATTTTGTTAAAGTGACACAAGAAAAGACTCTGTATTTCCCCCCTTAATGACAAATATCAATCATCACAAACTTGAGGTTATTGATGAATGTAAGAGCTTTCAGAGCAGCACAGATCGGGGATATTGAGGTTATTAATGAATGTAAGAGCTTTCAGAGCAGCACAGATCGGGGATATTGAGGTTATTAATGAATGTAAGAGCTTTCAGAGCAGCACAGATCGGGGATATTGAGGTTATTGATGAATGTAAGTGCTTTCAGAGCAGCACAGATCGGGGATATTGAGGTTATTAATGAATGTAAGTGCTTTCAGAGCAGCACAGATCGGGGATATTGAGGTTATTGATGAATGTAAGTGCTTTCAGAGCAGCACAGATCGGGGATATTGAGGTTATTAATGAATGTAAGAGCTTTCAGAGCAGCACAGATGGGGGATATTGAGGTTATTGATGAATGTAAGTGCTTTCAGAGCAGCACAGATCGGGGATATTGAGGTTATTGATGAATGCAAGTGCTTTCAGAGCAGCACAGATCGGGGATATTGAGTTACTCTCCCAACCCTGCTTTTATAAAAGCATATAAACAATCCTATCTTTTTCACAAATACTATATAAACAATTTTTACTTCACTAATGAGGTAAAGCATCAAATTCCCCCTCTCTGATAAAGAAGTTCCGCCCACCTGTCCGAGCCGGTGTCGTCTGTCCGACTCATGTATTCTGGGTCAAACATCTGACTTGTGTCCCGATACACGCTGCCGTTGAACGGTTCGATCACTCTGTACTGGTTGTTGTTCCCCTTTGGATCCTGAAACAAACAGGTTTGTCTAAACCTCTCTTCATGCAGACAGATTACCATCAAGATACTCTGACAATTGCTTACACATACCCAACCATAACCAGTTACAGGCTCTCAGAGGACCATTATCTCATTGGTTGAGAAAAATGAAATATTTTAATACTATCGATACACTCTCAGGTTCAAGCACTTGAAGCCAGATTTAATTACCACTAGGCTTATCCACTAATCAAGTTGCTGTTAATCTGCTGGAATTACAACTGGAGTAATGGTGTACAAAGAACTATATGTGAAGTTTTCATTAAATTTGAAAAGATTATTGATATAGAATTAATTCATTAATCATACTATCATCATCATATATTTAAAATGAAAGCAAGAAAGCAGACAAATATCTACACATGGCATTGAAACATAAACCAATTGATTAGAATCAAATTTGTGCAAAGCATTTTCAACAAATACAATATGATCACTTTGTTTATAATTAATCTTAAATTTGCAGCATCTAGCTATTTTGCCACAAGTCATGTCACATAGAAAATACTCTCTATGAATGAGCTTGACAACACAGCAAGGGAAGCTCAACAGACAAAACAAGATTGGGTTGAACGAGTTAATACAAGTACAACCGACTTCACAACACCAAGGGATCTGTTTCTACAGAATATTGATCTATTTATAATTCTACTTATATATATCTACTAATCTGTCTCTACGGGTGGCCCATAACCATGTTTCCTCAGTGTCGGAAGAGTTCAAAGAAGTTACAACATTATATCTGTTGAACAAAGTTATTCATGCAACTGACCTCACTGACTGATAATGATCCTATCCACTATGTGAAAATAATCAAGACATATTATTTCTTTCATTTCTTTCCAGAAACTCTTTTAAGTTCGATAAATCAATTAACAATATACTTTTATGTCAAGATTTCCTTAATTAACCGTAAAGGCTAAATCATGTTTTTCTTCAAACACAACAACATAATTATTTCATGCTATTCTCATTCAGAGACGTTCATTATCTTAAAAGTCACCTAATATCATTTAAATCATCATGTGAGCGTTTTTATAATCATAATATTATTATCATGCAAGACTATGTTTATTGTTCATGATTTAGATTATCATGCGGTATGTGTCACTTGAGGAAGCATGCTGTAGGACTAGGCACCTTTCCCGCATAAAGCACCTCGTCATAGTCGGCGGAGTAGCGGTTCACGTCCTTGTTGTAGTCCTGTCTCCACTGGTCCATCAGCGTGGACGGAGAGTCGGACTTCTCCCGCTTCTTGTCTGTACTGCTGTCAGTGTCTGTGTACGACCCTGAAAAAAACATCAGATAATATTAATAACACCTTTACAACAAAACAGCAACAATAGCTAACGTTAAAACACCAATAATCATCATCATCATCAACACAGAGCTACACACAGAGCTACACACAGAGATACAATCACCAGAGATACAATCACCAGAGATTTACATAGGTGAATGTTAATATTTTCACATTCATTGTGTGTAGAAGCTGCGTGACCATGCCTGATTGTACAACAAGTGTTCTATGTAAATTTATGTTATCCTCTGGCAGAAATAACACCTAACATGTCAATTTCTAATTGCCTTGATAAGACAATGCATGTGTAAAGTGTCCATAATTTCTTGGGAAAAATATCTTTAAAAGTGATTGTACCAGTGTATATTTCTTTTGTCCGGAAACCTTTCCTGATGGTCTACCTAGTTAACCCATGAACTGCTGAGACTAGTGTGATGCTGTCTAGTTTTACTGTTCCTATAAGCAGGTGGGGGTACCCCCGATTATTCTATTATCTGTTATATTGTAGCTCATCACACTAAGAAGTCACAAGTCACAAGGCCCTCAGCACTCTGCACCCTCCCCTGATCCACAACATGTGACAGAGAGAACAATCCTCTTTCATCCAAATCAGAGCTTCTACCTGACACTCCCTGACAAATTAATTACCCATGAACATTAATTCCCAAGATATAGGACCAAATAGTTTGTTGCCAGTTAGCCAATTGTTCATGGAACATTCTCTCAAAAATTCTCAAATTTGGCTATAAGTTAAACATACTCTCATTTTTAAGCATTGTTCTAAGGTTACCTCAGATACTTTAGTTACAATAACCATACCCTAATTGTTGAACCGGATAACAAGTACTAATTCTTAAGTTTGTAGGTTCTTATGTATCTATTGAGGGACGTAAAAGATTATAAATTATTATCAAATGGCTGCCAAGACAGACTAAAGCTATCTCCACTGAACACAGTCAATGTGAGGAGGAAGATATGACAAGACAATATGACAAGAGTAGACATGTTTTGCCGTACCAAGAACGCTGCCGGTCTCGGCACTCTTGTAGCGATGGTAGAGCACACAAGCCAGGATGATGATGAACAGAACCGCTAGTCCTCCCACCGCGCCGCCGATAATGATGGGAAGTGGCGGCACCGCTAAAACAAACAGATAATATACACATGATGCTGATTCACATACATACCTGAAGAAACTTCCTGTATTTCAAACCATAATAAACCCTAACAATACAAAAACATACTTATATGATCTGTTTCTGGAATAAGAAAACTCTTGACTGGGTATCTCAGAGTTGAAACTTCTTCCTTCAAGTACCAAATTCTAAAGCCTTGTCAATGTCTCTATTAAGCAGTTTTGACAGAACATATAAGATAAGATAAGATAAGATAACACTTTATTACCCAGAAGGGAATTCTTCTTACATCCGATAGTGATACATATGTGATAGTTTTAAATGTCCAAGAGTTTTCTAAAATAATAACAGCCTCACTAAACCTTTCATATATAAATCCAGACTTGCTACCGTATCCTATGACCTCTTAAGCCACCAGTTACCAGAGCAACACAAGCACCTCCTCACCCTTCTCAATAAGGTTGATGGTGATGACGTCCTTGCCATAGTTGTTGATGACGCTGCAGTTGTAGTCAGTGAAGTCATCTCCGGAGACCTGGGAGATATACAGAAGACTCTTGCGGCCGTAGGGTAAATCCTCCTCCTTGTATGTGAAGCGCTCCCACCTCTTCTTGCCGAAGTTGATGACATGACTGCCCTGCATCCACAAGATAGTGTCAGGTTTTGGGACGGACATGGCGAGACACTCCAGCACCCCCTGGTCCCCCTCCACTGCATACTGCTTGTTGTCACTCATGATGGTCGGCGCCGCTGTGAGGGCAGAGAGCACTTGTTACATCACAGAAGCAACCATTATAATAGACATATTTGATACTACACTTACCATTTTACCTTTTGCAATGATGATCTTACATGATCTTATCATCACTTTAGATTGCTCTTGATTTGAAGTTCTCTTTTGTTTGGTCTACTCAAGTTGCCTTAAATTAGTGTCCGAATGTAATTTAGGTATATGTCAACGACCAAGATTACATATGTATAACATGGTCATAAGATGTATTCCTTGACCGTTTGTCTAACAACATATCAGGTATCAGCTATGATTTTTAGAGCTAACAGTTAATTCTTGCAAGTTATTTTTGCAAAATTCTTACTCTAAAACAAAATAATACTAAATATGTCACACATTGAAAAAAGCAGTCCGTACTTCTGCCTACTTCAGCAACCTACCATTCTTGAGGAGGTAGATCTCTCGACTGACTGAGGGGAAGCCGTGCACGTTGGCAGTGCAGATGTAGATGCCTAGGTTCCCCTCCTGGACGTGGGGAATGGTGAGAGTAGGGGAGGACCCCTGGGGTAGGTGCGAGCCCTTCTTGCGCCAGAGAATGGAGGGCTCGGGGTTGCCTGTGGCATGACAGTGTAGAGAGGCCTCCTGGTCCAAGTTCACCGATACCGCCGTGTGACTCGTCCGCTCATCAAACTGAGGCCCAACTGCACAGAGAGTCAGGCATGGGAAATATAATTGCGACAAGTATCCAATTCAACGATTTTACATTGGCTATTAGAGGTAACTGTGTTCATACTACGAATCCTATACCTTATCAATGTGGGTCAGAATAAATGCATTGAGAAAGAGACCGATAGAAGAAAACTGTTGTGTTTAGTAATTAGAGAAACTTTGTCTATCATGAAACAACCTTAGATCTAGTCAGTCTCAAAGTGTAATTTTGTTAATACACTGGCGAAAAAACCGCCAGAAATTCAGAAGCTTTAACCAAAGTTACATGCAACTTGCTCTCTGATAGGCAATACTTTATCACCAGAACCATTCATACATTGTTACTGTTTGATGTTGAAGTATAGTTACAAAATGTTAACATCAAAGTTGATTCTGTACGCACACTGAACATTGAGGATGTAGTCATGGGAAGTGCTGCCCACAGAGTTGGTGCCCACACACGTGATCTTCTTATGATGCTCGGTGTACGAGATGGACGGAATGTCCAGCGTGGAGCTCGTCTCCCCTAGCAACACGCGGCCGTCCTTCAGCCATCTGCACACACATCCCAATCATCAACCATTGTCCTTTAAGTATCTTTCTCACCAATATAAATTAAAGGCTCAGTAGCACATAGTCTTATGGAAATAAAGTTTCACACTTTAATGGTCGCAAAAAAGTTTTGACTTGATTACCTTTACTCAATATGGATGATAGAGGTGGGTAAAGAGATGTTTTACCCTCTAGAGAAAAGCTATCTTGCATAAACTCTTTTTCAAAATACCTACAAAAATTAACATTTTTCAAAAATGCTATAATGACTTTAAAAACCATTTCAAAATTCCATATTGATACATTTAATAACATTTAGCAAGGTTAAACAAAAAAGAATATTCTACATTTTGATGGTCTATAACAGAAAAAGAGAAACTTTGTAATGTGGTTTATTGATTTGCCTTTAAATGCTCCTTTAATTCATCCTCATAACAACTACAGTGGTTCATCAACTATTACTTCAACTCAATCTGATATCACACAATATAAATCTCTCACAACACTTGTTCATTGCTCCAGTAAAATTAATCATCAAACATCACGACCATCAAACCTTTCGCCATATGACCAAGTTGTCTTTTTCTTTTCAGTGAACTTACAGCTTAATATAAAATAAATCTTAAAATTAACTGAGCTCAATTTCACTTCAGAATAACAGGTGTGGGGTGGCGTACGCCACGGTAGGTTGCGGCAGGGCATGACTGAGATGACTACTCCGGATCCACTAAAGGATGCGGGATGGCAGGACTAATGAGAGCATTAGTTAGAAAGAAAGAGAGGGGGTTGCCATCCAAACGAAGAAAGACACTCAGGAAATGCTTCATAATTTTATTTTGTAACGTTTCGGACAAAGTACAAGTTGAAGATACTGTACTGAAGTACATAAATGCGGTAAATTACAAAATGGTGGTAAATAAAAATACAGGAGGTGAGTATTACAATAAAGTGGTGTAATGACGTGAAAAATTGGAGTTTGTAGTTTTTAAAGCGGTAAGTATGGATAGAAGCATCAATTTTTGAACAACAAATATGTACAATTAGATATAGCATGCGCTAGGCAAAAAAACATATATACATTAGTGATAGCATGCGGTAGAACAAGACATAAATATAGGTAATAGCATGCGGTAGTCATAGTGCATATATACATCATATAAAAACATGAAACATATTTACATATAGAAATGGGGTGAAAATGCTTGAGAAGAATGCGGCTTGTATGAGGGGTAAGCAGGGGTTATCTTTAAACAGATATCTCACCCACCAAACCCGCCGATACCCCCGCGACAGCCACCTCTACCATAGAGAACCACTACCATCCTATCACAAACTTGAAGCTGCCGTCAAACTACCGTACCACGAAGAGAAAGATACCAACCCCCGCCCCACCTCTGACTTGGAAGCCACCCTTCGAAGCCACTCCACGATCAACCCACATGCCCGCAGTTATCCCGTCTACACCCCCCAGATGGATTCAACCTTTGCCGTTAGACACCCCGCCGAAGACACCCCACTACCTCCGCTACAATGGTGAACTCTACATCATCCTTAACCAGTGCTGAACTGTTTTCCTCAACCGCCAATGAACTATGTATACCCTAACACTTACCCATGAACTTTAAAGATACCCCCTGCTTACCCCTCATACAAGCCACATTCTTCTCCAGCATTTTCACCCCATTTCTATATGTAAATATGTTTCATGTTTTTATATGATGTATATATGCACTATGACTACCGCATGCTATTACCTATATTTATGTCTTGTTCTACCGCATGCTATCTCTAATGTATATATGTTTTTTTGCCTAGCGCATGCTATATCTAATTGTACATATTTGTTGTTCAAAAATTGATGCTTCTATCCATACTTACCGCTTTAAAAACTACAAACTCCAATTTTTCACGTCATTACACCACTTTATTGTAATACTCACCTCCTGTACTTTTATTTACCACCATTTTGTAATTTACCGCATTTATGTACTTCAGTACAGTATCTTCAACTTGTACTTTGTCTGATGAAGGGAGGCGAAAGCCTCCCGAAACGTTACAAAATAAAATTATGAAGCATTTCCTGAGTGTCTTTCTTCGTTTGGATGGCAACCCCCTCTCTTTCTCTTCACTTCAGAATAAGTTGGCTAAGAATTAGCGTTATGGATATTCTTGATCTTGATGCCTAAATTACAAGAAGTCGCTAACACTTTCAGTCAATGGCAATGCATGGTAGATCTTACGGCCTTGGCACTAAGAAATCTATGGCCTGATACACAGTTGCTCAATAGGACAAAAGCCAGGCCTAAAATTGATATCTCACCTCCATGTGATGTAGCTCGGGTTGCCAGTCCCACGACAGTCAAAACGCAGATTGTCGTACTCGTGGATGGGTCGTGAGATGTTTATGTGCATCTTTATTTCGGGTGGGTCTGCAAAGGAGACATCAAGAACATTTATTTGTTTGTTTTATAATGACAGCCATTCTTATTGATAAAGAGCAGATTTTAAAATATAGAACTTAGATTACATGATGTTAGATATAGCTAAATATTGTCATCATCTTGATGACAACAAAATGTCATCATGGTTAATCATAGTTGACATTACACTGGACGCCACTTGGAACTACTGTGTTTTAAGAAGTACTTTTTCACTGACTGAAGACTGATCAACTTGTGTTTCATGATACTAAGTACACCTTGATTCTTTCGTTCTTCCCACATGA
Organism: Phorcus lineatus; assembly: GCA_921293015.1. NCBI lineage: Eukaryota > Metazoa > Mollusca > Gastropoda > Trochida > Trochidae > Phorcus > Phorcus lineatus. Next base: position 18,705,205 of record OV121098.1, on the reverse strand, counting down.
CACTCACACTGCACATCGAGGGTGGCGGACACCGAGTAGGACTCTTCCATGGCATCATTTCGTGCTTGACACTGGATCCTGTGTCCTCCGTCTTCCTTGCTGGCATTAATGGAGACAATGCCCACGGAGTCGACCCGCTTGTCATCTGGTTTGGGAATGCTGCGAGAGTAGATCATGTCTGTCAAGCGTTGGCCCTTTAAGTGCCATGTGATAGTTGCTGCTGGCTTCCCATTGTTGGCACGACATGTAATGTTGGACAGCCGGCCCGCGACCACTCTCAATTTGCGTAACCCACCCTCAATCAGCGGTCGGTCCGGGGGAACTGCAGACATGAGACCGGGAAAAATTATCATAAAGAGAGTAGGAGGTGAAGAAATCACGAGGAAAGTGACAAAACTCCACCATAGAAATGACATAACCGCAATAAGGCTGAACAATACACCAAAGGGAAGTAACAAAATCATCCTAAAAAAAATAAAATTGAGTGATCAGAAGGATCAATACAAAAACATCTTTAAAGAAAATCCCGATATTCTACGCCTTCCTTGACAGAGAAGAAATCAAGGGAGAGAACTCACGGAGGATGTTGAGGCGTGCAGTGCGACTCCGAATGCCTGGCACGGTCTCAGTGGCGCCGACCTGGCACTGGTACTCTGCATCATCGGAGATGTTCACGTTGGTGATCTTCAGGTTGCTCTCACCTATGGGCAGGAGAGAAGGGGCGGTGTTAATCAAGTTATACAACTCTCTCACTCTCAACATAGAACTGTTAATTATTCCAGTGCCACAGCTTTTCTTACCAGTTGAAATACAGGAAGTGGAACTTCAATTAAATTGAAATTAAATCTGGAAAAGGGTAGTAGTTTCATCAATAAAACTATCCACTTTCTCAATCACTTGTTGCGTTATGAAAGCCCCGCCCTTTCCACTGCTAAGATACAGGCCTCAGAACTTTTGAGGGGTAAAGAGTTTTTTGGGGGGGTAAACTTTTATTCTGTTTACTTACAAACTCAATAGTGTGAAATCTGTTATATTCACATTTAATTCATCAAACTTCTTTCTCAAACAAACACAACATCATACAAGTTCTACATACTGATGGTCTGTGAGCCCACGATGCTCTCGCCCCCGATCATCTGGTACCGTGGGAAGCCAGGCAGGTTGCGCTCCACCCCCAGGGCAAAGGAGTCCTTTGTCCATTGCAGCATCCCGATTTTGTTGGCCACCTTACACCTCAGGATAGCGGTGCTGCCTCGGATAGCATCCTGGTCCTGGGGTTCGATCAGGAACCGCTGCTGTCCGCTCACGCCTGGAAACAGGAATAAATACAGGAATAAGGAAAGTGTAGATTTGACTATTAGGATCTGGTCTTCAGTTACATCACAAACAGTTGTTTCATGATGTCACAAACAACGTATTTACAAGCTGAATCAATCATTGGTTGGCAAAAGAGATATATACACATGTGTACATATGAATAATGTGTCACTGCTTATGAATTGCCATAAGGGTAATAAATAATAATAAGAACAATTTTTGCCCATAATGTAATACAAAGTTGAATACTGTGCTCCGTCCTTTAACAAGAAGGAAGCAAAAACGCTATCTTTTCAGATGACGATGGCAATCAAGATGATGAGATTGAATATCTATCTCTATTCCTACAGGTACTCTGATATATTGTATCATAGATACAAATGCTACTGTAGTGTCACATTCAGTGGAATGTACATGTGTTTTGATTCTATGGAACAATGATCCAATAAATGACGTTAAAAGAGGCAATAATTATTACGCTCGGAATACTTATAGGATGTGTACATATTATATATACTACAGAAATGTATATCCACAAAGACTATTATCATCATATGACATCAGTGCCTACATATTAAAGGAAATATAAACTATTTAAAAAAAGACATTTAAAACAAAAATACTTTTTTTATCAACATCCATTTCTTTATACAAGACACCCAATATTCAATTACTTTTCATTTTTATTTTGCTGTTGCAGGATCATGATTCAGGTTAATGGATTAAATGAGGTTAAACTTTCACGCAATATGACTATTCGGATAAAATATACTCTCTAGAGGTGATATTGTTAATTTATGTTGCCTCTCTGATAACACGTACAGCACAAGATGGCAGGTAACAAGCAATATAGCTCATCCCCTCTCACTTAACAAGGGAAGACTTGCCTAATGACTCTCCATGTTAGTATTATATACACTGCAGCTGCTGTGAGTTGTTTATTGTCCTCTATCCATCTAAGTTCCAAAATGAATATCTCCAATAAACAGCGAACACAAAAAAGTCATAAGGGAGGTTCGATCTAATTTTCAAAAAGAAATCAGAGGGCCTTAAATTATCCTAAATCTCCCTTGATAAAATAGCTTTGAAATAATGAAGTTGCATGTAGGATGTCAAGGCATTGTGATGACATGTACCTACATGACTTCAAAGTTTGTGATGTCATATTAATGTAGAACATTGTGATGACATGTACCTACATGACTTCAAAGTTTGTGATGTCATATTAATGTAGAACATTGTGATGACATGAACTTACATGACTTCAAAGTTTGTGATGTCATATTAATGTAGAACATTGTGATGACATGAACTTACATGACTTCAAAGTTTGTGATGTCATATTAATGTAGAACATTGTGATGACATGTACCTACATGACTTCAAAGTTTGTGATGTCATATTAATGTAGAACATTGTGATGACATGTACCTACATGACTTCAAAGTTTGTGATGTCATATTAATGCAGAACATTGTGATGACATGTACCTACATGACTTCAAAGTTTGTGATGTCATATTAATGCAGAACATTGTGATGACATGAACTTACATGACTTCAAAGTTTGTGATGTCATATTAATGTAGAACATTGTGATGACATGAACTTACATGACTTCAAAGTTTGTGATGTCATATTAATGTAGAACATTGTGATGACATGTACCTACATGACTTCAAAGTTTGTGATGTCATATTAATGTAGAACATTGTGATGACATGAACTTACATGACTTCAAAGTTTGTGATGTCATATTAATGCAGAACATTGTGATGACATGTACCTACATGACTTCAAAGTTTGTGATGTCATATTAATGTAGAACATTGTGATGACATGAACTTACATGACTTCAAAGTTTGTGATGTCATATTAATGCAGAACATTGTGATGACATGTACTTACATGACTTCAAAGTTTGTGATGTCATATTAATGCAGAACATTGTGATGACATGTACCTTCATGACTTCAAAGTTTGTGATGTCATATTAATGCAGAACATTGTGATGACATGTACTTACGTGACTACAAGGTTTTTGATGTCATATCAATGCAGAACAAAGGATGACATGTACATGACGATGTCATAGAATTGTCATTCTGAATGATATGGACACCTTTTTGATGATGAATGTAACAGGATTATGATGTCACATACTTGATGATGTCTTGAACTTTTAATCACAAACAAGCACACCACACAAACTACTGCGTCTCTGTGTCAGTATGGGACAATACTCTGTCTCAGTCAGCACAGTATGTCCACAACTGTTATCATGTTTAACTTGCTTCAATAGTTTATGATAATCTTAATTCAGGAAGAAATGATTACAGAAGTTGTTGATTTGTGTTTTAGGTGAATGAGATGGAGAGCTCTTTGTCAAAAGATGACTGAATGCATTCCTAGAGCAACAGAGAGCTTGAAGCTGACCCACAAACAGGATGGTCCAATGTCCAATTTATGAAGTACTCAAAAGCTTGATTCTCTTTTTCTTCTCAGTCTATATTAACGTCAATGCAGCAATTGGAGACCAAAACCATTCTGTGAACAGTGATACATACACATCTAGCTTGAATCTAATCTGAGATTTGTAACTCCATCAGAGGTGAGAGACTGTCTGTACACTGGTTTTGGAGACCCTCTTTCATCACTTGAATTGATTTATTTCCCCACTCCAAATGTCTTTAGTCTACCTAGTTTACACCTTTTATATTTCATAACTTAATGAGCATCCAGATTTAGATACCATGTTTATTTGAAAAGAAAAAGTTTTGAAAACTAAAAGACTTCAAAGCAAGACTGATTTCTAAACAATAAATTTTCTACATTCATACACCACAACTTATTAAATATACAAGCAAATGCTGTTCGTATTTGTAAATGGAGCTTATTAGTATCTGATAATATCTTTTTTGATCAGAGATGACAATGAGTGTGGAGCTACTTTGAAGAGTATTGGGGAGGATCCTGAAAGACCATGATTGCAAACCATTTATGTGAAACCTTCCAGCATCAGCAGGATCTGGAAGCCATGGAGGAACTCAATTGACTGCAGTCTAGATAAACACTAAACATTACTGCTTGATAAACATGGAGTGTTGCACAATCAACAATACTAAAGGGATCTGAGTTGTTTAGCTTTACACTCTATAGTGATATGGCGTCACCTTGAGGCCACCTTGAGGTTCTCGATCGCGACAGACACGTACGTACATATGCAGTCACCAAACCTTGTGCTGGATTTAAACCTATAAGATGATTGCATTAAAACCTTCATCTTATAATTGCCATCTCAGTGCTGTGAAGGATCTCAAAGGTAAGCTTCTTAATCTTGTCACTTTGATTTTTTGATTGAGATCAAAAATAAACATTTTGGATGACAAAAACATTTATTGTTTTCATTACAAACTGACTAAAATTTTAAACAAAATACAACATAATCCGTTGGCCACTATAAGTCTGTTGGACAGGACTGGGCTGGACTAAGTGTTCTGGACAAGTACATATCAGCAGGGGTCAGGGGTCAAAACAACACTCTCGTTTCCCAAAAAGCCACAACATGTACGTGCAACACTCGATAGATGAGACTGTCACAGGGAAATGTGAGTTATTTCACAAAGTTGGGCTCAATGGCCATAATCGTGTGATAAAGTAATTAAGTATTGATTCGGACAAGCACTTGATCAATTTACTCCACTCACTTTACAGGAATGGGTAAAAATATCAATTAATAGCCCCCCTGTTTCATCCAGGCCTATTAATGTAGAGATAAATTTCTCTGTGCGGCCTATATGGATGCGGCAGGTCACAGCAGAATGGTGTGGGTCAGAGACGGTGTGTAGAGAAGGACCATCAGCCGGCTACAACTGCAGCATCAACAACATGTTCAAAGGACTGTTAGTGTAACAAATCTTTAGATTCTTTGCCAGTTTTTCTCTAACCAGATATTTCCTTGGCTTGATTTTCTCCCTGAATTACTTTTTTCTCTCAACTAGATCTTTCCCTCAGTAGGAAATTCTGATGACTAGATTTACATTTGATAGAATTTCCATCACCAGATTAACCAATGACAGATATTTAGCCTGACCAGATTTATCCTTGTCAGATTTCTCCACTGACCAGACTTTCCCATTGAGAGTCGATCCTTTCTGTGAGACTGCTTTTCCATCCAGTTTTCCCTTCCATGACTGTTTAAGTTGTCCTTTGATGAAGTCAATGAAACTTGTCTTTAGTTCTAAGCCATACATATGGCAGTCCAAAAGTTTCACTTAAAACAGAGCCAGTGGTTTTGTAGCTCATCAGGCTATCTATAATTTATTTCATAAATGGCCACAGGGTCACCAAATCCTTTACTTAAACCTCATGACCTTAGATGTCTGTACCCAAGGTTTCTGTTTAATAGGCCTCTTCCTCCAGAGAAAGAAGATGGAAACAGGTGTTTAGGTCTGGCTGCTGTGACCCTAATGACAGGTCAAATGGTCACCAAATCTATGAATTAGAATCCCCACCAGCTAAGGATTCTGTACACAAAGATTAAACTTTCTATGCCTCATGTCCTGGAGAAGAGGATGAAAATAAGTTTTTAAGACATGATCCATGCGGCCATCATTTCGTTGGAAGGGTCACCAAATCTATAATTTTGAGGAAAGTGAATAAGTTCATAGCAGTGAGTATTGATACACCCCTGAAGACATCATCCTTGATGTCATTATTGAGATAAGCCATCTGACAACAGATTACAGACATAAACCACGCTTCACGATAATTAACTTGAGATTTACAACCTGTTTAACACAGGTACCCTCTTGTAAACATGGAAAGTTCTAAAAACTGAACATTGTGCGGTTATAAAAGTTCTCATAAAAGAGAGTGGAATGCGACCCAAACACATAAACGTATAACCAATGCATATGAGAAAAAGCCCCTCAATACTCAAATTTTGAAAAATGGTCAGCTGAGTTTAAGCGGGCTCCCAGCTCTTTGGACGATGACCCATGGTCAGGAAGGCCTTTACAGATGATATGGTTGCATGTCAAGGGCTTAATAATGTCTGATCGTAGAATAAAGGTGGATGAGATATCTTCAGAGTATGGCATTTCTCATGGAAGTGTTTGCACCATAATTAATGAGCACTTGCACTTGTCCAAAGTGTCTGCAAGTTGGGTGCCACATAACTTAAATGCACAAACTCAACACCAAAGGGTTGAATCCTGAACAATGCTGATGCCAATAACTTTCATGCCCGTCTGGTTACAGGGAATGAAACCTGGATTCATCACTTGGATCCTGACAGCAAGCAAAAATCCATTCAGTTGAAGCAAAAGAAGAACCCAAGAAGTTCAGAACTCAGCCTTCTGCTGGCAAGATCATAGCAACTATTTTCTGGGATTTTAGGGGCTTGATGATTATAAACTATAAATTACCTAAAACTACAATAACAGGCGTCTACTATGAGAGAGGCGTGGCATGTTGACTACTGGTGTTATGCTTCTTCATGACAATGCTCCAGTGCACAAGAGTCGTATTGCACAGGATGCCCTTCAACAATGTGGCTTTAAACAACTTAACCATCCCCATTACAGTCAAGCAAGCAAATTCTATCTGTTTCGCAATTTGAAAACACACTTGCGTGGCACAAGATTTGGCGATCATGATGAACTCAATTCAGCTACTGATGTGTTGGCTGAGGGGCAAGTTAGAAGACTTCTACCGCAAGGGAATAGACAGTCTCAAAGACAAATGGGCAAATTGCATAAAGGTCAAGGAAGATTATATTGAAAAATAGAATATATATCAAAGCCATTGGCTTCTGGTTTATGAGTATCCACTTCTATGCACTTCTTGACTTCCCCCCTGTAGTATCCCTATCAGCTTAAGAGTCTGTACATAAGGTTTCAGCTTTTTAAGCTTTTTCTTTTGGATAAAAAAGATATGAAAAAGGTTTTGGTGATGGCCCCTGTGACTAAATCTATAAATCAAAAACCTCATTAGTCAAGGAGTCTGTACACAAGATTCCAAATTTCCTTAGCAAATGGTTCGGGAGAAGAAAATTAGATAGTGAAAAGTTTACAGACGCACGGACAGATGGGCAGATAGACGCATACACCAACAAGCATATGGCTACTTCAACTAGCTGGTTAAAGGTTAAGTCTTTAGATGTTTTCCTTAGACTTCACAACACCAAAGAATCCTAAATGGATGACTTTCAAGATATAAGTGCTTGTTTGGTGTAGCATAGTCAGGTAAAGGGTTGCGGATATCACCAAAAACTTTGTAGTCAGAGAACTAAGTTAGCTCCTGCAACTCTCTGCCAGCTGTGATGTTCTGGAGGCTACTCAAGCCCGCGATCACTCAAGCAGAACAGATGGTGCTCTATCTGCTTCACGCTCCAACGCACCAAACCATCGAGATACACTCTGCTAATAGCTCTCCAAGCCAATAAAACAATGATTAATGATTTACACAGACGCAAATCTGACATTAATACACATATTCCTATGGCAAAATATGTTTTTATTGAATCAACATGATTTTCACATATTCTGTACTGTCATATGCTGTTCTATGAGAGAGATGAAGCGATGCTGTACACAACTCCACTGGTGATGATACAAAGTAATGTACAGCTGAAATAAGAAAACCAGTGGTTGCTGATAAGGTTATGAAACAATAAATGGATTCTTTGATCCGATTAACAACAAATATCATTTTTATTTAACTTGTGAATAATATGGTTTAAAACTCACTTTCGCTCTTTGAAGACATAATCATTAACTCGTTCAATAAAAATAGTACTAAATGGAAGGTCATTTAGTATGCTCTATATTGTAAATATTGCTACAGTCAAATTGTCATTTTACTTTTGCATCGTCAGTTAATGATCTCAAAATGCTTTGGCATCCCTGAGAAAACAGACCACAATGCTATGACATCACAATGTCGATGACGACACAATGTCTTGATGTCATAATGCTGATGACACACAATGCTATGACCTCAATATTCCACATGGCTAATGGCAGATTTATGGTCAGAGAGGCTTTTTAATAGTGAGAACTGTTGAGGAAGGATTTTGGATGATAGGCAAGCCTCGGGTATTTCTTATTTTAATAGACTGTTGTTGATATATTTGATAGCAGAAGACACTTGGGTAAGATCCTTTATATTAAAACCAGCTTATTTCAGTATGAAACCAAGGACCATTATCATATCCCATTTCAAATGGTTTTGCTTATCATTTTTGTGTATAGTGCATGGATTACACTAAGAAAAGCAATTACCTACATGCAAGTGGCAGTGTTGTTGCATGTGTTTAGTGATCTGTCCCAGGTGAGGCAGGGCGGTGTGAGTGTTGATTGATTCATCCCACTCCCCTCCAATCTCACTGTCTGACAACTCTGCTGATTTAACTCCTTCTCTATCCAATCTCCACTAAATTTACAGTCCCTTGCACTTTAAGTTTCACTCCTGTGTAATTTATCCATTACCTCTCTGTTGTAATCTCTGCCTTCAATTGGTGTACAAGTGTAGGACAACTTGTTATCTCCTGCCACCAGTTAGCAAGGGTGTCTAGATCTGATGTTTGGGGCTGGCTCTCTTTGTGGAGGGTTCATACAGAACATGCCTGGAGTAATTTTGTCCTATTAATTCAATGTTACAAAACAACAAAAGCCGTTAGTGTGAAGTTCCTGGATGACTTTATCTGATGTTGGTGGTCTTGGGTACCTGGAGGACTGCTTAGCAGAGGACCGAGCTACATTAACCTTTAACCTGCTAACCAATGTTGTCTTTCAAAAGTTCAGCTGCCAGAATATCTACTCTAGTCTGTCAGGCTGTCTCAGAATATCTACATAAGAGATTTATCTTGAGCCCATGACTTCAAAGCCTTGTACACTTACATCCCTGCATTAACCCTTATCCTGGTAACAAAACCTGCACTTTGGTCTCGGTGCCAGAGTGTCTCCTGATGTAAGGAAGGACATTACGAGGTAATTTAGTTTGAATGGACATGCACTTGAAGAAACAAAGCAGCAGCAATCTGCCATCGTAACGGCAAGTGACAACTCACAATGCGACACAGCTAAGATTCAAACTTAATGTGTCACAACACTTATAAACTACATCCTCTGTCTCAATCCTAAGAATACATTTTTTAAAAAAAGTTGCATGAATAATGAATGACAAGTTTGAGGGTGATAATTTCTTCTTTATAATCTAACTCGAGTAAACTTTTTAATCGGTGGCCCCTTATCAGTGACATCATGTTAAACTCTGTCATTACGTCACAGATGAGGAAATATTGGAACTTGGAAAGGAAAGAAATTTGCATATGTGCATATATGATATGTTTCACTGCATGAATATTTATTACTAAACAGATCATATACACAGAACCCCTTATGTTCTGATACAGCAAACCCTTTGCTGGCAGAGTACACTCTACACAGTCTACGCCACACAGTGTGAACCCTGTACAGTGTACGTTCCCTCAGTATGAAGTGCCCTCACTGCTGCTGCACCTGGCCACTACAAAGCCAGGAGACCCCAGGTTGGCTCATTAAGGACTGCAACTGCTGCTCAACTCTAGTCAAATAAACACCAGCCCAGCCCTGTGTATCTCCAGACTGTATATTTGACTTGCTGCAGATTACTGTCAGCGGGACCCTTCATCAGATCTACACCCGATATGATTACCAGAGTCCAATACAAATCTATAAGGCTATCATTACTAAGTTCTTATACATACTTTGACCCCTATGATAACTGGAGTGATACACTATGAAGATGCACTCATATGTGCCAGCTCTTTTGATGGAAAGGGCAATATGAAAGAGTGTTATGAAATCCACAGGTTTTCCTAATGAAGACAACATGCAAGGCATATAAGCATGTGCTTCTATTCATCATCATCAGCCTTCAGGAGGACCAGGAATGGTGCAGGTGACAACTGTGCATATTCAGACAGAAAATCACTTAGATAGTCAGCATAGCTCATGTAAAGTGTCACTTGAGTATTGAGGGCAACCCCCTTTCTGACAAGCCACATCTACCGAGGGACTTGCTGCCAATACCTCCAGTATTGTTTACATCATATTGTTCCGCTCACAGGCAACAAGATGGCTGCAATGTCACATGTTTCCCTTTAGCAAAGTCCTTGGGGACCAGGGGAGAAGTTCCAGACCAGAGCTGCAGCCATGACTATATGTTTACAACTTGCCTGAAATCCAAGGCTCGGAAGGGGAAGTGGGTTACATTGGTCTGGGGATACAACCCTCGGGACTCGGCCCACTTTACCCGCCATACCTCTCTCTGCAGCAGGTTAAAGCTTCTCCCACAAGACCGTGCATGTGGAAAGTATGAAGACATAGCACTTCACCTTCACCTGCAATATTGTGCATGTGTCACATCAAATCACATCATGTTTCATTAGACCAATGGGTGGAAGAAGTGAGTCTCCTTCGCAGAGATCCAGCTACAGTCCATTAGTCTGCACATTAGCACTGTTTGTATCATAACCAATCTCTCAGAGCCTACAGATGTATAAAAATGTTCCACTCTCTGATTGACTGAGATTGAGAATGCTTCCATCCTGCCTCAGCACACCTGTAGTTCTGTGCATGTGCATGAGCTATACATAAGCACACAGGGTGGGAGGAGGGAATCCACTGAGAAACCTACAGTTCTCTCATCTCCTTGACAAGCACCTTTAGATTAACTGTTTGATTTATCCAATGACAGCATGATGTAGGACTCAATCTTAACCATGATAAGGTCTCTAAAGACATGCTTGTTAATTGCAGGAAAATATCTAAAATATAACTCCTTATCATTAAAGTCAACCAAAATACAGATATCAAAATCTACAATCCATTCTTTAATATCAGCACAGGATGCAGGTCATAATTCATTTTAAAGAATGTTAGTGAATTAAGCAAATGAAAGGTGTATATGATAAAATGCTTTGTGAAATTACTCTATTAACTGTAAGCCAACAAGGAACCTTAGAAGTCAAACTGTACTCTTTGGCTAATCACAAAACTTTATCATAAAGAAAGGTCTTTCTTAACTGTCTCTCTTGTACCTGAAGCTGAGTGAGTATATAAAACGATACCATGACTGTTGGAGATCAGAGGACAAAGAACAGAGTATAGCACTTTATGTGTGCACATATGCAACTGCAATAGATGCACATGCAGCTGCAGTCTGATGCATGTTTACTGCACAAGTGCACTCCATGATTACCTGTACACACACAGCTTATTTTCTCAGCACATTGTTCTCCCGTGACTCAGACCACGGTGTAAACCAGGCAGCCATCTTCTATCAATAAATGTGTTTAAACCAAGAGACTTCACTTAGACTTTCTGTTGTTTATATCAGAACTATTAAGAAGGCAACTGGATAAGGTGAAGTGGATCTCTCAAAATAGAGTGAAGAAAAACATGAAATCTAATGTATACAAGAACAATACCCAGATGGGAAGACCAGAAGGTATAAACCATGGCTTTGATGGTTGCCTGTACCTTAATGTTAAAACATTGTTTAAATCACTCCCACTAGTTGACACCAGAAAGTTTGATATGGAAAGCAATGAAGATCATGTTGATGACAATTATTAGTATGATGATTCAAACTGCATCAGTATGTGATGGGCTGCTTTTCTAAACCACTGAGAATGCATGCAAGAAATGTCTCCTCCAAACAGTGACAGAAAGTATAAATAAAACAAAATTTTAAAATTCTGAATTTGCCTCCAGGTTCTCAGTATGTGTATGATGAATATACATTAAATATCTAAGTTGAAATAGAATTGTTATTAAAATTCTATAGCCTCTGTACTAAAGGATTTGCTTGTTATGCAGGCAAATAGAGTCAACATTTATATTGATTACCAGCTTGAATATTTAAACACCTAACCCACTGAATTATCATAACTTTCAGGAATTATGACAGGAAATAAAGTAATTGTGTACTCACCATGCCAGAGAGAGGCAGAGACACAGACCCACAAAGATCTAATTGTGTAATCACCATGCCAGAGAGAGGCAGAGAGACAGACCCACAAGGGATACAATTGTGTACTCACCATGCCAGAGAGAGGCAGAGAGACAGACCCACAAAGATCTAATTGTGTACTCACCATGCCAGAGAGAGGCAGAGAGACAGACCCACAAAGATCTAATTGTGTACTCACCATGCCAGAGAGAGGCAGAGAGACAGACCCACAAAGATCTAATTGTGTACTAACCATGCCAGAGAGAGGCAGAGAGACAGACCCACAAAGATCTAATTGTGTACTCACCATGCCAGAGAGAGGCAGAGAGACAGATCCACAAAGATCTAATTGTGTACTCACCATGCCAGAGAGAGGCAGAGAGACAGATCCACAAAGATCTAATTGTGTACTCACCATGCCAGAGAGAGGCAGAGAGACAGATCCACAAGATATGAAGTATCCCAGCAGATGGACAAAGTTCCACAGACATCTTGTTTTACCTGCAATACAGATAATAGTAATGATAATCACATCAATATCATCAAAGGGACACTCAGAGTAAAAAATAAAATGAAAATACATTTGTTATAACACTAGTTATATAAACTCTTCACACTTTCATCCCCAGTCCTTCCTCCGTGCTTTTGATAAGTAATCCAAATGTTTGAGCAATTGGCACTCCAAGTCGTGATTAACAGTTTAAATCTCTATAAAAAATCAAGTAACTTACCAATTTTGACACTATACTAAACAAATAAAGTATTAAAATGATACTTTACAGCAAAATCAAATAGATTCTGACTTTAAAACATCACTGACAAGTCAATTGGCCCTAGCTTCCAAAAAAACAAATGTCATTTTAACTCCTGCATAACAATGATGAATACACTCAAGTCTGATTAGTTTGTTTGTCTGATTGTTCTTATGACCGGAAACAATTTTAGTGAATAAATGAATACATACACTGACATAAAAACTAGCTGGCTGGTTACTTTAGAACTGATATCCTGGGTAGTAGGATAAATCTCTTTTCAAAAGGAATTATTTTGTGTGTTTGTAATGACAGAGCAAACTGTTTAAAGTAAGTGTCCTATTTACTACAGCTACCAATTAGGAATTTTATGAGATCAGTTGATGCAGTCCGATCATTTCCCACAGGGCAAGAGTGGGCCTCCTTTAACTACAGCACCAATACATGATGTCATCACACAACTGCTTCTCATGTCATCTTCCTCATCATAAGAACTTTTCTGCTTGAGTCAACTATTTTTCTTCATAGGAATGTCACACTCAAAAACTGAACAAGATCATTACAACAATGCGATATTGATAATTGTGTTGAGTATGGTGAGAAAAAACATTTGGTGGATAATTTACAATTTTATTGGTTTTGAATCAATATTTTATTTCTGAATCGCTGTCACATGACAGGACAAGGCGCCACTTGGTTCCTTGCCCTCATAGACTTAAACAAATGATGACATTAAAGAATCCACGTTTTTGGTCTTTTTAAAAAACAAAACAATAAACACAAACAATTTTCACACCCACCCACATCTGTAAACAAATGGATATAATTGATGGGACAATACTAAAGGAGTATTGTGAAAACTGACAAGCTGAAAGAGTCATGCATATCAAGTTAACTTATTTCTCATTAAAAGTGGATGGTACATAAGTCACTTTGTATAGAATTTATCATGGTTTGACTTGCTAATAAACATATGATGTTCTAAGGTGTAGCGTTTTGCTGAAATATGTTTAAACATGTTCAAACTTAACTGTCAATCCTCCAGTTTACAATTTGCTAGGACAAGTTGTTGATTACAATCACCATGGTAGAATGGAGATTCACCTCCTGAGATTCCAGTTCACAACCTCCTTGACATCAACACAGTATATCTCTGACTCTCAGACAAACTAGATTTATCTAATTAATTTCTAATAAAATTACAAAATTGGAATATTGTGAGGTGTCCTTGCATTTGGTACCATATTGTATCAGTCATTATGTTGCTTTATGTCAATAATGCTGACCCCGAGCAAAGAAGTGATAGCTTCCATCTTATGAAGTCTTTTGGTGTAACATTACTGGGAATTGAACCTTCCATGCAGCTCTAGGCTATGAGCAGGTACACTGCCACTTGAGCTACATCCCATCCACCTGGAGGAGAAGAGAGAGAGAAGAACCTGTGTGGATTCCATAAACACCATGTCATTACATCAGTGGCAGATGGGCTGGAACATATGACCACATGGATTCCCTGTTGCACACTGAGGCATGAAAAGAGACTTGTATGACCATTGATGCAACTCAAAGCCTAGTTAAATTCGTAGGATACCTTAACTGGACGGCAGGTTGTATGATCTCTACAGTGTTGAGAATAGTCCTTACATAGACAATAACTAACAAGTGACGGGGAATGACAGATTATCTTTCCCCAAGTTATATTAATTTCGTAATTCTTGAGCCTTGTCATGAGTTGGTTATTGTTTATATTACCTATATGTTCTTTTTAAAGATTAAAACTCGAATATGTTTGAAATAATCGTTCACGTCATTACAGAACGAAGCCTGGCGCTTCTTCGCGACTGTTAGCTTAACATAGTGAAGAAGTAATTCAAAACTGGCTAATTTCTTTACTTTTCTGCAATGTGACAGGCTTTTTTCACATAAGTGGTGGCGGCACATCTGTGAAATAACAAATGGCTACTACGTTGATTAAATAAACATTGTTAAAATTCAGAATACGGGTAAAAAAAATCACCAGTCGGGAAAAGTTTGAAAAATGAATGAAATAGTCCCGGCAAGATGTTCTTTTTCATTGGTTCATAACAACCAATCAAATGTGGAGAAAATGTGTAACTCCCGTGTGACTTACAGGAAAAATATTACCCTGTGTCCATCTTCCCATATGGGTAATATATTAGGGTAATGGGAATAACACTTAGGATACACTTGATGTTGATATTTGCGTCAATTAGATTTACTAATTTTTATAATCAATTGTTGATTCTTTTTAGTTTAAGTGTGAATGAAATTGTCACAAACAGCCCTAAATATCAAAACAGAAAAGTACCAGGTATTTGAAACTAACTGGTAAAATTATTTTATTATTATTTATCTAACTAGTAATTTTGTAACATGAATTGAAAAAATCAAAGCCAAAAATTGAATTTAGGCGCCTCCATTCAAGTTCAAATGTTGCCAATGCTCCGACCGACAGACAGACCATGCTCTTAACACTGCAGTCACAGATACATTATCGTGGACACTTCTTGAACATTCACTTATTGGCTTCCTCGTAATCAAATGAATCACATTCACCCAAGCATGCTTCACATTATGTTATAAACAGACCACAGACAGGAGCTGGTCTGCTCTCATCACACTGTGGGACTGAGGGCAGACCTTTCAATGTCTATGCAGATATGTATTCCACTTCCTCTACAGTGTGATTTGATAAGCACGTTGCTGCACAGGATGTAACGTTATTACCTTCGGAGATGGAGCTAAACAGATCAGGATAAGCTATATACCTACATATAACACAGGGGCGCCACTGGTCTCACACTGCTCCTGTAACTATTGTAGCTGGACATACAGACATTCCAGCAAATCTACGTTCAAAGAAATTGATAGTCTTGATCATTATTGTTAATTTTGGTAACAATTTTGGTCATCATTAACATCAGTCATCACCATCATTCTCATATCATCTTCATTGCCATTGTCATCATTGTAAATTCCATCATCATCCTCAACATCATCAACAATTAAAATCATAAAATAACACATATACTGTCAAAGTGTCATAAATGAAGGGAGATTCACCAAAAGTTTCAGATAAATGCAGTCAAAACCTTAAAAACCCTGATCATAAAAGCTACATTGGGTCGTATATGTCAAACAATATGTCCTGAATCTTATTATTTTATAAAAATACCATGTCACCACACTATTCTTTCAATAAGTTGCCTCACCTTTGTGCAACAAATGATGAAAACCTCACATTGATAACAGCTCTTTTTAAAGTAAAATTTTAGTTTTTATTATTCAGTTTGTTTTTCTATTGATCGAGGTATTGAGGTATTGATAAGGACTTATGCAGAAAAAAGAAGTATATCACAGACAATTTAGCTTACAGAAAAAGCAACAATTTGTGTAAAATACTTATTCATTATCTAAAAATTCAATTTTCCATTTAAATATTCTTTTAATAAGATGCAACCACATAAATGATATGTTACCAGTAAATAGATAATTGTTAGGACAGATAACTCTTGTTAGGACAAATCACTTTCTTAAAATGTTTCAATTAGTTTCTAAGGTTAATGAGTAAAATACTGTTTATAATAAAACAAATACATACCTACTTCATAATAGTACAGTCACTTTTTTTAATTGGATTAAATTGGAAATTTTTGGACTTGACACTGAAATTTAGATATAAAAGCATAATTAAGTCTTCCATAGCAAAGGTTAGGCTATTAGAGATGCTCAAAACTAAAAGTATCCAACCTCCTTGTTGATAAACAATTGACAGATAAACAGTAATTTCTCGCTTTGAGTTAATTTATCTTTTTTTTACCCAAGTCATATTTTAGAATATTAAAAGTAGTTTTGGAAAGTACTTTAGTGAAGGTTGAGAAATGTTATGGTCTTCATTCGTGCAATAAAACAATCCACACATAAACACTTTACGCTTTATGTTATTCCATATGAAATACAAAACAATGTTTGTTTTGAAGTATCGTTGACATGTGTATCAAGACTAACTTGGGTAAGAAATGAGGATTATGCATGACACTGTGAGACACAGACAAGAGGAATACAGCCTAGGTTAGAATTTCAATCATTTAACAAAATATTTAGATATGATGAGTCGAATAATTTTGACCGAATTCACCAGTCTATAACTGTCTATTGGAATGAAGTAAATATGCTCTTCATGTGACTGTCTCACAACCAATTGGATTGCCAGAAAAATAAGCTTGCATAATACTATGCATAAAAACATTCAATAGTTTTCCTCTTAAAATACCATAGTGATTAGAATCAGGTAGAAAGCCTACAGTCAAGATTTGAATTTTTGTTTATAAAAATGAAAGAAGTCAATCCCCCCTCCCCTCCTCCCCCAAAACACAAGTATATCCCCTGGGTTCCCCATCACCTCCATGCACTACATGAGAAACAGCGACACTCTGTTTACCAGACTTACAAAACCAACACTTGCTGTAACCAAACCATACAGACAGATGCTAAAAAACTTTTTCTAGTCATTGAGAATTATTCATCAAATCTCTGATGAATTCTCTATGTGCAAATAATCAAGACGAATGTCCCAGAAATGTATTTTAAGATGACCTAACAAAAAATACCCAACTTTTTTGTCTGAATCTGACACTCAACCCACTGGAGTTTGTGCTAGTTTTTTTCAAGTGGGCAATAAATAAGAGCAATTTTCAGTTATTTGTAAATAAAAGCATAACTCTTTGCCTCCAGAAGCTGGCTGAAGTCACCTATTCATACAAATAATTCAGAATTTTAACTCTTTATCTTCCTGAAATCTAACCAGGCTATTCTTGTAGAGGTGAGATTCAACGCATCAGGGAATTTTGTACAATGACAAGTTCCAAGCATAGCAGGCTCCAGCAGGGAGAGGGTTAAAGTGATTCAGCTAAGAATTTTCCTGCAAGAACTTTTATTGGAATCAGCTTAGAGTTTCTGTGTTTGACATTAAGTAGAACCATTTTGGCTGAAGTAATTTCATGTGAACTGATGCTGCATACATCTTGTCCGGATGTTTAGAACACTTGATGTTAACTCTTGCAGCAACTTACACAACAAACCATCTCAAGATTAAACATGGAAAAATGGGCACAGCTCACATACCCCAGACTGAAGTTTGACTGCCTTTATCCAACATTAAATTTTGAGCAGCTAATGACATCAATGATCGAAGATTGCATTTAAAGGAAGGTGGTAATATTACATATTTGTAAAGTTAAAGGTAAACACAGAGGTAACTTATTATCAGACTTTTTTAGTAAAGATTAACTAAAACTTAGTCTATGCATTCTCCAATCTCCATCAACCAAGCAACATGGATGATCCATCGAAGCTATATATAAAGTTCTGGAATAAGTGACTCGACCTGCTTTGGTTGCTCGTGAGTTAAATATGAATTCACTCAGTTCATTTTTGGTAGATTTCAACAAGCCATGAAAGTTATTTGGCACTGCTTTGTCATGAACTTCATAAAACAGATGCACAAAAACCATCCGTCATTTCTTCAACTTATTTTATATGCATTAGAACATGACTATATTGATATATCTAACACAATTTCCATTTAAACTTCAATTCAGTTTTTAGATACCCCAAATATAAAGGCAACTCAAAATAAAGCACAGGTTAACTTCTGAGGGAGTTACACCCAATTGGAACAATTCCTTCAGGATATTTTGATGTACGAACATATGAACAAAATAAGACATTACAGCAATCATTCTGACACTCCCGGCTAACTCAACTCTCAAACCATCCCCGCCCCTCAACCTTCTACAAGCCATGATCACCATATACAGGTGGAATACAGAGGAAAGAAACTGTCCCAGGTTCTGATAGATGTTTGCTGTGAAAACTAAGACTCTCCTCTGCAGGCCAAGTGATTTCATTCCAGATTCGTTCTTCAAAGTTATTTATTCTCTCTTTACGCTTCCAGCCAGAACAGATATTTTTTCACCTATCATTTACAGAATTTGATTTAAAAAGCTGAAGGCTAGTGCTATCTAAATGTTTCATTAATATCTCTAATGACATTTATTTTCCTTCCAGGTAACCTGAAACTCAAACTATCAGAGTAATTATTCTGTAAATCGATGCTGAAAGATAAATTGAGTTGTAAATCTGAATATATTAATATTTATATGGGGCAGTGATAGAAAACAGAACATCAGATCTGAGTGTCTGAGAGGAGGTGTTCATGTTATCAGTAATGAATATAGATGAACAAT
This sequence comes from Phorcus lineatus, assembly GCA_921293015.1. NCBI lineage: Eukaryota > Metazoa > Mollusca > Gastropoda > Trochida > Trochidae > Phorcus > Phorcus lineatus. Next base: position 18,685,867 of record OV121098.1, on the reverse strand, counting down.
GTGACCCATCCATTACCCCTGGAGACAATCCAACACGTTTCACCTCTTTAGTGTCAGCAAGCTTTACTAATTCCCTCTAGACTCAGTTTAAGTCACTTAAAGATTTAAAATCAAAAGCAGACTCATTTCTAACCTCAAATCAACATCAAAGTGAATCACAAATTTCAATTTTTAAATGCTTCTTGCCAATTAGCCATTACTCTGAGGCTAAACTACAATGATGTGAACAAAATAATAATTTTTTTAATTGTCCTAGTTATATTGTTATGTCTAAAATTCATTTTGTGCTCTTGGCGTTGTTCTATCCTCATAAAACTGAGCACAGAGCAAAGACTCAACAACTCCCAACTTTTAACGTCTTCTGGAATGGCACGACCAGGAATCAAAGCCTGACCTTCCAGGTGATGAGCACGTGAGATACATCCCCAGTTACATGATAACAGCAGTAAATGAGAACATACACATTATAACAATGAGAAAACACACATTATTAGAAAGAAAAAGTATACTTTTAAGGTACGGAATGTGATGCATAGAATTTAGAAAATGAATTCTTGAGGTCTGGAGCTTGAAACTGTAGGAGATGATTAAAGAGCCACTCCGTGAGTTGCTGGAGTCATGCATATATGCCAAACTTTATCAATGAAGTCATTTGATCGCAAAGTATCGACTGTTAAAAAAGAAACACATTTTAAAGCTTATTGATTTTTTACAGTGACAATATGAAGGTAATACGTCGCAATTATGATCGAAAACTGGACAGTCGTGCATGTCAAATAGTCAAACGTAATTTTGGAGACTAATCTAAAACAGCCAGGAGGGCAGTTAGGAGTTGATAATTTCCATGAGGTTATATAACTGGGATCCATGTATATTGGACGTGATATCTACACCTCTGTGCATTCATAAGGCTGTTTTTAGATTTTCATGGAAAACCAGTATTTGTGATAAATATGTGTTTTGGACATGAAAAGTTAAAATGTTTTGATTTTATATCACCACATAAGACATTTAGGTTCGTATGAAAGGGAAATAATATCTTATGAAAATCATTGAGTGGCTCTTTAACATAGTAATGATAATGGACACAGGGATAATATTTCTTCTACTAAGTGTTTAGTTGGAAATTTATTCCCCTTTACTTCACTTCACTTTAAGTTACCAATGTAAATCTCCTATCTATTATTCATGCTAGTAATTGTAGTATTTCACAATTGTTATTGATTGGGAACAATAAGTGTTGATAGTCTCCGTTGATGTCAATTTCATTCATTCCTCTTTATATGAGATTATTGTACAGAAACACAAACATTTGAGTTCACTGACAAGTTTTGACATTTTGACTCTAAGCAAATACTAATCAGATAAGGAGTTGAGCATTTTGTGATTGATACCTCATCTGCATATATCTTCGAAAAGATTTAGAAGTCTTTCATCAATGAGTTATTAAAATAGGACAAAGAATTCTTATGAATATAGAAGCGTAACAATAAGTATACAATGAAACATCAAAGCACAAAACAGAAAGAAATTTACCTTCGATAAAACTTCCTCTCTTACCAGATTGTAAAATGGATTAATTAGTTGTCTATAGACTCAACCATTTTTAATGTCAACAAGTAGTCTAGTCTGAACTTTGCACAAATCTAGACAGAAACATCAGTAATGTTGTTTTACTTCAAATTCAATCTCTTGAGTTTTGCAAATTTTCTATGAAAATACTGACTTATATTAAGAAATTCCTCAGAATCATGATCCCCTGTATCTAAGTAAATGACAAGTAGAATCACTGCTGTTCAGGTTATCTTTCACTTATAAGAATGGTGATAAAGGGAGAGAGCAGGGAGTGAGTGAACTTGATGATCAATTAGAGGCTAAAATAACACCATTTGCAATCTTAATCAAGCTCTCTTACTTGCAACTGTAACTGATGGAACTGAATTTAAGAAACTGAGACAAACAATGACAAATTAAAGTTGTCTTATAGACAGAAACTGTTAAATAAAGATATGAAACTTGAAGTTTCTGACAGTCTTTTCATCAAAAACACAGAAGGGATGACTATTCAAATTCAATAGAAAAATAAAACTAATATGAAAAGGGGATCGAGTCTACTCACCCCTTACACATACAGGTAATCAAGGGGTATTCTATCTGTCACCTGCAAAAAAAAGGTAAATCAATTTAACCATGGTTATTGAAATACACCTGTTTTTCTTACACAGTTTAAAACCCTTATATTTAAAGATAGATAAAGAAGTAAGTGTGCCAATGATGATGAAACACATTAAATCAGATCATGTTTTCTGCCAGTACCATGTTGTGAACAGGACCGGCAGAGTGTTTGTAGTCACTACACAAGTATGATATAGATAGGTTGTGCAGCAAGTAGTATACCTAGCTACAAGCACAATCGGAGGGACGAGCCAAGAACAACACAGCTGTGCCCTAGGGTTATATTTATTTTATTACATCTCCTGTGATATTTCTTTATCCACCTATTTCCTTGCGTTACACATATTGAGGCTGAACCTGAATCCGCCTTATCCAACCATAATGTTTGCATGACAACTAATGCTATCTCACACATGTGGAGCATCACATGGCATCACTTTTGGCCTTTTAGTAACATAATTTGGAGTTCACCTTTACCCTAGCTCTGTAACCAAAAGGTGATAGTCGTTAGGAAAACGGTTTCCTTTTCCAGACTAGGATTCCAGAACAAAAGGCACAATTGTTGAAAAAGTTGAGCACCTTCGAGCGGGGACGCCTTGGGTCAGATAGAGAGCAGACAAGATGGAGGTTTGAAGAGGCATCAAGATTCTGCTGGTCTCGGGGCACTGCAGCTTGGTTTTGTGTAGTGTACCACGTATCTACTGTGTAACATTTGTTTGAAAACTCTAACAGGTCAGCAAAACATAAAACATGCCTCTGTTCTCTTTGTAACATAACCAAATATCCATACTTAAAGTCACCCAAATTCTCTCTTAATTGTCATAATAATTTTCTTTGAAATAACCTAATTTCTCAAGTAAAAGTTGCCCAAATATCCTGTTACATGTTACATACCACCTGTTGTTTTTTATGTATGCCCTAATCTCTATACCATAATAGGTGCACTACTTATGATACTGTCAAGGGGATATCATTTCTGTAACATATCCCTTATACAGTTTGTTATATGCCTTTATACATCTCTATCTTTATATATCTTCATTTTCTCTAACATTATTTCTATACATGCCTCAATTGAATTAAGCCCCTTTCATTTATTCCTGTACTTTTCTATTCAAACATCTGTTTTACTATGTTTTCAATGGTCAAGGCATATTGAAATTGTGTACAAGTCCTGTTCTCTCCAAATGGTGCAGGATATGCCTCCTTACAGACTACTAACAGATTCAAACCAACGAGGCTGACATCCATTTACTTATTTATATATATATATATCTCAGGCAACTTTAACAATTCAAACTTTTGTCAGAGGCCATTGCCCAAGTATTCCCTGGTGGAGGGGTCCAGCACTAAGACATTAAAGTGTCAACGTGAAGTAAGAATTGAGACTCCTTGCTAAGGACATCTTTTGAACGATGAGGGATGCGCTTCAGGGAACTCACAGGTTCCGGTGTTTTGTAATTCTGCTTACATTTTGCTCTTTCACTGGCCTGTTTTCAGCCTTGTCTTAAAACATTTATGGAGTGGCATCTGTTCAAGAGCTACAGGATCATGTGAATATTTAAGAAAGAGAGACAAAGAGACACGCAAACAGACAGAAACCTGACCTTCACCAGACACCAGAAACATTTTAGCCATCACATTATTTTCACCATGAGGAAACTGATGACCACTCATAAATTTACTGTGCTTGTGTTCATCTCATTTCATCATTTCTTATACCATGTATTTGTGTTTCAAATTTGAGCTACAATAACACTTATAGGCTAGGCATAAATAAACTTGAGTCACAATAATTTATCTGAGTCGCTTCATGATGGTTGGGCCTGGTGTGACCCATGATGATGGAGTCTGCCGAGGTACAAGGTGCACTATCTAGACACAACAACATGGCAGCTCGGGTTGCATCAACGCATATCAGCAAGTGCAGTACATAAACATCGCCCCATGACGCAAACAGTTCCCCTCAACCTCCTGCCACAGTTGAATTGAAGTAAAACACAGGGAAGGATCCCTTGACACCATAATAGACAGAGTAGTACAGAGTTGTTTATAGCAATAAAAAAAATATGTCACACATAATTATTGTCATAAGAAAAGGCAGAATTTGTTAATGTATAAAATGACTTTTGATAAAGTATGAATTAAACGACTTAGCTGATCTATGAATTTAATACCCTAAACACCTAAATAGTCTCATAATTCAACATTCTTATATTCTTCATTCCTCGTACATTATCATCATAATGCCATGATCATAAATATCATACTTTGTTACTAAATATATGTAAACATGAATATGAATAAAGGCAAAACTTTCCTAGATTTTATACATTGTGTTGGATTTACAAATTATATTCAGGAAAATAAAAAAATCTGTGAAACCAACATGATATCAAAAGTTTATTTCTGGAGGAGGCGTGTGCGTGTGAGTGAAACATGAGCTTGTGTGGTGAGCATGATCTTGCCCAGGATATGAACCCAGATCTGAGTCTGCCCCTACCAACAGCTAACAAGCAACAAAGACATTTGTCAAGGCCTCGTTGTCTATGTCTATGTGAACCCACAACAGATAACAACAGAATCTGCACCTTATCTGACAAGCATATCTCTGTGATAGGGCGGCAGCTGACAATTAATTTCATCTGGTGATCCTCTAGTGACGATGGCTAGCAGAGGGTGGGACTGAGAAATCATGTATTGGTGGGTTGTGTCAGAGAGGTGATGGCTAGCAGAGGGTGGGATGGAGAGATCATGTATGGGTGGGTTGTGTCAGAGAGGTGATGGCTAGCAGAGGGTGGGATGGAGAGATCACGTATTGGTGGGTTGTGTCAGAGAGGTGATGGCTAGCAGAGGGTGGGACTGAGAGATCACGTATGGTGGGTTGTGTCAGAGAGGTGATGGCTAGCAGAGGGTGGGATGGAGAGATCAGGTATGGGTGGGTTGTGTCAGAGAGGTGATGGCTAGCAGAGGGTGGGACGGAGAGATCAGGTATGGGTGGGTTGTGTCAGAGAGGTGATGGCTAGCAGAGGGTGGGACTGAGAGATCACGTATGGGTGGGTTGTGTCAGAGAGGTGATGGCTAGCAGAGGGTGGGACGGAGAGATCAGGTATTTGTGGGTTGTGTGATGGTGATGGGGATCACCTAGTTAGTTACTGGTTACAGATATAACCATTTATAACTTGAATATTCTGTAACCTGTAAGGGTTAAAGATAATAACATTCATTAGGCTGACCCTCAAGGATATGATACCCAATATATTACATTCAATAACCTTTGTGCAACAATGTAACTTATAGATGAGATTTTGTCACACATTATTACTCATAAAGGAAGGTATTTTGGGTAAGGAAGGTATAATATCATAAAATAGCAAGTAAATAGCCCATGAAATGATTCACAAAATATCAAATTTTGAAGGTTAGTTGTCCCTATAGTGTGGCACTGACTGAAACTGATATAGTCTTCGTACCAGAGATGCACTGACTTTGAAGACACTGTAATCCAGTTAGTAGTTCCTCCAGACTACAGCAGAGTTTACACTCACACCAGGAGACAGGAGCTGTTTACAGAGACAGGTACAACACATTAGATCTATAGGTGTGTAGACCTATCTCTTGTCTATTGATCTAACAACTAGTTATTAGCAGTGCTTAAGTGGACCAACTCAGACTGGCAGCAAGAGAATGGGTAATTCATTAAATTTGGCCACAACTTCCATGTATATCTGAGAGGAACTAGGTAGTACAAATGTACACATGCAGACCTGGCTACAATAGAAAAGTAAAAAAGTAAAAAATGAGCCATGTATAGAAAAACAAACAAAATACTTACTTGAAAAACATGTCATTCAAAGCACTATAATCTTACCTATCAGTTTCAAGCTGTCATATATTTGTATCTCAATTAAAAAAACATTAGCCATAAAAAAAGGTCACGTTTTAGGAAGACACATGTAGTTTTTTTCCCAAAAAAGACATTGGATATAATGTTTGAAGAAGTTACTTAATTTTTAGTAAAACTTTTGTCAGCCTTGACATTGTTTCACATATTTTGAAAAAGTAAGTAAAGCAGTTATTGCAAATGTTAATTATCTGTAAGTCCACATTTCTGAAGGTTTGTCAACAGAAATATTCTTATTTTCTAGATTGATGTGAACTGAGGGAGGATGTTTGGCTCTACCACAGGAATATCATAACTACAAGAATGAAAATAAAAATAACATAACTTCAAGTCTTAATATTGGCTTACATCTAATAGTTTTTGTGTACGTTATGATATATCGGTTCAAATGATACTGCTTCTGTCGGAAGATTTGTGGACAACCTATGATCCATCCCCTGAGTCTTGTACATCTTGCTATTCATCCATGTGTCAAGTCAAATGAAAATGCACCAGGACTGCACAACTGTATTTGACTCGATGGATGGATAGATATACAAGTAGTGCTAATAGACATCCTAGATAGATATAGCTGTAGACAGGACAATAGGGTGGACCCCATTAGTCTCTCATTCCGAGGAATCTGATGCCAAGAGGAGGAGATATGGCCGCTTCCTCTCAGTGGCATATTGCAGATGGACAAGTGGACAAGACTGGAGGAACCTCACAATGATAAATGTACAATGACATGGGAATCATACAGGCATGACAACCTAACAGACTCTTCATTTATAGATATACACTATGACAAGCAATGTCTCTATACATTAGTTATCATGAAATATGTTTATCAACTCTTGTTGAGGGTGGAAACTAACACTGAAGAAACTTTGATGTGACTATCTACACTTGACATCCCGTGACCTGTAACAAGGCCACACCCCTGCTGTCTCATGGCTGGACACAAGTAGTGGTCAGTTCTTGATAGGAGTGCCAAGGAGTCTCAAGAACTGACCTGCCACATTCCGGCCATACTGACCACAGCTGGACTATGTTAGTCCACTAACTGGAAGGAGGGAGGGATGGAGACCTGTGGTCTGTATCATTATCTACTATTACTGGACAGTCACCTTGTGATCTTTAGGGTCAAGGTCCTTCACAATTACAGGCAATTGAAAAAGTTTATGAAATTTGAAATGAAGGAGAAAAGAGATTTCATAGATATAATATGAATAGATTTTATTGTTTTTGTCTTGCAAGTGATGACATTTGAAGACGAGTCTTTATTCTTCACCATCCCAGCTTTTAGAGTGACAATCAAAGGTGTTCCTTTGAAATAGACAAAATAATGACATCTTATATTATTTTTACCTTTATCCGACACCAATGCTGAGGTAAAGTCTTTTTCGGTTTGAATAAGGAAACACTATTCCTGATTTAATTTACTTGGCCCGTAAATTTTCAGATTACTATGTTATAGAGAATACTAATAGGGTCAAAGATTACATATTTTGATGCAGAAGTAGAATTGTGTTTAACATATATTCTCTCTATTCCTGGACCTCCCATACCTGATCCCATCAGAGAACAAGAACCTGAGAGTTGTCTTCACTTGTAAGTGTCCAGCAAGTGTCCAGTGTGGAATGTGAGACCATCTGCATCTGATCAGTGCTGACCTGGGGTCAGGGGGAGTGGCAATACCAGTGTCTGGTTGTATCAGTCCTAGTAGAAGGGGAAGGCGGGAGGGGCAGGATAGCCAGTATCAGTATCAGAATGTTCCCCCCTCTCCTATTATCTGCAGTCACTCTCCAGATTGTTGAGAAATGGAGAACTCTATGGCATGTTTTATTTGTCATCATTCCTTGAACAAATATAGAGGCATTGGCTGAATTTTCAGATTTTTTAAACCTGCAAGTTTCCCTACTCCATCTGGATATTTACAAAAAAAAATTAGGTAGATCTGCAAACATGCATTCATGTCAGTTTCATGCGGACTTTACAATCTGTTGTATGGAACATATCCTAGAAAAAGAGATGGTGATGATTTTCCTGAACTGTCCCAGGCATCTGATATGTATTGGTTTGTCTTAATCCTCTCTGCTGGAAACACCATCGGCCACTTCATAAACTTAACTAAAAGAGATGGAAAACTTCTTAGCTGGTAGGAGTACTTAGCTCTTCATTAAAGGGACACTATAAAAGTTGTTTATGAGTCATGCACATATGCCAAATTTTATCAAAGTAAATGGTGTAGTTTTCTTCAGAAGGGCTGACTGTTGCTCAAACATATAAGTAAAAGTGTTTATTTATTGAAAACTGGACAATGACGCTTATGAAGTAGTCAACCATATTTTTGGAAAATTATCTTAACAATGCAAGAGATAATATTATCTTTTAAGTGTTTTGAAGGTCATAAACCTAGTATTGACCTAATGTACATGTGACTTTGACACATACATACAGGGAGTGGTTTAATTTTCACTGAATAGTATAATAAATGTCAGATATTAGGCTGTTTGGGAGTAAAATATATTGTGTGAGATTTTGAATGACCATCGTCATATTTAAGGTTTTGACACAAGTGAAAGTCAAATTATATATAATGACAAACATATAGTGTATTTTTATGCAATGGCCATTTTGAGTCAAACTCCCCCCACTTTTCCCCATCACTATCAACGTTGTGTGTCTTATTCAAGGAAATGTATCTTAAAATGTGAAATGTCATTAACCAAGTTTTGGAAAAGTCACAATGAATGCTACAATGGCCACGAAATATAAACCTACACTTGAGGCCTCTTATTGTAGTCATCAGACTTTACATAATGTAAACCTGTATTTCAGATTAGTTTTGCAGCATTGAGGAAACACTGATCCTTGAAATCGTTTTAAGCTAGCCTACAAACTCATTAATTTCATGATTACATGCATCTGAATAAAACAAAGAAATGTTTGTTCAAATTTGCAATGATGGTCTAAATTTTCAAGTAAAAGGGTCGATCCTTCTTGATGGCAAATGTCAACAAAGATAAAATTACATCCATTTGGATCAATCAGTATGAATGAAAAGTAACTGCAAAACTCTCATCTCATTTAAACAACTCATGTATATTGATACAGCCCTGCATTAGACAAAGAACAAACTGATGCCAATCTCAAACATGTCTATCTGCATATTAATAAATCATCTGCATCTCCTGAAACAGCACCCAGCATCGATTACACTCCAGCAACTCACAGAGAACATAAACCTGTTTCATGACAGAGAAATTACCAATCTTATCACATGGTATAGATATGATACCCCCAACTGGGACTGTTTGAAACGTTCTTGTTTTCAACCAGAAATAGATGAGTCAGTGATAGTTTTATGTTGTGTTGTAATCTGGGCAAGTATAAAGTTGACTATAGAGCAAGAGTCTACTGAGGAATTATCTCTGACTCCCTGGTGTATCCTGCCTTCTATTACAGTTGTGTTCACCTACAGCACCAAGACAGGTAGTTGAGACAAGCCGCATTGAGAGAAGTCAATCCATAGTGAGTAATAGCAACCCACAGAGACTCAGGGCAATTAATTCACATTGAAAAAGGGCAATCCAGAGAGAGTAGCCATAATCCACAGATGATGCCCTCGACTGTCTCTCATATTCTGCAGAGAGAAACTGTGATCACCAGAGAGTAACTGTAATCCACAGACAATAAGTGTAATCCCAAGAGATTAACTGTAATCCACAGACAATAAGGGTAATCCAAAGAGAATAACTGTAATCTACAGAGAATAAGGGTAATTCTTAGAGAGTAACTGTAATCCACAGACAATAAGGGTAATCCCCAGGGAGTAACTGTAATTCACAAACTGTAACTGTAATCCACAGAGAGTAAGGGTAATCCAAAGAAATGTGATAGTAATTCTTTGAGAGTAAGGGCAACCCAGAGTCAGAAAGGGTTATCTTCAGAAAGTAATGGAAATGCACAGAGAGTCAAAGCAATCCATTGAAACCAAGGGCAGTCCCTATTGAAAAGCACAACTCATAGAGATGAAGAGCAAACCAAAGCATGTTATAGCAATCCACAACAAGTAATTTACATACAAATTTGTATTCAATGACAATAAATCATATGCTCTGTATCATGAAATGACTGACATTAGCAACTCCAGTTTTACTTATAATGAAAGAGAAAAAAGCAGAGTTGAAACAATTTGTAATTTGGAGGTAATGTAGCCATATTGAAACAGAGGTAGCAAAACTTGAGTTAGCTCGTTGATTATAACCAGAGTGACATATAAAGCTAGATCTGTTGTCAAAGATAACAAAGCTCTAGCTAATAAGAAGAAGCAACCAAACACTGTCAGTATCTATCTCCTGATATAACAGGACACTTCTGTCCAAACAGTCCATACATAGTCACTCTATCTCTTGTGTGTTTTTTAGATCGGACAGTACTACTAACCTATTATAGAACATAAACAATGACTATCAGAGAACAGATAACTGGATAATACTCTGGACCCTGAAGATTTAAAGCTCTGAAATTGAATATCTACAATAAACAGAAGAGAGGCACTTGCCATTATACATATCAGTCTGCTGATGTAATTATCTCCCCTGAATGCTAAACACAGCAAGAGTAGATGTAAACAGATCTGCCGCAGTCATGTATCGGTACAGACTTGGTGCAACTTTAGCCCCTACTGATCATTGCTCTCTTTGTTCTTCTTCTCCAACTTTCTTAAAAGATCATATGAGGTTTAAGAGAATAAGAAAAATATTCTTTTGGAAAAAAATCCATTGTCTCTTTTGGCAGGTGGAGTAAGGGTTTAACTGAAAGTAGCAAACCTTACTGTAACCAAGATAACTTAAAGTATAACAACTTTTTGAAAGAGATGATGAAATTGTAAAATTGTGGATAATTTAAATGTCAAGTAAATGGTTGATGTACACAACATCTTGAGATCATTAATATATGATCCTTCTGACACCACAAGTAACATGTAAACAAATGTTCTCAACATCAACGATGAATACAAGCAACAAACCCTTTGTTTAAAACTTAGTCATGCACAGAGTTTCAATATCATCTCTCACTCTAATCCAAATTTAGCCACAACCGTTAAGAGCTATGATTGGTCTGGACAATTCCATCTGCAGTACCAAACAGTTTGACCCTATGAGTGCAACCATAACAGTAATCCCCATACTGCTAACTGGGCTGCCAGCAGCCAGAGGCTTATCTCTTCTACCAGGAATCACGCCAATTAACACTGCACCAAGTCCTGCAGGATTAGTGTTATTACTGATGGTGTTGTTTCTGGTGTTAAATCACTCATACATACATGAATCATCTGATAATTGATCTTGCTACATCTCCCTCCAGTAATGAACAGTCTTTCAAACAATAATGTTTGGGTCAGCCAGAATGCCAGATTTGAAAAATAACCTCTCATTTTTCAACAGAGCTCAATCTAAACAGGAATGTATAGTTTACAGTTCTGACAAGCTTGAAATAAGTGGCCCCATTTAAGGTGAAAGCAACAGATTCAAGCAGTTTCTTCCGCAAGTTAACATGAAGTTAATTATCTTATGAGAGATATATATTTTTAGTCCAAAAAGATTTGTTAGAACATATTTGCTTTTCTTTCTTACTTTTTGTTAATCAAGTCCATGTAAGGTGTAACAAGATTCTTCTCTATTAATACAAGGTCTTATCTAATCTTATCTGGCAGCTTATACAAATCTATCTAATGTGTTACATCAAGATGGTTATATTCACAACTTGGGATACAACCATGAATGCTTCTCTGTCCTTTGTTTTTCTCATTATCTCATTCAAACCTCATTCTGAAACCCCTAAGTTTGTTTATATTGCATTTCAAATACACCACGTATCTTGTCCTGCCCTCCTTCAATGTTTTGCCATGTATCAACTCCATCTGGATGAGTATATCTTCCATTGTTCTACAGCGAGGCCCTCTGGGTTGACCCGATCCCCCCACTTCAGGATGATACAGATAAGGCCGGGCCTAGAACTGGATTACTCATAGACTCCAGGTCAGACTGATCCCCATTGCTATCCCACTGTCAATGCACAGCTGTAGATCAGCCAAGATAGTGCATGCACAATCTATGTGCAGTTCAGGAGACTTCCAAGCAAAAGATGAAACTCTTTCACCTAATTCTGAATCTTCAAAAATATTATGAAAAATATGAATTGGCATCTGACACTTACAGCTATTGAAGCAGGGAGGAGAATTCTTAATTTCGTTGTAATTACATTAAAAACATTTTAAGCATCTGGGCAGACTTGAAAATTGCTCAATGATGAGATGTTTATTCAGATCCCTGTGAATTTTGTTTATGAACTTGTCTGTTATATGTACATCTGTTGGAAGAGAAAACAGTTGAAGGCAAAGATAAGTTTTAGAGAATGTTAGAAAATGAGCCTTCTTCATTGATTTAAAGTCCTTAAACTCTTTGAATATCTTGCTGGCTTTATAAAAACAGAACAGGTGAAGTATGATTTTAATTAGATACCAGATAAAGGCAAAGTAATATATAACTGTCTGGTCTGTTGGGTTTAAAGAGAATGATTAAATGATAAATTAATTGTATACTGATAACAGTTATTTTCAGCAGTGGAAAATATTTAGCATTGTCTAAGTTTGTCCTGAATTGACTATTCCCAAACCTTGAGATAAAAGGATGAAGAAACTTAAGAAACATGGGTTTCTTCTGTGAGTTCATTGGCAGGTAAAAATCCAGGAAACAAGGATTCTAAAAGTTGAAGTACATTTAGAGAGTTATCCAAACCTACAATGAACAACAATAACAGCTCATTCATTGTTCAGACCATCATCCTATATACACCTTTTAACCTCGTTATTTTGTTATGACAGCGAAAACGAAAAATGCCAAAAGAAGACCAGATCATCATAATTAGCACTGCATGTGGCCTACAAAGTGACCAATTACATATTCTTTTCAGAACAATGGAGGGAGATAACCTACTCAAAGAAGATTGCTTCAAGACAGCTGAGTCAGTGTCACATGGAAATGATACTCTATCAATACTGATACTGATTTCTGTAACACGGCCCCCAGTTCCCTGTAATGTGTTGCAGATTCAGCCTCATTCCTCAACTCTTGCTCATCATGCAAAACATCTCTCCTCCCCCTTTAGCCTCTCTCACCCAACCCTCCCCCTGCCTCCTAATTTGTCTCCAGTAACACCCCTTCTCCCTCCAAGACATTGACAAATACCTTTGTTTTTTTTCTGCTAACCCTCATCCCCTTGTACCCACCCTCATCCCCTTGAAACCACCCACATCATTTTAAAACCACCCACATCCCCTTGAAACCACCCTCATCCCCTTGAAACCACCCACATCCCCTTGTACTCACCAACATCCCTTTGAAACCACTCTCAACCCCCTTGTAACAACCCATATCCCCTTGTAACAGTCCACAGCCCCCGCTCCTTACCAAACCGGCTCATTTGGATACATATACAAGTTTATATTTATTAGAGTGTACCAGTAAATGTTTTACCAGCACACATGTAAATATCATTGTCAACAAGAAATGTTACGCCCAATACTTTGAATATCTTCTTTACCGATTTGAACTGTTTTTGAGAACATTGATTGCTCAATACAAAGGAATCAAGAATGTAGCTTCAGGGAAAGGCCAATCACATTCAGTCTAAGGAACAGATGTGAAACCTAGGCTTTGGAACAACAACATTAATGTACAAACAAAGAGACAACTTATTCAGATATGGTTGATCTTTTTAGACAGAAGAACTGACTAGAAGGTATGGGGTACAAGACAGAGACTCACTGCACTCAAACCACCACACGCACCTCGGCCAGTTATATTCTGACACAAGCAGATGAAGGTTATCTTGTTGCTTTTGAAAACTTGATTAATATGCATCCATAGCAACACCTCATCATTTACCTTTCTGGTTTCATGCCAATGTTGAGCTACAAGTCCTGCAAGTGAAGTGTTAAGGTTGCTGATTTCTATATTCCTGATAATGGCTGATTCTGAACCCTTACGGCAGAGAAACAGACACATGTATTGGTCTATGTCAAAGATCAAAGGTTAATCTCGTTAGTTTTGTCAACTCAAAATCAAGACAGAAAAGACATATTTCTCCAAGCTATTGCACAGCTCCAGGAGCTGCAAGTTAAAGGTTAAAGCAGTTGACTTCTAGGAGCCCATAACATGCCCCACATGCCTGGATGTCTGTAGCTGGAAGCTGGTACAGTCGATGATGACATGTAGTCTCACCTTTGATATTTATGTGGCCAGCAGTAGGAAATGTGACAAGCAACAAAACTTGTTCTTGTTTTCCTCACTTCCGGGGCATCAAATCACACATGGCCCTGGAACCTGCTGGCAATGAAATCACTGGTTGCAGTTATCTTCACTAACCCCTGGTTATTTATGCAAGTTTTGATTGGTAGGCCAGCATGTCCTAGACATGAGACTATAAGAGTTTGGACATCCTCCCCTGGTCCCTGGGGACACAACCTGCTCTTGTCACTTGTCTCACCAACTTGTGGGCCCTTGATCCACTGTCTGGGAGGGGAAGAGGTTAGACAGGTGCGGTGAAAAGATCATGAACAATTCCATTAATATTTGAAAGTGAATGTTCTTCATTTATAAAAATATTTGAGCATATTTGATCATTTGAGAGGGGCAATAAGCTGTGTTCATAAAGGGGGACTTGCTCAAAATGAAGTAAGTAACTGGGTCCATGTTCAGGGATGGTGTAGGGAGGCCCATGCAGGTGATCAGGTGATTACAGCAAGCGAGGCGAGGGTGAGATTGGTAGATTTGGAATGATTCGTACAGATGATTGATATGAAGGCATCCCCCTGATTCAAAGGATTGTATATCTCACTTAACAGATCTTGCTTGATATCATGTGTGTCCATGTGGCCTATCCAGGCAAGACCAGTATGAAACTTTTATATATTGATTGATCCAGATTTGTGTAAGAAGATGGTATAACATAAACAGGGTCACTGTGATTATCTATCAAAGATAAAGTCATCTTTTTCATAATAACTCTTGGAGGCGGCGCTAATCCACTGGAGGGATGAGGTAGTCTATTACTTGTTAACCATTGGGATCCACTAAAGGATACTAACAGGCACGGCTAATGTGGATAGACTCGAAACCAATGGAGAATAAGTGGGAGACTGTATCAAAAAGGTTTAATTGCTCCATCAGAGGTCTTGCATAATTACTCTTGTATTTCCAAAGGAAAATATGATCAATAAAGATGAGACAGTTTGAAACATAAGACCTCCAAACTCAAGTGATGTACACATTAGTAAGTAATGAACCATCTGGGTCTCTGATTCACAGGACATTTTTGTATCCAACATTCTTGATTCCATCTATTGTAATTTCAACAAATACATGTAATCAGACACACATGGTAACGCAAGGGTATCTTTTACAATAAGGTTCCTCCTAGCTACAGGACAGCGTGACATTGCGCCTTATTTCCACTCCATAACTGCACACTCAAGTCATGCACATGCATGCTTCTGAGAGATAAATTATGTTGAAATATATTTTCAAGTCGAGATTCCCACAACTCTCTAGAATTATCTGATTTAAAAGGGTTCTTGCCATTTTTTTTTCAGTTCCCTTTAAACAATGTTCATATCAATGCAAAATATCAATACTAATTCCTTTAAATTGGCACTTCATCTACTGAAGTTACAAGTGTGAAACCAGTTACAAGTGTGAAACCAGTTACTGAGTGACTGAAAATGTGCAATATGCAGAAGTTGAGTAGAGCAGCAATATTCCTAATATTCTATTTCTAGCCTATTGCCCATCCCAAAATCTGCCAAACCAGATGTAACATGCTAAGTTAACAACTCAACATTTCAACACTGAATACTTGTTAAGGTAAAGTTATACAAAATTTACAGAATATATTAACTTTTGGACTGCTTAATTGGTCAGTGCCAAGATATTAGTTGACAGGGGGGACTACTCTGGTGTGACTAGTGACCATTGAGGGGTATTCCAAGACATATTGGTCAGCTGATTGAGGGTTCAACAACAGATAACATATGACATTTTCAATCATAGGTCAGATATATCTTCTCTTTTTTACCACATGATCTCTATAACTTTGATGGCATCAGAAAAGGATTTTAAAGCAAAAGAGCTTTAAGGTGTCACTTTTTAGATACTCATGATGAAATATTTGTCTGAAGACCATAACGGTCTCTTTTCCTGTCTGCAAGCTTCATCTATGATTTTTACATTACACACTTCACAGTAACACTTAACTCTGAAGAAAAGTTTTCATATTTTCAATAGAAAGTTCAATGGTTCATCTTCAGAGAATTTGTCTACCATTTTAGCATTAAGTTGTATAGTGTATCTGCATGTTTGCTGTGGTATGGTATATTGATAGAACTCTCAGGGAAAGCATTTTCATCATCTTCAAACCTAGAAGAAACATTAAAAACTGCTGGCTTGTGGACAGTAGACAACGAAATTGTCTTTTAACAACTGCATCAAGTTGTGTAAGACGCTAAGAATGCTCTCCTCGCATTATTTGATTAAATAACGATAGTAACCGTGACTTGCCTACCAAGCCAAGAGTTCAACGTCATGACAACAGGACAACTTAATGACAACTTTGGGACATTATCGTGACACCACTTCAATTCCTGGGAGAACAAACGTTATGTTCAGTGAATGGCAATCACACATTTACTGAGAACATTCTGGAGTTACACAGAATTAAATAAAGATTGGAACATTCATGATGCAACAGAGGTAAGCATGTTTTGTAACCCTTTTCATACAAAACGCCAAGAACACTAACTGACTCAGGAACCAATGTGGAGATAGGAACCAATGTGGAAATAGGAACTAATGTGGATCGAGACAGGAACCAATGTGGAGATAGGAACCAATGTGGAGATAGGAACCAATGTGGATCTAATGTGGAGATAGGAACTAATGTGGAGATAGGAACCAATGTGGATCGAGGCAGGAAACAATGTGGAGATAGGAACCAATGTGGAGATAGGAACTAATGTGGAGATAGGAACCAATGTGGAGATAGGAACCAATGTGGATCTAATGTGGAGATAGGAACCAATGTGGAGATAGGAACCAATGTGGAGATAGGAACTAATGTGGAGATAGGAACCAATGTGGATCGAGGCAGGAACCAATGTGGAGATAGGAACCAATGTGGAGATAGGAACCAATGTGGAGATAGGAACCAATGTGGAGATAGGAACCAATGTGGATCTAATGTGGAGATAGGAACCAATGTGGAGATAGGAACTAATGTGGAGATAGGAACCAATGTGGAGATATGAACTAATGTGGAGATAGGAACCAATGTGGATCTAATGTGGAGATAGGAACCAATGTGGAGATAGGAACTAATGTGGAGATAGGAACCAATGTGGATCTAATGTGGAGATGGGAACTAATGTGGAGATAGGAACCAATGTGGAGATAGGAACCAATGTGGATCTAATGTGGAGATGGGAACTAATGTGGAGATAGGAACCAATGTGGATCGAGGCAGGAACCAATGTGGAGATAGGAACCAATGTGGAGATAGGAACTAATGTGGAGA
Organism: Phorcus lineatus; assembly: GCA_921293015.1. NCBI lineage: Eukaryota > Metazoa > Mollusca > Gastropoda > Trochida > Trochidae > Phorcus > Phorcus lineatus. Next base: position 18,668,169 of record OV121098.1, on the reverse strand, counting down.
TAGGAACTAATGTGGATCGAGACAGGAACCAATGTGGAAACAGGAACCAATGTGGAGACAGGAACTAATGTGGATCGAGACAGGAACCAATGTGGAGACAGGAACCAATGTGGAGATAGGAACCAATGTGGAGACAGGAACTAATGTGGAGATAGGAACCAATGTGGAGATAGGAACTAATGTGGAGATAGGAACTAATGTGGAAATAGAAACTAATGTGGAGATAGGAACTAATGTGGATCGAGACAGGAACCAATGTGGAGATAGAAACTAATGTGGAGACAGGAACCAATGTGGAGACAGGAACCAATGTTGATTATATAGGGACTATATTCTGATTAAGTAACTGTGAGTAGGAAGAGGGTAATTAATCTGCTGCAGCAAGGCCTGGCGTGTCTTGTATAGTATCAGTTATACAGAGTCTTCAGAGTTTGTTGGTTAAGTCCCTTCAGCTCAATATCCTCCCTCGTCATTAGTCAGGGAGAAAGGTAGATGATGTACCTCTCCCTACAGCTGACTGTGAATTACTTAATCATAAAGTTCTTACAAAAACATCTATGTCATTGAACTTTTACAAAACTAGTGGCACTAGTGTTTGTCGTAAACTAAGCGAGAGCAAGGAAACAATTCAGAATTTTGTAAAAAAAAATGGCACTTTTGATAGCAATAATTCTCTCTTTAAAGCATGTTATTTCATTTAAAATCCTGAAATTAATTGTGTTATCTGTATTTTGTGTAAAAAATAACACAATAAAGAAAAAAGAAACTAGAATATTTATTTTTTTTAAAACTATTGCAAACTGAAGCTATAATTTTGAAAATGATTTCATAAAGCTATAAAATTCTATTGAAATGATAATATAATGTTAGCAATGAGTATAGTCGTGTTGAACTCCAACCAAGCTCGACTCTCTACTCAAGACTCATTGCTACAGGACAAGAGCACATCATATGTGCCTCCTATTTCCAATGACCAATGCTAACTTAGGATGCTACGACATTGCCTTTGTTCCCTAAACAGGATCATGCATTATAATTGTTCCTTTTCCTAGATGCCATGTGTACCTTGTGAATCCTACTAAAAGCTGCAATTTAATACAGTCACTGTATCTCCTCTTCAGAGTATGTTGGTTTCATTGCAAGGCTCATGAACGACTTCAGCAAAGTTCATTTACATCCCGCATTACGCAGCTTCTAAGCACACTATCATACACAAGCAATAACACCTTGTTTCAGGCTCTCCTTCTCTACTGTGTTATTGCCCAAAGTGATTCATGTTGACGGAGATGTATAAAGTTTGGTGAGGAGAATTTCACCCTGTTTGATTGTCACTTGCATTATTTATTGTTAACATCAACTCAAATAGGTTGTGATCCCATCACTTCGGAGACATCACATTCACCTGATCAAAGCTAAATGCGGAAAATGGAATCAACTACAGAAAGCAATGGAGATTGGAAAAACTTCTCTGATAAAAGTAGTTAGTGACGGAGCTATCAGTGAGATGAGGCCAGAGAGAGGGCAGCATACACAGCTTAGAGGGGGAATCAATCCCTCCCTTCATGGGCAGCTACGTTGTGTCTGGGCAACTTTGTGTGTCTTAGTCCAAAATAAAAGTTACTTTGTATTTCTGTAATTTTATATTTTTGTCTATCTAATTGGATTGGATTGAAATCTGCATGTATTTCTGGTTTTTATGTGTCAGACTCTTAAAAAGTCTGAGTGATTCAGTCTTGATGGAATGTATGTTTTTATCTATGAGTTTGTGTCTGCATGTGTCTTTTGGTTCTCTGTCAAATTGCCTGTGTGTCCTCGGTGTTCTTGTCAGACTGCAAATATGCTGTGTGTTTAATATAAGATTGTTGATATTGTAGGTGTTATACATGCATCAAATCAAGTGGACATCACAGTGAATCAATAGATCATAGTTGAAGAAAACTAACATAAAACAAGTCTAGTTAGTCTGCTGCACATGTTACATCCCATCCAACATGCTGATCTAGAGCTTGTTTATAAGGTCTGCAACTGCAGTTTGCTCCATCATGTCTCTTGTGATTTCCTGATGTATGTGAAGTGTATCACATGCTGCAGTGTTGGACACCAGGGCATGTAAGACAGAGGAGGCTGCTATGATTTGACAGGCGCTGGTGCAGACTACACTGTCAATGTGTGTGTCGGACACACCATAAGTCAGCCTGGTGGTCTTCATGATGCAAGTGGACTGTCCATTACACATCAGAGATCCAGCCGTCCCGTGTTTGATGCTAAACTACCCTTGAAGTGAGTTAGATGGCTATTCAAGGGCCCTAGGGAATCATGTGAGTCGGGAGGCAGATAATAAATAAATAAGGGGACTCTCCACTGACCACAGCTGTCTCATCTACTTACACACACACATACACCAGTCTTAACCGATCTCCGATATAGTCTCTACACATGCTAGCTGGGGCCAGCAAGGAGAGAGTGATCCCGGGTTTACAGGGTTGGAGGTGGTTATGTGAATATGATGAATATTGGTGGTACTGAATGAGGTTGTGCTGTGGGTTGGTGGTGGTTGTAGTGCTTGAGAGGATGGTGATGGAGCTGGTGTTGTGTGTAACATTGGTATATGTGTTGGATATGTGAGGAAGATGGTTGTTGTGGTATTGGTTACTGGTGTTGATTGTTGGTGGTGGTTGAAGTTGTGGTGGTCCCACCAATAATGATGATGTTGATAATGAAGATCAGGATGAAAATGAAAGCTTGGAAATTTTTTTTTTAATGTACCCTTGAAATAAACGATCAGTACTACTCACTTATTACTCCATAATATATTGCTTCCTCCTATACTCCTGTCTACCTCCCCCTCCCCCTCCCCCCTGCAACATTCTCTAGAGAGTTGAGAAAATAACTACATTTAGCAGTCCAATAACTCTTTACTGAAATGCAAATACAACACAACGATAACGTTTACAACAAATGTAGCTGAAAATTACCCGGCTTTGTTGTTCTGTTTGATCAAATTAATCTAGCACTGGAGTTTAAACAGCATGGACTCAGAGGGATTGATACAACACTGAACACACTTGTCTCTCTACAGGACAAGACTCTGTCTCACTCACACACCTTACATCATCAGCTCATGCTGCATATACACGATATATTGATAATCTATCCTTTGTGCGTCATCCAGATCCTATGGGAAAATATTAAAGGAGTTTTCATAAGTCTAGAAAATGTTGGCAAGTCTAGTTGCCTCAGCCATGAAATTAAGTAATTTCCTTCTTTATATTATTTCATACCAAATATTGAAAAATTAATTTTTGGTGAAATCTTTTGTTCAGACCATTAGGGTCTAATCTATCCTGAATAAAGATGAACTACTGATTGAGTGAATGAGGACTCAGGGTGAAGATGGTTGATACCTCACAACACAACTGTTCTAGTGTAGTGTAATGTAGTGTAGGGTAGTGTAGGTATAGTAGTGTAGTGTAGGGAAGGGTGGGTAGGGAAGGGTATAGGGTCGGGTAGAGTAGAGTAGGGTAGGGAAGGGTGGATAGGGTAGAGTAGGGTAGGGAAGGGTGGATAGGGAAGGGTAGGGTTGGGTAGAGTAGAGTAGGGTAGGGAAGGGTAGGGTCGGGAAGAGTAGAGTAGGGTAGGGAAGGGTGGATAGGGAAGGGTAGGGTCGGGTAGAGTAGAGTAGGGTAGGGAAGGGTGGATAGGGTAGAGTAGGGTAGGGAAGGGTGGATAGGGAAGGGTAGGGTTGGGTAGAGTAGAGTAGGGTAGGGAAGGGTAGGGTCGGGAAGAGTAGAGTAGGGTAGGGAAGGGTGGATAGGGAAGGGTAGGGTTGGGTAGAGTAGAGTAGGGTAGGGAAGGGTAGGGTCGGGAAGAGTAGAGTAGGGTAGGGAAGGGTGGATAGGGAAGGGTAGGGTTGGGTAGAGTAGAGTAGGGTAGGGAAGGGTAGGGTCGGGAAGAGTAGAGTAGGGTAGGGAAGGGTAGGGTAGGGAAGGGTTGGGTAGAGTAGAGTAGGGTTGGGTAGGGTAGGGTAGGTAGAGTAAGGTAGGGGAGGGTAGGGTAGAGTAGGGTAGGGTAGTTTAGGGTAGGGTAGGGAAGGGTTGGGTAGAGTAGGGTAGGGAAGGGTGGGTAGGGTAGGGTTGGGTAGGGTAGGGTGGGTAGGGTAGGGTTGGGTAGTTTAGGGTAGGGTAGGTAGAGTAAGGTAGGGGAGGGTAGGGTAGAGTAGGGTAGGGTAGTTTAGGGTAGGGTAGGGAAGGGTTGGGTAGAGTAGGGTAGGGAAGGGTGGGTAGGGTAGAGTAGGGTAGGGTAGGGTGGGTAGGGTAGGGTTGGGTAGAGTAGAGTAGGGTAGGGTAGGGTAGGTAGAGTAAGGTAGGGGAGGGTAGGGTAGAGTAGGGTAGGGTAGTTTAGGGTAGGGTAGGGAAGGGTTGGGTAGAGTAGGGTAGGGAAGGGTGGGTAGGGTAGGGTTGGGTAGAGTAGAGTAGGGTAGGGTAGGGTAGGGTAGGGTAGGGTAGGGAACGGTGGGTAGGGAAGGGTAGGGAAGGGTGGGTAGGGAAGGGTAGGGTTTGGTAGAGTAGGGAAGGGTAGGGTTTGGTAGAGTAGGGTAGGGTTGGATAGAGTAGGGTAGGGTAGGGTAGGGAAGGGTGGGTAGGGAAGGGTAGGGTTTGGTAGAGGAGAGTAGGGTAGGGTTGGGTAGAGTAGAGTAGGGTAGGGTAGGGAAGGGTGGGTAGGGAAGGGTAGGGTTTGGTTGAGTAGAGTAGGGAAGGGTAGGGTTGGGTAGAGTAGGGTAGGGTAGGTAGAGTAGGAAAGGGTAGGGTAGCATAGGGTAGGGTAGGTAGAGTAGTGTAGTGTAGGGTAGAGTAGGAAAGGGTAGGTAGAGTAGGAAAGGGTAGGGTAGCATAGGGTAGGGTAGGTAGAGTAGTGTAGGGTAGGGTAGAGTAGTGTAGGGTAGGTTGAGTTATTTTCTAGAAAGTCTCTACAATACTTCCTTAAACATACTCTCTAAGTGCGGGAATGCACAGATGACAAAGTCTTTAATCAAGTTTTATTCAGGGTATTACTTAATATTATTGATTCAAGAATAAAGCATTAGTTAGCTTGTTAATTGATGAGAAAGTGAATCCCTCTCCTCTACGGTAATTGAACACTGTTAACAGAGCAAACAACTACCAGAAGAATATCCTGCATGGTTCTGAAGGCAGTCCTGGCTACACAGTTGTGCAGTGTGTAGAAGTATTCCTGCTAATGCAGCACAAAATCTAACAAACCTATAGCATGGAGAGGATTAACATGAACCATCATAAAATCTGTAGTGTTTGAGTTGCTTGAACATATAAAGCTATACAGCAATTTAAAATCTATAACAGATGTAAAGATGAAATATGAATATAAACGTTTATGTCAGAACACTCAAATGCTGAAAGAGATTTGTGTATTTCAAAAAAGCCCCAATAGTGATACGGGTGTGATTAAAGTAGCTTTTAGCACCTCTTACTCTGTTTGTGTGCGCCCTCTTACACACATATATATATATATATCTATGAACATAAAGTACATCCCGATGCAAAAAAGTTTATATTCTTGATAGATGGACAGAAGCTATAAAGCTCTACATTAATTTTGTCTTTAAGATGGGCCCAGACATTTTTCATTTTTCATTTTCCAGATCAATGCATTATTTTGGGAAAGATGCAAAAAGACTCTTTACTGCAGAAAAATCATATCAAAAGTTTGCCTTCACTGAAAACTAAGTTTAGGCGATTAAGTTATTGATTGATAACAAACAAATACAGATCTATAAGCAGCAGATAGTGTTTGTTTGAGTAGAAGTGAACTCTGGAGAGTTTGTATACAACTTGGCTGACATCATAACCTACAATCCGCAGTCTCCATACATGCATGTTGCAGAAGTGACTTGTACTTGAGAGGATATGAGTACACAAGTTAATGCCTTGATTCATGACGGAGACGGTTGCCCTGGACGGTGCCGCTCACTGGTCTGAGAGTCTGAGCCGTGGTCTGGTGATGAGGGCCGCTTTACATGCAAACTCCATGAATCAAACACATCAAAGATAGTCAGCTTTTTTGGCTTATGAAATCAATGAGAGAAAATGTACACACTGAAAGCATATCAAAAGTTCCTTTATTGAAATTGAATGGAAGCTGAGACTGATATAATGGATCTAAATCGGAGACAGTTTACTGCAAGCTTTCAGAGGAGAGTACAAACAGTTTAGGGAATAGCATGCGGTGAATAGTCCCGCTTAATGAGGGTTTAATCACTCCTTAACAATAACTGAAATGCAGACAAAGAGTGACAAAAAGCTATGAATTCTGAATTCCCAAATCATTTTGTAAAATTATTTGTACATTAAATAACTTAGACTGAACATACCGAAAAGTGCTGCAAGCTAAAACTGCATAAGTGAGAGAGAGTATTGAAAGTACAATCTGCTTTAGTGAGAGAGAGTATTGAAGGTACAAACTGCTTCAGTGAGAGAGAGAGTATTGAAAAAGAATTAATAGAGATAAACTATCTGAGACTGAAAATCAAGAATAGAAAGTAATAAACTAGTTAATTAAGCTGTTACAACGGTGAAAAAATGATTTCACTGAGCTCGAAATGAGACATCAACTGATGTAGAAAAGAAATAATTCAATGTTCACACAAGGAAGGAAGACGCCAGCATCTGATGCTTGTAGTGAAGGATCTGTGATGCAAACGTCACTGACCACTGACTGAGACAGGAAATAAGCACATCTGCAGAGGATATCAGTTTTTTTCAAATAATTTTTCTGGGCAATCACAACAGTACAAATAAACCATCCACTGAGTTGTAAATAACAAACTGAAGCAACACAAAAGAAAACATACAATTCCAATCTTACTGTCATCCAAATGACACTGTTTGTTTTCTAGACATATCAAAAGTCCATTCTCTGTGTGATTATGACAACTAGGCTGCATGTTTGTAAACAATCATCTTTTTAACTCGAATCAGATGAGCCTTCATTCACTGCAGAAAGACTGACCTAGCTCACTACTGGTACACCAGGTCCAATGTTCACTGAAGGAAGATTGACCTAGCTCACTACTGGTACGCTAGGTCCAATGTTCACTGCAGGAAGACTGACCTAGCTCACTACTGGTACACCAGGTCCAATGTTCACTGCAGGAAGACTGACCTAGCTCACTACTTTTCGAACAAACAGGTTCCGCCAATCATTCATTCCCTGCAGCATTAGAGAAATAAATTCTGTCTAATGTTGCATCACGTTTTTCATGTAAATTAAGTAAATTATCTGTCTATCTTAACTGTTTTGACATGAATTGTTTTATAATATTATGTTATTATTTGTCTTCATTCTGGAGAATTGTAATTATACAAAACAAATTTCCCTTTTGGGACAATAAAGATTATCTTTTCTTATCTTATCTTATCTTACTGGTACGCCAGGTCCAATGTTCACTGCAGGAAGACTGACCTAGCTCACTACTGGTACACCAGGTCCAATGTTCACAGCAGGAAGACTGACCTAGCTCACTACTGGTACGCCGGGATCAACGTTCACTGCAGAAAGACTGACCTAGCTCACTACTGGTACACCAGGTCCAATGTTCACTGCAGGAAGACTGACCTAGCTCACAACTGGTACACCAGGTCCAATGTTCACTGCAGGAAGACTGACCTAGTTCACTACTGGTACGCCAGGTCCAATGTTCACTGCAGGAAGACTGACCTAGCTCACTACTGGTACGCCAGGTCCAATGTTCACTGCAGGAAGACTGACCTAGCTCACTACTGGTACGCCAGGTCCAATGTTCACTGCAGGAAGACTGACCTAGCTCACTACTGGTACGTCAGGTCCAATGTTCACAACACAATCAACATCCCCAGCATCATCAACATTGTATGTTTGTTTGACAATGTGATGACAAAGTGAGATGAATGATGAGGGCAAAGGGGGTCAGGGGAGGGGGGATCAGGGAGTGGGAAGGGGAGTAAAAGCACATCAAAGTACCATTGCTCTAAATGATATGTGAGGGGATTTGGAATAAATATTATGACGACTACTATAATAGGAAGACAGCCTGCAAGCTCATTGCAGCGATGTATTGTAGTGAGAACTGCTGTTACCAACTCAACCCAGCACGGTAGAATTATACAAATTGCAATAAATTATTTCTCTACCCAGATTAAACTGGTACCTTTTGATGGTTCAGCCTCAACATATATAGATGGGTGAATGGCTTTACGGTGGCCAAGATTTCACATTATGCTAGCCCTCAGGGCTGGATGACAGACTACCCATTAGCATCTCTCTGAACTAATGCAAGCGAGTCACAAGAAGAATGAAATGTGCATATGTTGTGGAAGCAGGGGGCACAAAGTAGAAGCAACGGCAGATTGATAATGTGTTATGTTAACAGATGCAAAGCCAAGTCGTGACTAGAATAATCAGCATCATTTTACAAACAACTAGACGTTCCATTGATCGTCCTTTATCCCACCATGCGGTGAGAAACGGTGTATATAAAATCTCCCAACTAATGACTGCAGCTATGCTAACTATTGTAGTGCCAATTTGTCTCATCAAAGCAACATAAAACAAACCTAGAAAGACAAGTCTCTACTTTCATGTAGCAATTACTTCCAGGAATGTGGCGGCGATGGAATGGTTTCTAATTGAGTTCTTCATCCTTTTGGAAAATCATACTTTCTATACATAGAGATTGTATTTTTGTGTTTTTACTTTCTACAATTTTAGCTGCAGGGACTCAAGCTCTCCGGACTCTGACCTGCTCTAGTCTTCTAGCAACACACAGAGCCTGGTGAGGTGACTTGAGACCTTCCTGTAGCTGGATATTAATCAGGACAGCTTATCTTATATCATCAGTTTGGTGAAGATTGGCAAACCCTGTAAATTTGCTATTCAATGCCTTGCTACAAATCATTTCAACAGCCTAAGACTTACGGCATGAACATTCATCGTCAATGTTCTTCTTAGTATCATTGGTTGCGGAAAACCTGTACCAACACGCTGGTTTTTCATTAGACTGAAACCTTTAGCATCAGCTGAAACTTTATTACAAGAAAGTTTTAGATGTTCTAAATAATAAAATAGTCTACTATAGATACTACTTCTACTTAGATCATTAAAAACATTGCAGTATGTTGTAACTGATTGGAAGGATAAAAAGAGATAGTGTTCATCCTGATAATAATTTAATGCAGTTATATCACATGAATGAGATCACACTAAGGTTATACCTTTCATATCTACATCAATGACCAGGTGCATTATATTGTGCTGATATATCACAGTAACTCACAACTTTAGAGGCTAATACTACCGTCATCTCAAGCAATAACAAACTTACTGGGCCCTTTCAGTGTCATGTGCTATCAAATCAATGCAAAAGTTCCAGAATGAATCTCAATATGACATTACACAGGGACTCCTTGGCTTATTGATATGCAACATCTTGTTATTCTTATTAAAGAACGAGACATTAGCATGCAATGTGCAGGCATCTTTGATAACCCCAGGCCTGTATTCTATCAGAAGTCACTGAACTGAACTGTTTCATAGTGCTCAGCCATTAATTACTCTCTCTGTCCGTCTTCTAAAGAATTACACATTGTGGCAGTGATTCATATCTTTCAAATAAAAGTAATCTGTTTTGATTTTCCAGGGTTAGAATGCTGTACTGAATGGCTTGGTAGATTCCTGGTGTTGGGAAAATAGTTGTGTACGATACAATCTTGATAAATAGAAACAGTCGGAAACCCTAGATTCCGCTGTCTAGAACAGTCTTCTCACTCTGTTTGATACTAGCCAATACCAGCCAGGGCAATCAGAGAATTCAGGCAACTGATAAACTTGTTTGCAAAGGTCATAAAAGGTGAGATCCCAGCAGTAAGCCAATCAAATTATAGCCTTGATATCACATGACCTGGTCACATGATCTGTCACATGACCTCTGACTGATACCTACAAGTGTGAGTGCTCTAGACTAATTGCAGGGAATGCAAATATTTGATCATTCAGGAATCAATCACTAACTTCACTTGAGGCTGCAGGCAGCTATCACAGGAAGCAGAGAAGTTCTTCTACAGGGCTGATATTACACTGTCTCTGAAATTCATCAAAGAGTCCATCACAGAGTTTTGCAACTTGTGAAAAATACAAAAGTCAACTGTCATCAGAATAAAGACGCAGAAGAGTGTCAACACACAAACAAAAGAGACATGTAGTGTTCTATACAATTGTCTGTGAAACGGTAATTTCACATTTCCTTTGTTCTTTTCAAGCAGAGGTAATTGGTTTTCATCAGGTTGCAAAACAAATGAAATTAGTTCTTTAAAGTAATTGAGTCATAATTTCACAAAGGGCATAAAAATGAAAGTGTGCTACATTCAATTACGCAGATATCAGAAATGCTTGCATGGCACACACTGATGACAGCAGAGTGACTGCATGAGGTTCGGTTTCCTGTGCCACAAGCTATAAAGGCAATGATTCAAGATCGGGCTTCACTTCACTTGCGTAGGTTTGCTGAGCTGTCTTGGTGAGCTTAATCTTTGCTCAGCTCTAACAGGTGAACAGTAGATGATTTTGATTTGACGTGTGTGGACAGGACTGGTAGAGATAGGTTTAGTTTAGTCACATGCAGCACATATCTAGTGAGGGGGACCTTTACATCAAACAGTGGGCAGCAGTACCTCTTGCAGCTATATCTCTTTCATCTATTTTGACCAGTGTGTTTATCTCTTCAGATGTGTTGTCTGCAGGGTATAATCTCTCTTCCTGAACCCACAACTGCCCTCCTAAAGCATGACTCCCCCCCTCCCCCCCTCCAACATTTCATCCCCCCACCCCCCTCCAGCTCCACCCCCATCACATCCATCCTCATTGGACCTTCACTTAATCAATATATTACAGCATCAAAAATATCATCAAACATCAACCTCAAACACCTTGACATGCACAGGATGGATTACATTCTTAATTTTCATTTTTAATCTTGTGATGCTCTGTGACTTTGCCAGGAGGACTGCTACATTTCTTTGATTGTAGCGGATGATTTTAATAATCTGGGTGAGTCTTGACTTGAAAGCAAAGACCTGGGGCCAGGAGAAGCTTCAGCGGCATCCTCATTATCAGCCTCGTCAGCTTCAACAAAATCACTTTCAAATGATTAAAGTATTCACTTAATTACTTCCTGGCCCAAATAAAGTGAAACAATCGGCTGGGTCTGTCAGGTTAGGCGGGGACTCCAAGCGGGGATGTCATTACCTCTCTAATACCCCTAGCTGTCTTCACACCGCGTCAGTCTTCCTCATTTCAAAATCAATCTTTCCCATCACCTTAGATAGTTAACTTTTTTTTTGGAAAGAATCAGCTGAATTATTAATTTATTGTCATAAATGTGACAAATTACTAGAAAATCTCTCCTTTGGGTTTCTAAATTCATTGATTTTACTCCCAAGTTTTAAACTAAAAATGGTGAGCAGATTCCTTTTTGTTGAAGGATTCTGGGACATGTGGCCATGGGACGTGACTGGGCCAATGAAGCTCTGCTATATTGTTTCAGGTCGACCTGCTTCATTTGGTGGAGGATGACACATCTCAAATTAATTTCATGTCAACTTGTTCATCAGCAATGTGCCGCCCGTTACCAAAAGAACATTAGTTAATGAATCTATCAGAGTTACTCAACAGGGTGCAAGGCCCATGCACTCAGCTGGCTTGATTAGGATTTATCGCTGCTGACTTCAGAAACAAATCACAAATGCATTAGTTTAACTCAATTTGCATCATTTATTTAATGAACCTTGCAGCCCTCGTAACAATGCAATAAAAGAACATACAAGATTGCTGAAATCAGAACAAATCATGTCCTTCTTAACAGGTTGTTAAGATGAGCTGTTTAAAAAGGAAAATAACTTTGGACAATATCAATTTAACCTTCACAAGCATCCATATAAGAATACAATATAAGAACAGGTGGGTGGTGGATGTGGACACTGTAACAGTCTCAACAACTTGAACTTTAGAACTGACAATATCTACAAACTAATTAAGCTTAATCTCCATTTAAGATATTTGATCCCTTCAACTATGACTACTGGATCTGATGAAAATTGTTGCTTGAAGCTAAAATAAATGCTGAGCTCGACATGAAAAGATGTCCTCAAGGTGATATCAAAAAGAAACCTATCTAACAGATATATATGAGAGCTGAGAGAAAGTTGATAGATGAACAGAATAAATATGATGTTGATAGGTATGCCGTCAAGGGCGTTCCATTCTTATTCTAATTCTCCTTGAAATCTGAACGCTATGATTTTACAAAAAGGACATGATCATTAAAAACTAATTTACCTAATCCCTATGGTGTTTTATTTGATGAAATTTGATATTGCCATTTCATTTTTCAAAATATAATCAGCAACTAATATATTCAGTGGGAATTTCTTAAATGCTACTTTTTTATTGTTTGTTTTGAAGGTATGTTGACTGAGACATCATAAGCCAAACATTAGTGGCAGGTAAACAGTATCAAAGGTTTCTGATGTTTTTGTGGTCTTGGATAAGTAATCAAGCGATCAGAGTTAATTATAAAACTGAGACCTTTATGTGAACTCAAGCAGAGCCAATCGTCATGGGTGCAGTTAGTACTAGTGACTCAACCTAGGGGGAGCCACCACTCAAGGGAGAACACTCTCTTGCCCAAGTCTGACTGAATGAAACAGCTTTCTGACATGAAACCTGCGGAATGATATCTACCCAATCATTCGCTTGTTAACATTGATCTTTGGTACCCAATTAAATGAGAGCATTATATCATAAACACATTAGGGAACTCCAAGTCTTTGTTTGTAATGTATAAGTTAAATTTATCAATGAATGTCAAACACTTTGATTAATGACATGACAGTGTGAGTGCGGACATGTAATAATTTCTGAATTACAAATGATCTGTTTTGAACAATTAAGAATAATTGAAGAAGACAAAATAACGCAGTAAAGAAGGAACTGAGCAGGATTTGAAATAGGAGGTGGAAGGAGGTGAGAGGGTAGCAGAGAGATGACAAAGCAAGAGAAATAGGTTTTAAGTACTTAGGGGGGGGGGGGGGGGGGGGCGGTGGGGACTGGGAGAGAGGTAAAATAACATATACCATCACAGAAAGAGATAGGGTGACAGAGATAAAGAGACCAGCTACACAGACACTACAATGTAAAGACAAAAAGATACAAGGGGATAGACACAAAAATAATGTCAAACATGTACAGATATGATTGATATTTGAGAATAGATTGAGACAGATAAATAAGATAAAGGTTGATAAGATGGAGAGATAGCATAGGGAGAGACAAGAGACAAACAAGATAAAGTGAAATGATATGATGAGGATTAACTGAAGAGAAGGGAGAGACAATATAGAGAGAGATGAAGAGAAAGGGATAGACAAGATAGAGATGAAGAGAAAGGGAGAGACAAGATAGAGATGAAGGGAAAGGGAGAGACAAGATAGAGGTGAAGAGAAAGGGAGAGACAAGATAGAGATGAAGAGAAAGGGAGAGACAAGATAGAGATGAAGAGAAAGGGAGAGACAAGATAGGGAGAGAGATGAAGAGAAGGGAGAGACAAGATAGAGATGAAGAGAAAGGGAGAGACAAGATAGAGATGAAGGGAAAGGGAGAGACAAGATAGAGATGAAGAAAAAGGGAGAGACAAGATAGAGATGAAGAGAAGGGAGAGACAAGATAGGGAGAGAGATGAAGAGAAGGGAGAGACAAGATAGAGATGAAGTGAAAGGGAGAGACAAGATAGAGATGAAGAGAGATGAAGAGAAAGGGAGAGACAAGATAGGGAGATGAAGAGAAAGGGAGAGACAAGAAAGAGATGAGGAGAAAGGGAGAGACAAGATAGAGAGAGAGATGAAAGGCACTAGTGCACGCTTTTACGGTTTAAATTGGCTATTTTAAGGTTTAAGAGGACTTATGCAATCCCTTAAGCTTTCTATCGATGCAATGAAATACTTAAAATTCTTTACAATTGACCTGCAATCAACAATGAAAAAATTTAGACAGCCGCTGTCGGCTTGGACATATAACAAATCTAAGGTTAGCTGTGCACAAAACGGATAAATTATAGACAGTTTAAAGTGGCTGAACACTTATTATGTGCAGCTGTTGAATTTACCTAAACTCTGCACTGAGAACAATTAATGAATTATGTTTAATGAAAGCAATGTTGTAAATATACCGACTTAATAACACAGCACTAGCGTTGCTATTAGATCGACCAAAGCGGCTGCCGTTTCCGCTTTTTCGGTTATAAGCAAAATCTTAATATTTCCGATATCATAGTTCATGCGGATTTATTGTAACGTAACATTAAATACTTCCGGTCTTTAAAAATCAACTTTACTACCTGAATACGTAAATATTCGTTAAATAACTTACGAGGAAGATTATTTGAGTGAGGTTCTTGAATAATATCGAGAGATATGCAGTATCTGTGCATTCGTTGTGTTAAAGAAATATTGGTGTGCACTAGTGCGTTGAAGGAGAAGGGAAGAGGACCCTACGATGATGTGAGGAGTACGTGCCCTGCTTATCTCTTCTGTCTCGTGTTGCATGTCTTCACTTTGACCCCAGCTGGGACTAATTACTGGGTGTTAATTAGTGGATCCTCCTCCCTCTTATCTAGTGTGTTATCCACCTCTGCGCCCCTCCCCTCGTTAGACAACATTGTTAACACCCACTATCAGCGTGTAATGTGATAGTGTATTTCAATTCAATAATAGTTTGGGTCTCATACTGGCATAGCTCAATTGTACATGTCTCTAAAATGTAGACAATCAAGATTGTCTGTATTAGGGTGGTAAGAATGGTTTTACAGAGTTACCCTGGTTACATTGTTGTTTCCTTTGATTCTTAATGCCACAACATTAAACAACACTTTTACAAAAATAGGGTTTGGAATGACATTGTTGGACTTCAAATCTGATCTTCCAAACCAAGTGAAAGAAATCAAGTTAGATTTTCATGTTCACCGGCTGCATGAAGAAAAAGAGTGGCAAGATGTCGGAACCCTGTAGCTTTCCATAGAAATAAAGCTAGCTTCACTTTGATATCATCACACACTGATGGGACCAAAGTTGTGAATATAATTGCAATATGTTTTAGGCTAAGATCACAGACAGGAGAAAGTCAGGGAAATGAACTGTCAATTATAATCACTGATATCTAGTATCGAAGCCTTAAAAATCTTAAACTCAAAATTAGAGCAAAAATAATTCAGGAACATTTTTTAGCCTTAGTGGGAGTGAATCACTGATGTTAGCTGCCCAGCACTGGTTTAGACAGACACATCCTATAGATGAAGACACTAGTTTTTCTCTCGTCTCTGTGAAGCACAATCCCCCATCCATCAGATACACTGCAATGTCTTCTGTCTCTCGCTTTGTCAATTTATATATATAAATGAAGTAAAAAAAATTCCATCTTCAATCATGACATGATAAAAAAATATCATTTTGGAATGAAAATGCCCTTTTTATGATATCATTATCGCAAACAACGTATGTTACTGACAAGATTTTCTATTCTTTCTTATGTACTAAAAAATCCTGACAAAGCCTAATTTCTTTTGAAAATGGTATAACTTCTCCATGGAGACCTGGACTTGTAGCAAATCCATTTTGTAAAAAGTGACTTTCATTTCTTACTTGTGAAAAGAGGTGAGGTGATGACGCTATTTAGAGTTTCACGTCACTTTCAAGAGTATTTCACTTACATCACAGCTGCTAGTATTATTGCAGAGAAAAGCCCTCAACACTTTTGTTGCGATGCATTCCGGTGAAACCTGCGAGCATTGGCTGGAACTATAGCGAACCATGGATGGTACTACGCTGAAATTCTGTGTAGCATTCCGACCAACCCTTACTGCATGTAGAACAGTTGTCTACCTTCTTACTCTTGCACAATATCACTAGCTCTACCACCTTCCCCTCTCCCCCTCTACTATCCGACATCCAGTTCCCCCAACCCCTCCCCCTATGTGTCTGTAGTCTATCAATATAATTCCATCCCCTATCATCTTATACAACGCAATGTGATATGACCAATCACCCATCAATAAGTAACCAGCCAGCCCTCTGCTTCAAACACTGTGAACGTGCTACACTGTCAAATTAAATTGCCTAATTAATTGAATACAATACCGCATTCATGCTTTCATTTTTTGACCCCCTGACAATAGATTGCGTGAGAGACTTTCTCCAGCCAGAAATCTGAGACCAACCAGTGGAACCTGTCTCCCCTCCCTCCCTGTCCTGGCATTGTTTTACATTCGCTGTGTAATAGAAGTGCTGCTGCCTCTTGTCCAACCTCCCACTAAACCCACACATGGACATTGCTCCAGTCCTCTTTATTATTCATTAGACTGCAAATTCACTACATGAAACTATTGCACATAAAATAGAGGCATGAGTTGAAAATGATTTTTGATTTTTCAAATCATCAGCTTATATTGAATGGTTTTTGTACACACTACTTTTCAAATTTTTCATATATTTTTTTCACGTGCAAAGTTTTGAGGCAATATCAAACATAATAAGAATATTATACTGAATTTGAACTAATGTTGACAATTGACTTATAACCTTTTTCTGTTACTATTACTCAAAGTCAAATTAAGCCTACAAGTACAAGTTTCCATGTCTCAAATGGCCACACTGATACAGCAATGAAACTACATCAACCAGTCCGTTCCAATCCATACAATACCATCGGTTCACTTGATACACAAGAACATCTTCATATACACCTGAATACATAAGATACACCCTTCAACTGACTGATTTACTCTTCTGTAGTGTTACACCCACAAGTCTTGAAAACACTGTTGACATTCCATAACAATTTTACTCATCTCCTATACCTGTTTATAACATAAGCTCTTGTGACCTATTGTTGATTCAAGCTTCATTCATGTTTTTTATACACCTCAGAGTTCTTATGACGCATCAAACACTAAGCATGTCCAAAATAACACTGTTACTCATGCAAGGATCACTGGTAAACAAACATGGCACCTATCTCAGCGACCTGCCTGTCCTCCATGTAACCTGCTCTGTGTCTCACACATGTAGAGAAACGCTCTGCTTCCTCAGAGGTAGAGTCAAGCCAAGAGTATACACATGTACAGATACAAGACACAGTACAAAACACAAGCAACAAGAAGATCATGTCTTACCTATCCGTCACTTCTCCAGCCCGAGTCCAGAAGAATATCAACAATTATCCAACAAGAAGTTGACCACAAGGATCTTCAACACTTGGAGAGTTTCACAGTTAATCCTTTAATCCAAGACAGGAACTTTCTGGTGTTGAAGTAAGCTGTTAAGACTTGTCCAGAAACTTGGAAACTTTCTTGTTCAGATTTCAGCCATTTTGCCCGGAACTATCCTATGAGAGTGGAGGGGAACCAGCCTGCAAGAGAGATGTGTTTATGGAATAACCAGTGCTACACTGCTGGCTGGACTGCCCCATTTCTCTCAGACTGAGGGGGGGAAGGTAGTGGACGCTGAAATCGGGAGGAGAAGGGGGGTCTGTTAGTCAAGTACAAAGGAATCTCAACAGCATTATCAGCCTTGCACAGATGGATCAATGAACTTGCAGCCAGGCAAAAACAGTTCCTAAAATACCAAGTTGTTACTCTCCGGAGTGTGCGCCTTGCCAGTTATAATGGACTAGCCGACTAGCAGGCCTATGCCATATGGGTAAAGGAGTTGGAAAGTGCTTGAAGAGTTTTCAAAGCAAGAAGACTTCTCCCATCTCTGACTTCATGGGTTGTCAGTGCTGTGACAGTCCTATAGTCTGTCATCCAGACCCTATGGCAAAATATTAAAGGAGCCTTCTTAAGTCTAGAAAATGTTGGCAAGTCTAGTTGCCTCAGCCTGAAATTAAGAATTGTACAGGACTCCTTTTTTATATTATTTCATACCAAAAATTGAAAAATAATTTTTATTGAAACCTTTTTTTCAGGGACTATATGTTAGTCTAACAGTCCTAGAGCTCCAGCAGGTTCTGCTACACAATGGATTTACCTCTCTGTCTCCATACACCTGCTTCATTACACAAGCTATGTTACTCCCCTAAATCACCTTGAGCTGATTTCACCCAACCTGTCCCCTCTTGCAACCCTCCAACTTCCCCTCATGCTGGTCTCATGTCAGTCCCCCAGTAGTCCTCCAAAAAAATTTGGTACGCAATTATTTGAAAAAGATTTCCACATTAAGCCCTCAAAAAACAGAGTAAATGTTGCATTTTCAGCATATTTCTTAAAATCCAAATAAAGAGCATATCTTATAAATCTTGAATTTGTATATTACACAAACTTTGGATTTGTTTTTCTTAACCAATCCAATATTAAATATATATCATCTGAACAGTTTTTGTTCATCAAAGGATGAAATATGATGAACCAGTGAGGGCAGTAAAATTAATATGGATGTTAATAACTAAAGGATGTCCTCTGATGTGACAAGCAACTAATATCAGGTTGAAGATAAAACTTCAAACAACATGAGCTGCTGGTGCTGCCTTGCGTCCCCCCTCAAAGAGCATGCAGCGCTACTGTTTATAACTTATTGATCTTCGCCACTTCTAGCCCTTCTTTCTTCATCAGTTATCACTTCTCTTATGTGACCCTTTGCATAGATGATAAAACCATTATACAACACTTAGTTTCTATGTTATGCTAGTTAGAGGGTGTGGATATAATCATCAGAATAACCAACTTCAGAACTGAATCAAATTACTCAAGTGTTTGGAATTCAGGGACAATCCTACATTGCTTGAAATAAAAACAAATTTTACAGTGAATTAAAATCACCAAATTTGAGATTCGTTATCAAATGTAATATTTTCTATTTTGAATAACAAATATTTTTCTCAAACAAACCAGTTGCAGGTTTGATAGTTACAAGAAATCCAGTTATGAGAGTTACCAGTTATGAGAGTTACCAGTTATGAGAGTTACCAGTTATGAGAATTACCAGTTATGAGAATTACAAGTTATGAGAGTTACCCGTTATGAGAGTTACCAGTTATGAGAGTTACCAGTTATGAGAGTTACCAGTTATGAGAGTTACCCGTTATGAGAGTTACAAGTTATGAGAGTTACCCGTTATGAGAGTTACCAGTTATGAGAGTTACCAGTTATGAGAGTTACCAGTTATGAGAGTTACAAGTTATGAGAGTTACCAGTTATGAGAGTTACCAGACACATTCTGTCATTCTTCTCCTTCTGTCGTTCATTTGAATCACTCAACTTTGAAAACTTCCACAACTGATTATTGCATTTTTTATGGCATCACAGTTGAAAAGTTCAAGAATTTGGTTACTTGAATTGTTTGTTACAAAAGTTGAAAGTGCTAATCATAATGATGATCATGTAGTTTCAGCATGAATTAATCAATACAACCTCAACATTTATTTGAAAAAAATAAAAAACATATTGAGGACACAAGTCATCCTTGAAAGACATTACTTAACTAAATACTTATTTATATATATATATATATATATATATATATATATATATATATATATATATATATATTCCTAGGGTAAGCTAATAATTTTTAAGGTGACACAGAGTATGATTGATGATTTGTTTGTGGTTGAAATAAGAGCCAAAATGCTATTTGTTCTAAGTTAAGTTAACTCAAGATTTTAACCTGTTAATTGTCACTAAACTGAATTTATAAATGCTTAGATGCTGACTTTCAGCACAACTACTTATCTATAAAATTACACCATCTATGAAGTTTGACACATTTGACTCCAATAACATACTCAGCTGACCTTTAATGGACTGTGAAAAGGATATCATTTTTTAAAGAATGTCATTAGCAGAAAACAATTAACTCTCAGATGGCCTTAAAAATCTAAGTGTATCTGCAATAAGTTGTCAAAATAAACAAATTGTTACACTACAAAAATATTTTGGATGAAATCTTTTCATTTTAAGAAACATAACTCCACACAATTCCAACCCAAGGTTAATAGTTCAGAGTTCCATACCATTCAAATGATGGTAAAATGATGAGATAGGGTGAGTTCACTTGTACTTGTACCCAATGAGCAGAGGAGACAGACAGCTAGACCAGCCAGTGTGGTGGACAGACAGCTAGACCAGCCAGTGTGGTGGACAGATAGCTTGACCAATGTGGTGGACAGACAGCTAGACCAATGTGGTGGTCAGACAGCAACTAAAGGTGAAATGTTCAGGACCAACCGGAATTGAATGAAGCACAAGGCCAGTCTTGTAGAGAGCAGGAGGAGAGTATCCCTGCTCCTGATCTCAGATAGCAAGAGGAGAAGTCTCAGATAGAAGGTATCTTATCGAGGGGCACCTGCTGTTGTTAGGTCTCCTGACCACTCTACTGACCACACGCTAATAACAAAAATCATAAGATATATTCGGTGTCAATCTTTGTGATGCATATCACAATAACAAAATGGTATAAAATATCAAAAATGGTATAAAGTAATAGTAAAATAGTAAACATTATCATAATCCATTATCACTCAATCTTAATGACAAAAAGAATTTCCAATACTTATCATACAGTTAAGTCCAGAGTACTTCACAAAATAAGTTTACGGTGAAGTAAATGTCATTTCCATCATTACAAAATATTAGTCCTAACCGCTTAAATTCACATAAAGGATGGAGAAGGTCCTATGAAATGCTGGTAGGTTTGATACTATATGGCCTATGTGAGCCTCCATAGATAATTAAAGAGCAGGTCCTTTTGAGTGACAGGGGACAGGATGTTTGTTTGAAAAGTACCTAAGTAATACGGGTGTTACCATTTCCTGATTCGATCTAACTAACAATTTATAGCTATATGTATGAAATAATTCATTCATTATATAACGACAATATAAGAAAAATAGTATATTTTTCAATTGTTTTCGTTTATTTCATTGCATCTTGAAAATGTACGTGTATATATTCTCCTGTCATATTCATTTATCCCATTTTATAAAAGTTAGCATTTTTGTTTTTTTTCTTTTATTATTTTTAATCCTTTAAACAATAAATAAGCTTTTTGTATTCAACCTTAAGAAAAATATTAAATTCAAATGTTACCACCAAAATCATTGGGTACTAGTTTGGGGGACGGATTCACTATGTAAGATTAAAGTTAAATGCCATTTGATTGGATGTTGCATCAGCATCTTCACCAGTAATAATCAATGTTACTAGCAAATGTGTGTAGTCCTTGGATATAAAATGGAAGATGAAACATTGTTTTAAAAAACAAATTTTAAATCAAAAGTTTGGGAATATTTTGGCTTCAGAGAAAAACAAAATAAAGGCCACATGTAGAACATGCTACGTAGATATGAAGTATAAAACAGGTTCGTTTTACTCACTAACAAAGTAAACATGATCTTGATCTAGATCTTGATTTCAATGAAAGTGTCCATTATCTTGACATTTGCCAAATTAAACTGATTTTATCACACAATTTGGCTTTGTTTTTAATTTTTTAGTAAGTAAAATAAAAAGTTATCAAACCAAAGCGTTTGAATCAATCAAATCATCGTTAAAAGGAATCGTGACACCCCTACAGGAACAGGTCCCTTAATTCCCTAATCCCCCTTAAGTGAATAAAATTCTTAGGAACAGGTCCGAAGCTAGATGAGGATCTGGACAGGCTCTCATTGTTTAACTCATCACTTTGATCTGGACATCACTGACCGTGAGGCGATCATGCGGAGCTTGACCAGTGCTTGGTCACAGAGTTTTAAATTTTTTAGTAAGTAAAATAAAAAGTTATCAATCCAATGAGTTTGAATCAATCAAATCATTGTTAAAGTGAATCGTGACACCCCTACAGGAACAGGTCCCTTAATTCCCTAATCCCTCTTTAGTGAATAAAGTTCTTAGGAACAGGTCCGAAGCTAGATGAGGATCTGGACAGGCTCTCATTGTGTAACTCATCACTTTGATCTGGACATCACTGACCGTGAGGCGATCATGCGGAGCTTGACCAGTGCTTGGTCACAGAGATCAGGGCAGGGGCTGAAACCTTAGCGTAGGATGAGCTATGAAGCTGGAGCTGATTTGTTCTCCATGGTGGAGCTTGTTCAACCAAACAGGACATGATTGCGCACCACACATACTCGCCTCCTAATGTGGCAGTAAGGCATAGTAACATAACAAATGTTTGGAGTACTAATTGTCACTCTAACACATACTTGCAGGTGTTTTGTTCAGTAAACTTACATACAGTAAACGAAATATTTTTCTTTTGAGTTATTCTAAGGTTTGAAATGAGACAACTACTAACATGTTACAGATGATTTCTACACTGTATTGAAATCATCTTAATCATTTATCTGCAAGATGAGGAAAAATGCTTTGCCTTGTAACTTGAAATATGAAATATTATCTTTATCAAATCATGAAACTGAATGATTAAATTCTGAATTTTTTGCTACTTGAGAAAGTTTAGTTTAATCAACATTTGCATACGATGAACAGTATCAAACAACTCTTTTTAAATCTAACACTGGTTGAAACTTGAAGCAGTTGATTGGCATACACTAAGGAGTTTTCTGTCTTTGTTAGAAGTTTTTATACCAATATCATTCAATGAGTGCCCCCAGATGGAAGAAAATACCCAGTGCAAGATAAACAAGGTGAGGATTTTGAACTATCCTACCATAGTGTTATAGTAACAAAGAACTTCTGGAGTTGTATTTGCAGAGGGACATGTACAGATGTCAGAGAACGATTCGTTTCCTTATTGATAAAGTTTATCTACTTATTAAGGTCAGCAACATGATAAGTCACATCACCGTCATGTGTGACCTGATTATTATGTCTGACTGTCTGCTCAGTGCTGTGGTCACTGTACAACCATGTTTTATCTACAGACTCAGGTTGAGCATATGAAATTAACTCCACTCCAGCAACCTGTACATTTGGTGAAATTTTCAGTTAAAATGTATGTTTTTTGTTTCACTGTACCAAATGAATACCTGCATGAATCTGTTATGTATTTTTCTTAATTATTCAATAAATTACCATGTTCAAAATTGATGTAGACTAATCTTGGAAATATATTCAGTACATTTACAACCTTTAACCTTATGGTTCAAAGCACTTGTAAATAAATCATCTTGATTTTCTTCAACAAATGTTTTTATCACTTTGAGACCTGAGAGATGGAAGCTGTTTGAACTGTTTATATGTATATCTATATATATTTCATTTTAATGTTTCAGTCATTTTGTTAACATATGGATATAGAAGTAAAAAATATTATTTAAAATTCATGAAAGTTTATCAGAAATTAGATTCTTTGATGGACACAGACCAAGCTACTTAACTGAATTATTTGTTGAGTTATACTGCTTTGCTAGGGCAATATTTCAGCCAAACAGCACCATTCTGAATAAAACATGTTTGAACTGTCTACAACAATCAGATTCTAGTAATGTGGATAATAAGAGAGTTAAAGAGAGAGAAATGAACTTCAGAGAAGATATGAATCCACACAACACCATTTGAATGTAATCACCAATATTTGTTTAATGGCGGCCAGATGTTTGAAGTTTTACATAATGGCCATAATGTTTGAATTATTTCTATAATTATGTTGGCAAGCTTTTTACTGAAACTTATTTTCCCTTCCACAAAGCCATGAACATTAACGTCAGGGCAATCAGTATAATTATGCTGCCCACATGCTCGGTACAGAGCAATAGCCGCCATCTGTCGACTGGTTGGTTTGCTAGGGTACATAAATAAACAGGCACTGCTGCAAATATTTTAAATTACCTTTTTGACTTTTAACAGCAGATATACTCTAAACTGGTGCTGCATTGTCAAGCCTACCAGAGAAAAGCAGTGAAGCATAAACATTTACAGATGAAATCGTGTCACATTTTACGATACCTAACTAAAGCTATGAAATGCGTTGATCACCGTGTAAAGAAGCAACAATACAAAAAGAAACTGGATTCCCCACAGAATTATTGCACAGACACAGTCACCAAAGTAACCTGCTGCCACCTCAAATTTTCTATAAATCTATCATTTAATTAACATGTCTCTCAGTTGTGAGTCAAACAATGATTTTGAGTTTTAGAATTTAGAATTGTAAATGAACAATTAATATAATAATTTTATTAATGTGAACATATTAGCAAGGTGTCTTTCCGGTTACAGTGTTGTGTTCTGAATATTTTATTCTGTTTAAAAGTGCCGATCATGGCTTGATTGATGCTATTTTGCAGATTTCTTTGCATATCATTAGTAATGTGATGTGATTCCAGAAGTTTATATGTTTCACTGTTTTCAGTTACAATTTGATTTCTTTGGTGAGGCTGTCTGTCGCTAGCAGCTAAGTGACAGGTGCACACAAAGAATTCTAGTTACACATTGTCATGAGGATAGAATATTCAAATTGTGCAATAATTAAATGCTTTGTTAGTTTCTTGAAATGATTTGAATTTTTGCTTGAACAGAAATGATTGTTATAAGTTTAATAAGCAAACAAAAATCTTCTTGTGTATTTTCTAGAACAAACTGGTGTGTTAAGCTTCTTCAAATTGACATTTTTAAAAATTGAACATATCATGCACTTTAAAATGTAGAGATTGTGGGCTCTTATGTTGCCAGTTATTATTTATGAAAGTAACACCTACTTTTGTTCAGAAGAGGAATTCGAGCGTTTGACTTGAGGCCGAGTGATCACGAGAAGTACAGCCATTTTTACCATGATATTAAAAAATCATCAAGTTTTCTGATAGCAATTTTAATAAAGGAATTTGATGAAAAAGAAGAAATTAAAATGTCTAAAAATGTCCTATAAATGTCAGATTGTAAAAAAAAAAAGATTTCAGATTATATAATACACGAAAAACAAAAGTTCATTGATCATTAGATAATAAGAATAATAGAAACGACAATTTAGACATGTGTGATACTAGACAGTCTCTCTAATCAAACAACTTGTGTGCTGGCTCACAGATTATCTCATTTTGGAAAAAACCCATTACCAGTGAGGGTTACATTTCAAAATTTGATGAAATAAATTCCAGTTGTAAAAGAGCAGAGTATAATGGTTGATGGATTAGCACTGTTAACACTGTTAGCACTGTTTAATTATAAATTCTTATAACTGGCAATTAAACAATCTGGCATTTGATTGAGTTGACAGCAGCGTTGCAGTAGAACTGTTAACTTTATGGTAACAATGGCTCAAAGAAATAAATAAAAATTGATTTGCAATTCGTTTCTGATAACAAAGTTACAAATTGAAAATCAATTTAGTTTCAAAATGATAGCAAATGTTCTCAGTTAGATTTGACTGCATAAATTTAAGTCAATTCAGGTTTATAAAACCAAATACTGCCTTGTGGATTGATCAAACAGATTTTTATGAATGACTAAATCTGAAAACGATTTATTAAGATCAGAGTCCAATTTCATACATGAGCAAAACAGAATAAATAAAAAAAAGTACAAAAATGTTTTTTAAAAAGAAAACTAATATTCAAAAAACATTTAACAAACTTAGATTTTTTTATCAAATCCCTTGGTATAATCTTTTATATTTTGACTGAAAATCTATTTTCTGCCTTGTGAACAAATAATGAACAGAAATCTGATGTTAATATTTTTAATGTAAATGAAAGAGGACAGAGGTCAATGAAGAGGAAACACATGTGAGTGTTTGCAAGGATCTGAACAGAGCTCTCACTGGCTGATTACAGACTCTAAACAATGTGCTGGTTTGTAACAGTCCTTCTTGCTTCAATCTAGTTGTCACTTCTAGATGCAGAAATAGCAAAATAGTCTAATGGGGGCGTTGCTATATATCATGTAATGTTATACCAGGGAGTGTTGCTATATATCATGTAATGTTATAGTAGGGAGCGTTGCTATATATCATGTAATGTTATAGTAGGGAGTGTTTTTATATATATCATGCAATGTTATACCAGGAAGTGTAGCTATATATCATGTAATGTTATACCAGGGAGTGTAGCTATATATCAAGTAATGTTATACCAGGGAGTGTAGCTATATATCATGTAATATTATAGTAGGGAGCGTTGCTATATATCATGTAATTTTATAGTAGGGAGCATTGTTATATATATCATGTAATGTTATACCAGGGAGTGTTGTTATATATTATGTAATGTTATAACAGGGAGTGTTGCTATATATCATGTAATGTTATAGCGGGGAGTATTGCTATATATCATGTAATGTTATAGTAGGGAGCGTTTTGTAATATATATCATGTAATGTTATACCAGGGAGTGTAGCTATATATCATGTAATGTTATACCAGGGAGTGTAGCTATATATCATGTAATATTATACCAGGGAGAGTTGCTATATATCATGTAATGTTATAGTAGGGAGCGTTGCTATATATCAAGTAATGTTATACCAGGGAGTGTTGTTATATATTATGTAATGTTATAACAGGGAGTGTTGCTATATATAATGTAATGTTATAGCGGGGAGTATTGTTATATATCATGCAATGTTATAGTAGGGAGTATTGCTATATATCATGTAATGTTATAGTAGGGAGCGTTTTGTAATATATATCATGTAATGTTATACCAGGGAGTGTAGCTATATATCATGTAATGTTATACCAGGGAGTGTAGCTATATATCATGTAATATTATACCAGGGAGAGTTGCTATATATCATGTAATGTTATAGTAGGGAGCGTTGCTATATATCAAGTAATGTTATACCAGGGAGTGTTGTTATATATTATGTAATGTTATAACAGGGAGTGTTGCTATATATCATGTAATGTTATAGTAGGGAGCGTTGCTATATATCAAGTAATGTTATACCAGGGAGTGTTGTTATATATTATGTAATGTTATAACAGGGAGTGTTGCTATATATAATGTAATGTTATAGCGGGGAGTATTGTTATATATCATGCAATGTTATAGTAGGGAGTGTTGCTATATATCATGCAATGTTATAGTAGGGAGTGTTGCTATATATCATGCAATGTTATAGCAGGGAGCGTCGCTATATATCATGTAATGTAATAGTAGGGAGCGTTGCTATATATCATGCAATGTTATAGCAGGGAGCGTCGCTATATATCATGTAATGTAATAGTAGGGAGCGTTGCTATATATCATGTAATGTTATAGCAGGGAGCGTCGCTATATATCATGTAATGTAATAGTAGGGAGCGTTGCTATCTATCATGTAATGATTATTCTAGCAGAAGTAAGGTAATGAAGAAAGAGCAACACACCATTGTAACTCTACAATACAATGAAACCTCAGGCTGCTTGGCAGAACTGGCGACTTCCAGTATGCGCTTCACTACATTGAGTTATAATCTGTGTTGTAATCTAGGAGCATGTTGAACCGGATTCAACACCTTTTTCAAGAGCTTTTCACTAAATTCTCAATTACTATAGAAGTAATAAAGGCCACATCATCATAGTTAGTCTACATTGCTGTAAAACCTTGGACCACTTGTTGTCTATAGCTTGTACTACACTGAGTTATAACATATTATTCATACCCGACTCTAATAGTAAGTTGATCAAGTTTTATACCAAGATATTTGAAGATCCAAAAATGTTTGTAAATAATGCAAGTAATAAAAACTGGACATATTCATTTATTACCATGCCTCTTGATCACTGTCTTGATCATTTGGGTGCATTGTTGAGCTTATCATATTGTCAATATGGAGCTAAGAATTTTGAGATTATTATATTGACAATATGGGGCTACAAAGTTTGAGATGATCATATTGTCAATATGGGGCAAAGAAGTTGAGTTTATCATATTGTCAATATGCGGGCTACAAAGTTTGAGTTTATCATATTGTCAATATGGGGCTACAAAGTTTGAGTTTATCATATTGTCAATATGGGGCTAAGAAGTTTGAGATTATCATATTGTCAATATGGGGCTACAAAGTTTGAGTTTATCATATTGTCAATATGGGGCTACAAAGTTTGAGATTATCATATTGTCAATATGGGGCTACAAAGTTTGAGTTTATCATATTGTCAATATGGGGCTACAAAGTTTGAGATTATCATATTGTCAATATGGGGCTACAAAGTTTGAGTTTATCATATTGTTAATATGGGGCTACAAAGTTTGAGTTTATCATATTGTCAATATGGGGCTAAGAAGTTTGAGATTATCATATTGTCAAAATGGGGCTACAAAGTTTGAGATTATCATATTGTCAATATGGGGCTACAAAGTTTGAGTTTATCATATTGTCAATATGGGGCTTAGAAGTTTGAGTTTATCATATTGTCAAAATGGGGCTACAAAGTTTGAGATTATCATATTGTCAATATGGGGCTACAAAGTTTGAGTTTATCATATTGTCAATATGGGGCTAAGAAGTTTGAGATTATCATATTGTCAATATGGGGCTACAAAGTTTGAGATTATCATATTGTCAATATGGGGCTACAAAGTTTGAGTTTATCATATTGTCAATATGGGGCTTAGAAGTTTGAGATTATCATTATATTACGTTATGGGGCTAAGAATTGTCAATTTTATACATATGAAGATGTATGAAGATACTGAGTTGGAGATTATAACATTTTCAACATTAGACTGATGAGTTGACTATTGACATTATTGAGCTACTAAGTTGGAGATTATCATATTGTTGACAAGGGGCTCTTGAGTTTATAATAATATCAACATGCTTAGTTGAAGATCATCATATTGTCCATGTACATACCTAACAATTCCCCAGGTTTAAATAAATGGCTCCTTCTGCATCTCATAACGTTGTATTTTTCTATAAAGCCTCTGATTAACGGCCAATTTCCTGACAGTTTGTGGCAGGTTCAATGATGTCCCTTGCTCCTGACTGACTCTGAAGGCTTCTGTATGTGATAAAGCCTTGCAAGCCACTTAAACACTGAAGTGAATGCAAGCCCGATGCAGGAGTAACCCAGAGAGCTTGGTCACTGCTGACCCTGTGATTGGACACTCCCATGTTTCTCTCTTATTGCTCTGTCATTGATTTACAAGTCATTGTACAATTCACCTCCCACAAAATTACTTTAATGATGAGTACGGTGGATGGTTCGATATTGTGCCCTAGTGGTCTCCACATAATAGTTGATTGATTGAACTTTTTCTCGCTACTGACTTTTTGCAGTCAGAGACACCCGCTATTTCGTTTGGTGTCAATGTGTTTTAAGCACTGCAGGCTGTAAGGGAGGTGATCACACGGCAGGCAGCCTTAAATTACTTAACAAGAGACAAGCAGATAGGCTTAATTTACTTAACCAGAGACTAGTAGAAAGGCTTAACTTACTTAACCAGAGACAAGCAGATAGGCTTAACTTACTTAACCAGAAACTAGCAAATAGTCTGAACATACTTAACCAGAGACTAGTAGAAAGGCTTAACTAACTTTACCAGAGACTAGCAGATAGTCTGAACTTACTTAACTAAAGACTATCATAATTATAGTCTTCATTCACTTTAGTAACTTATGCCAAGCAAGCACAGGTCACATTTCCTTAACCAGAGACTATCAGAAAGGCTAATTAACTTGCTTAACCAGAAACTATCAGAAAGGCTAAACTAACTTGCTTAACCAGAAACTATCAGATAGCTAGGCTAAAATAACTTTATTAACCAGAAACTATCAGATAGGCTAAAATAACTTGTATAACCAGAAACTATCAGATAGGCCAAACTAACTTGCCTAACTATAAACTATCAGATAGGCTAAAATAACTTACTTAACCAGAAACTATCAGATAGGCCAAACTAACTTGCCTAACCAGAGATTAGCAGGTAGGCTTAACTAACTTACTATACCAGAAACTTTCAGATAGGCAAAAATAACTTACTTAACCAGAAACTATCAGATAGGCTAAACTTACTTGATTAACCAGAGATTAGCAGGTAAGCTAAACATACCACACCAATGCCTATAGGTCTGTTGATCGAGGGCTTGAAATGATCTGGTCCCTGAGTGATACTTTGATGTTTGTTTGGCTGTCTCACTGGATTAAGGTAACTTTCCTGGCCCTCCTGCCGTCATGTCATTGATACTGCCATGTCACTGTGACTACTCATGTCAAATGAACTGTTCATGTCACTGATACTGCCATGTCACTGTGACTTCTCATGTCAAATGAACTGTTCATGTCAGTGATACTGCCATGTCACTGTGATTACTCATTTCAAATGAACTGTTCATGTCAGTGATACTGCCATGTTACTGTGACTACTCTTGTCAAATGAACTGTTCATGTCACTGATACTGCCATGTCACTGTGACTACTCATGTCAAATGAACTGTTCATGTCACTGATACTGCCATGTTACTGTGACTACTCATGTCAAATGAACTGTTCATGTCACTCTCAAGTTAGTGTTGTTGGTCATTTTGCTCTTGTGGCAATTCTGCTGTTCATGTCGCTGTCTTGTCACTGTCATGCCAATGTGTTGTCACTGTCACTGTCATGCCAATGTGTTGTCACTGTCACTGTCATGTGTTATTGTTCACTTTAATGTTATGCAAGTGCTGGTATTTATTCATAGCCAGCTGGTTGCCCATCACCACAGTACCCAGCTAACTCATTTCTGTTCATTTTTGTGTCTTCAGTATTTAGTTCTAATAGAAGTAGACACTTCAGCAATGTAATCTAATCAACCTCAACCTACCCACACAGACTTAATTTCCAGGCTGTTCCTGCATGTTGTTGTCAGAAGAACTCTTGGATGATCATTTAGTTTCAATCAGATTCAATTTAACTTGTCTCCATGAACAGGAAAAAAGTTATTATGAAATGATGAATAAGTAAAGAGATAAAACACTTTACATCACAGCTTAACAGATCCATAACACATGGCCCGCTGTCTCAAACCTGCTTGACACTCAGTTTGATTAAGAATGTTCATGTACACCTTGTGCTTAGCTCGCTTAGAAGCTTTGTTAGCTTATCAGGACCCAGCACAACGAGTCTCTGACCTCAGTACTGGCTTTTTGGTACTAAAGAGGGCAGAAAACAGCTCATCACTTCATTATATGTAATGCAATATAGTTTTGGTTTCACAATAATGAAATATCAATTTTCTGTTCGATGTGAATATATAAATAGAACATAAGGCATCATGGCTAAAACAGTCTACACTATGTCACGTACAGGTCACCAATAGCTCATCAATAGGTCGCCAATAGCTCATCCATAGGTCACTAATAGCTCATCAATAGGTCACTAGTAGCTCATCAATAGGTCGCCAATAGCTCATCCATAGGTCACTAATAGCTCATCAATAGGTCACTAGTAGCTCATCAATAGGTCGCCAATAGCTCATCCATAGGTCACTAATAGCTCATCAATAGGTCACTAATAGCTCATCAATAGGTCGCCAATAGCTCATCCATAGGACCATTTCGCACCTTGGAGAGGATCCAATGGAAACAAATCTTGTGAAACAGTGATGGAAAACTACAACGGATAAAGTTATAGGTTTTGAACATGGTGTGTTTTCATTTAAGTACAACAGTACAAGTATCCATGAATGCTTTTAGTCATACAAAAGAAAAAGCAGCACCTGTGGAACACAGTATCAGACATGTGGTGGGGTGTGGAACATAACAGGGGCATGCTGATTGCTACTTCCCACTGAACCTCCCACCTGGTCTCTGTGCACATCATTCCGGCAGTATGGATATTGACTAACACTACACATCTACTGGCCCACTTCCCACTGTCATGTTCTGTGCAAGCTGTTTCTGTAGCAAAGCTGTTTGGGAGCAGGTAAGTATACATCACCTTGTAACGAGCTTATCTCGTGCAGGTGAGAAATATCTCTGAACATAGCTATAATTTCATCAGGGAGAAATGACATGTAAAGGAGGAATTGATGTCTCTTCAATGATTTGAGAATTTCAGCTAGCAACTTAGCACAAGAGACTCTCAGCTAGCAACTTAGCACCAGAGACTCTCAGCTAGCAACTTAGCACCAGAGACTCTCAGCTAGCAACTTAGCACCAGAGACTCTCAGCTAGCAACTTAGCACCAGAGACACTCAGCTAGCAACTTAGCACCAGAGACCCTCAGCTAGCAACTTAGCACCAGAGACTCTCAGCTAGCAACTTAGCACCAGAGACACTCAGCTAGCAACTTAGCACCAGAGACCCTCAGCTAGCAACTTAGCACCAGAGACTCTCAGCTAGCAACTTAGCACCAGAGACTCTCAGCTAGCAATCTCACACCATTTCATCTAAAGTTTTAGCACAAAAGACTTTCAGTTTACAACTGAAACTTTAAGTAAACAATGTAGAATCATAGACTTTTGGCTAACAACTGATTAACAACCTCACACAAGGGACTTTCATGTCAGAACTCAGCACCAAAGGCATTTAGCTTACAATTTAGCATCAGAGGCTCTCAACTTACAACTTAACAAAAGACACTTGGTTTAATTCTGCTTTTTGTAACTAGATTGTTGTTTTGTTTGAGATAAATTGAATTTGTAAAAACAAATTCTATCTAAATAATATGGTATTTAATATCTAATACTGTAAGTGGCACAAACATCTGGTAAAAAACTGAATGGCACCCGGGTCTAATTGCACTTAATCCAAATAACCAATTACATGCACTTTAATTTTGTTCAATCTTTCCTCTAATTATTGCAGGTTGTTTGAGTGTATTGTGGAGTGAGTCACTGTATTACGCATCTTGAACTCCTTCCTGACCTGCAGGAACAATATCAACTGATTAATCATCAAGTTGCCAAATTCAGGCAGCTAATGGCATGTCAAGAACTTATTTTCCTGGACAATGAAACAAATTTAAAATTTTAAAAGATCAATTTAATGGTCAAATAGGATGTAATTTTCAGTTTTATTCAGTGGAAAAATTTGAGTGAAGTCGAACACGCAATCGCTTGACTGAATCTAAATCTCTGCAAATGACTTTTTTAAAAACATCTTTTTATTTTCAAATGAGTTTCTGAGAAACTCAATTTTTCATAAAGATTAAGGAAACTTAGTTAGGTAGTTTGGTAGGATAAGTGACTTGAAGTCTTTGTTGTTGTCTGTAACGAGCGGCTCACATGGTCTACCTGTGTCCATCCCCAGCAACTGGCACAATGTTTTTAGATATCACATATTTTATCAATCTAAGTTTTTTTATGACTGTGTAAAAATCAAAGATTCCTTAATATTATTTTCCTGAATTATAGGTCATTTGAATTGTTGTAGAGAATAAAAGAAGAAATTGTCCAGTCAAAAACAAAATTAAATCAACAAATTTTACAACAATATTTTTAATTATAAATAATTATATATGTTCATACCAAATTTGATCAAAGTTAGTTGATTTGTTTAGAAGTTATGAGCCGGACAGGACTTGTTGACAGTTTTCTTACAAATGCATCACTTTTCCCCAAAAATCAACAAAAATGTTTGAGATAATCTCAAAACAGTTAATAATGACATATCATTATATATTTATAAGTTTCCCTGACAAATGTGAATTGAAATGGTTGATTAGTTACAAAGTTATGAGCCGGACACAATGTGTAACAGAGGGAATGATGGTGCCCATTTTAATAACCCCTGCAACTTTTTGTTGCGGAGGATAACAAATCTGATGAACATCAGAGAATGGTATTTTTGGGCCCGTGGGTATTATAATACAATTGAAGAGGCTCAAACTCACAATCGTGGAGACAAGCTGGACCAATGATCAGCTGATTCTCCTTCTGATGACTATGATTCAATTTCAACATCCATCACACTCATTATCAGAAGTCACAACAAACGACTGTTCAGTTTTTATCATTTATTAACATTCATTAGATTAAGTTAAAGGAAGTTTAGTGCAGATTGAGTGTATGAATGCTGGATCTTGCCTCACACTTGATACTTAAATTTACTTCACTGCACTTCACATAATTTTGTCCCCTCTTTCTTTAGTTTCTCAACACATGTTGATGATAGTTATAAATCTGTATCAAGTCAATGTAAACTTTCAGGCAGTTCCTGGGGTAGGTATATATTCTCAAGGCTGATATATTCTCAGTCATGACTTTAACTTCAGATTTCAAATAAGCATTATTTGTAACTTTTGTAATTTATTCTGTGTAATGAAAGGCAAGCCATAACAACTTCTTCGATACCTGAGTACAACAAGGCAACTTCTAGTTCACCTGACATTAATGATTAAATATATCAGAAATATTATTGAATTTGATTTAATTTTCAACATTATCTAACAGAACAATGTCATTATTTAAACTTGTAAACGTGTCACTGTAAAAAAAAATTTCTAGCAAAAATCAACTGTTTTCATTTCATTTCCCTATTACAATGGTTTATATTTTTGCAGACAGAAAGAAAGCTCACAAAACCATTGTAGCTATCTTTTGCAGTGAAACCTGTGAACTAGTCCTTGTGCACTGTTGGCACTACTGATCTAAATATAACATTGTACAAACACTCTGATTTAGACATTTTTCTACAGCTGAAAAGACGGATCAAAGAAGCAAAGACCTGAGATCCAAAGGTGAATTCACTATGTACGATGAGTACAAACCAAAGGCACAGAATGAGTTACCAATATTGCATGTGTGCTGAGGCCTGCCAGAGCACATCAGCTGTCAGTACATGTACATTTCATGCATACATTTCATGTGTACATTTCATGTGTTCATTTCATGTGTTCATTTCATGGGTTCATTTCAGCACAGCAGTGGCATATATCCGTGATACTTTGTAGATTACACAGGGTTCATTTGTAGGTGAAAACCATGAAGACTGGGTAAATATTAGAGCCAATCTCCCTCAAATCACGGTCAGTCTGAAATGATTGATGCAACAGATGAACTTCATTTACCCAGCAGTCAACAAACAAATGTTTATAACGCAATCTCCACATTTCTGTAAACATAGGAAATATTTGGCTCTATTAGTGCCTGCCTCCTGCAAGTCTGTGATCAGTCACCTGTGAGTTGTGTGTCTAATTGTACAAATGGTGCTGCAAAAAGCTATAAACCTTGACCACCTTCTGATGTGCCTGTTAGTTACTCCTTCCAATATACGTTTGGCACTCATTGTTAATGATATGTACATTTATCTATACATCTTCAATCATTAGGTTTGCATGTCTTTTTCATGCTCCTTTGGTGTAATTCAAGTTCTCAATTTCATTTTACATATCATTGCTTACAGATATGCATGCGCAAGATATATATTAATTTATATATACATACATACATATGATAAAAAAATGGTCATGACCATGCTTACATTATGATAATATTTAAATGTACATATATTGTGTGCAAAATACTATTGACAATATTCTGTGTTGTCTTGTACATTGAAAGAACATTTACCAATATTTTCAAGGACATCATTCTCAGGCTTTTCATTGGTTTCTTGAACAAGTTTTGAACAATACTTCTAATATTCTGTTAGGGCCACATAGTTGTGACTGGCATTACCCTGATGTGAATGAGAAAGGATTGGATGTTTTCAGAAAGACTTTGTATTATCTGTTTCTAGAGCAGCCAGCAACAAGAGGCTTGCCTCATTCCTCCTCACAACAGTCTTCATCAATAACCAATCAATTGATTTGTTTGTGGGGGCCAGCCCCCTACGATACATCCTGGGCTTAGTCTGACTGCACCGTTTGTATTTAGGATGAATAAGCCTGTCTTGAGCACCATCCGATTTGAGGTTGGTCCTCTTCATGGCCAGGTATTTATCCTGGTAAGATGCCGGGACGCTGTCTGGTCCTAGTGCTGTATTTATGCTCAATGGGTTTTTCATGTCAATTGGGACTTACCAAGGCTTTGTGTCGGATCTGCAATAGCTGGTATTATAGTTGCCCTTTGTTCTCCACTCCTCAGACTTAGCCTAAACAAACACCAGCCAGTTCCACAATCATTTTCAGCTTTGCCTTCATACCACATAAACACGCATGAACCTACTTTTAGATATATTGTGATTTTATTGAAAATATTGTGTCTTGGTAGTAAAATTTGACATCTGACTGCCCTGATACTGTTGAGTGAATGTAACTCTTATCTTGGCCTGCCTGACGTTGTTCCACTACTAAACACAACACCCGAGAAGGAGTGTGGCGGCAATGTTGGACAGGTGGATGGGTGTAGACGGAAGCTGATGGATGTGGAGAATGCAGAAACAATGGACTCGCCTGACTTTATCTCTGTTTGTTTGGCCAGCTTCAACATCATGTCAGCGGCTGAGGGAAACACAGCGAGACAATAAACTTGTCTTGATTGAGTTTAGTAGCAAGAGTGATTCCCCTTTTGACAAGGATTATTGCTAGCATTGATTGATTCAGTATTTCAGCTACTTCTCTGAAGCACATATAACAATACCAGCTTACTCCACACTGCAGACTCAATCTTGGAGCTGCATACAGCACTGGGATAATATATGGGTGACATTGTTGATCAGTGGGCAATTTCATCAACGTTTGGGCTATTCTAGTAATGATTATGGGTTAGTGTACTTACTGGTAGTGTTGACCAATTATTGATAGAATTCTCAAAACACAATCCAATTCCTGGTAAGTGATGAGCTGATTCTGATACTCAGATTTCATGAGTGAGGGCAGCTAACTAATAACCAAATAAGTTTTTTTTAATTAGTGCAGGGAGAAAGCTTGCAACACCATTGTTGTTAAGCAGTGAAACCTTGGAGCACCTGCTGGAACTAGCATTATTTAGCACTATTGCACCCAAACCTTGCTGGATGGAGAACAGTTCTCCGAATGCAGTTATAAATCAAAATGAATACCTTTTCACTGTTAATTTGATACCATCGACATTAGTTTATAAGTTTTAACCGATAACTGTCTCATCATACTGTCTGATTCTAACATAAAATGCTGCTTGCCAGGATAGTGTTGGGTAATGCTGTGGTTTTTTAAGGATAGTGTTGGGAGATGATGTGATGTTTTTAGGATAGTGTTGGGTGATGATGTGATGTTTTTAGGATAGTGTTGGCAGATGATGTGATGTTTTTAGGATAGTGTTGGGAGATGATGTGATGTTTTTAGGATAGTGTTGGGTGATGATGTGATGTTTTTAGGATAGTGTTGGGTGATGATGTGATGTTTTTAGAATACTGTTGGGTGATGATGTGATGTTTTTAGGATAGTTTAGTTAGGTCAGTTTATAAGACAAATAAACTGTTAACTAAAGGAAAGAAGGTCAATCACTAAAGATATATTAATATATCTTCTGTTGACTGTCGAAACACATGATAACTTCAATTGGTTTAAAGGTGTATACTGGCACTTTACATGAGATTGAAGACCTTGATTACTTTTTGATAAGATCAAGGAGAGAGAAACAACAAAAGAAATCATTAACAACAGTCAGATTTTCACAAGTCTAAAAGTAGGACTACCCCCTGCCCAACCTCATGTATTCCAATAACCCACCATGCTCCCCACACCCAATTCCCCCCTCACCCTCCCCTTCCATTCCTTGCTTCCTTGGACCCCCATCCCCTCCCTCCCCCCTCTCTCTCCTCGCTCCCCCCATTCCACCTGTCACAGGAGAGAGGTAGCAGTCATATCAGGGAGAGAATTAATACATCAAACTACAACAAAATTGGACATGTCAGACCAATTTGGATCAGAAAGCACATAAAAGGGATGTTCAGATGATGAAACCGTGAGGAGAAGAAAGCATTGCCGTGCATCAGCCTGCTGACATCTCGCTGCATGCATGGCACTGTGACAGAGCTTTGATTATCTTTCTTTCATAGAAATATGGAATCCTAAGCTCTTCAAAAGAATCGGGTAATCTTAGAACTCTGGGATTAGTCATTTAATTTGTTTGGCATAAAAAAATGATTAAAAAATTGCTAAAAGGTAATTCTAATTCAAAATAAAAATATGAGAATTTGACTTGAAAATCCCAACAAAAATAAAATATAAAAAGGATATGTAAGTTTTGCCTTCTCATGTACTGTATTTGAATTAATGAAGACAAGAATCAGATTCAAACTAGATCAGTGAAGAAAAGTCTGTACTACCAGAAAGGAACCAAAAGAGAACTAAAGACTCTGCACTGCCTCCTCCTCAACAGTCTTGGAACAGATCGAAACTCCCCCGGAGCAATTTTCATACATATTCACAAAACTATAGTCATCACAATAGAAAATGAATTTTTTTCTCAATGACAAGTTATAAAATATGAGCCTAAATCTTAAAAGACGAAGTGCATTAATGGCTAGGTAACAACCAGCTTAGCACTCAGAGCTGCCAAATTAGGCCTAGCTACTATGCCTGTACCATTGTCTAAACACATGAAGAGGCACCGAAGCTGGCAGTGCATGAACAAGTCTCCAGGCTGGCAGTGCATGAACAAGTCTCCAGGCTGGCAGTGCATGAACAAGTCTCCAGGGGTATAGCTGAGTCCAGAGCGCTCTGAGAGTACATCATCTGATAGATATCCTTTTGATGCACACTTTCCTTATAAAGAAGCACTTCAAATAAATGTACAGTGTATCAGTATTATTGACAACTGTAAATTCATTTCATAAGACAGCATTGAAAGTCATAACACTGGGAAAATTTCAATATGTGCATCAATGATGCATATAGGATTATCCAAGGCACTTGAAAGTTTCCAGGTTACCCCTTCAACAAACTAACAAACCTATCAGATATAACATCTAGCATTTCAGTTTCATTTCAGTTTTTAGTAATGAACTGCTATCAGATCATCTATACTTCATACTGAAAATTCCTCATGAGCCTCTGAACTACCTGGTAGATCTAAGACAAACCACTACCTGTACCAGTGTAAAGATCATACACATGCAGGCACCAGATTGAGTCAGTCACGCCTGAAGTGGTCTCCTAGTGCCTAAAGACTGTAGACAGATGGTGCAGTGTACCTGGCGCCCATCACCTGATAGCTGCTCAACTTTACACATCACTTACAGGTCGTTAGCTTGATCCCCACATCCTGTTCATTACCATATGTAATAAACTTCATATTGCTTTCACTGGATGAACATGTTGCCAGAAACACTGATGCTTTATGATCTCAGGACCGGGAGGAAATGTAACTGAACAAATAAGATATTACATTACTATCAGAAAGCTCAAGGTGTGTACAGGTATTACTAATTTGAAATAGTTCTTTTGACACTTAAGATGCTAATGAACTCATTAGGTTTTGATTGCCCTTGTTTAGCCTACAACCATACAATCATAGATAATACTCCTTGTTTATGATTCTTAGGGTAATGTGGGAGAAACATTATGAAATTTTTTCCCAGATGTGTCATTACCACAATAGACCCATAGAAATGATTTTACTAGACCATTACTTTTTATTCAAGATCATATGACCAAAGATCTGTCACAAAACCAGACATACCAAATATTTGCCTTGAAACCATTGCTAGACTTCCTGAATATCAAAGCAAAGTTAGAATAATACCTATAGATCAATTGTAAGTGGATACATATAAGATAGAGACAAGAGATGAGATGCGCAGTTACATGAGCAGGTCCAGCAACCTCTTCAGGGTTCAGCCAAACACTGAACCTTATAGAACACCTTGGCCAAGGATTGAGGGATAACAACAGCTCCTGGTTTCTAATTGCAAACATCTGGCACCTAAAACTTTACTAACTGATTACCAATATATTTCCATTAGATAGTAAACAAATGTACAAAAGTACAAGAGATTGTACTATTGCAGGGCGATCCAAAATATAGAAAGGTTGAGTATCAATCTCCTGGAACCTATGTCTTCTGGTGATCCACTGGAAACAACACACCAGCATACATGTACAGGGCTAGGTCTCCAGGTCTTCTTCAGACTCTCGTCTTTGACAGGTTGTGTTAAGACTTTCAGTACTAATATATCTGGACGGTAAAGCTGAGTGTGAAAATGGATGCAGCAATTACTTACGAAGACCCAGGACCAAGCTGTAGCTTAATGACAAATGCTACCAAATACTCCAAGACTACAAAACTAATGGCATGTCCAAATTCAATTTACACTTTTTGGAGAGGAAATTGCAAGATCTCCCGAAAACAATTGGAACTATTATTGGCAGTGGCGCTACTGTTAAAAGAGGATTTGCAGGGAAACTGCTTCTCTGCTGGACTAGAGATAATTGTCACCACTGGCTACATGCACCATATCAATCCAAAATAATAATTTGATTTCATCATTTAATTCAATTCATCAGTTTCCGCTATTTGCCACTGATTTGAATATTGTAATTTTATATTGGAACAATTAATGCCAAAATGTCCAAAGGCTTATCCAATAATTCTGCACTTAATAGCATGTCAACACAATGTCAAGTTAATGTTGTTTAAAAAAAACTTCTCAATTTAAGAGCTTTTTATTTTTGTAATGCAAAGACACAGTTGGGGCTTGGTTAGATTAGGAGTAGGGGTCTAATGTAGCACAGCCAATCAGCTTCGTGGCAATCGTACCATCAAAGAAAAACAGTAATTCATCTCTAAGTACTTTGTCAAATAAATTATTGATGCATCATTAGACATAACGAAGGCATGATATGGAGGCCTGTATGAAGATATGTGCAATCTAATCTAAGCAATGTACTCTAGCTGTCAGATTGGGGCCGATAGTTGTGAAGCAATCTCATCCCTCGGGATCCGTCACAAGCCTTGTGATACAGAGTTGTCTAACTTGGGTACGAGGGATCTATTGGATCCCTCATCTGCAGTTTGGGGCGAGCAAGAACAATACATCTTGACAACAACCATCAGAATACTTATAATTCTTATTGGTCATATTTTATGACAACTATTATGGTATGAATAAGGAAAGAGAGAGATCTAACAATTTTGTTATAGATTAACAGAGAAAAATATTAAAATGCTTATAATATATACAAAATATCCTTTTCCAAAGACTAGCAACTTTTACTCAGGACAGTTTTTAAAAATTTCATGTTCTTTATTTTGCAATTGATGTGTCAAAATAGACCTTGCTGCAAGACAGATACCATTCATAAACTTGTTAATGTGACCTTTTGGTTTTGTTTGGTTGTTTTATCTCCTATTAATGGACCTTTAAGCTCACAATGCTTTGTCAGTTGTATGAGTGCAAGAAAGTTGATAATGCAATATGTCTGACCACCGGTTTGAGCAGGTAAGTGAGAGCGTCTTGTCAGCAAACTGATGTCAGTGTACAGATCATACTCATGTTTCCATGTGGACTTATTCTACATTAAAATACCTCTGGAATTATAATATAGACAGATGAAAAGATATAAAAACAACCTAACTTTCACAAACACATATTCATACCAAGAACAATCATATGATATTTTACCAGTTAAAAATGATATTTAAAAAATATATTTAAACTCAGTATAGCATCAGAATAAAAAAACAAGATGTTTCAACTGAACTGTTTAATCTATCTCTTTCAAGGCATAACAGTTTATTTAGCATGAAATGATATGTATCCCAATGGCAATGTGTCATCTGATATCAATTATATTAACATGGGTTGATAAAAGTTACAAATATCAGAGGCATGCCGATATATTTGATATCAGAAGACACTTGGAAGAAATTCTCTATAACACCACAATCTTTACCACTGTCTTGGTTATCTTACATTTGTATTTGGCTAAACACAAAGTGAGACAGGACCTACAAATGCTAAATCTGACTCAAGTAATAAGATGTTTGGAAGAAGAAAAAATACTGATCCTACAACCTTGTTCTTGCCACATGAAATATCCAGTTTAATTGAGGAGCTGCATGTACAGCAAGCCCCTCCCACTAAACATCCTCCTCTATTGTAGGACTTCAGAACTATTCTTTGAGTACAAAGATTTGTCCAATAAAACGATGGTGTTTGATGTTTAATACTTAGAAAAAGAGTATATGTGAAGGTTTAGGAGGGTAGAAGGAGGGAAACCTCTCTCACATGCATGTTTTACATTACCAATGAGCACGTAGAAGAGATGAAAGACACAAGGACTCTGTACACAAATACTGCACTGGGTCTGTGGAACTCTTTAACACTTCAGCGCCCGTGGGTGGCCAAGTAAACACCGGACAATGAAGCTAATGGTCAAGCACTGCATGGACACAGGCCTTGGTGTTAGAGAAAACACATCATATAAAACATTGGCCATTTAGTCAGTTCATTAAGAGAACTGTTGGGCATGCTTGAGGTACTCCATGGAACAACAGCCATTTTCATCTCTTTCTGGCATCAGGATTTGTTGAGTGGGCACCGAGAGGAAGTGCTAATAGTCAGTGATTGGTGGTGGAAATCATTCCATGGTTCTATACTTAACTGGTTAATGTATATATTTGATAATAAATATGATAGCAACTACATCCTTATATCCCCGAGGATCATACTGCCTACGTATTTACCAGTCAGACTTATAGCACTAGGTGTAGTTTATTGTGTGTCGTTTCATTTTATTGCTATCCACGAAAACATAAACACTACAAACATTAACTTGAAATATCTTGTTTCAAAGGTTGTTTTTAAATGTTATCACATTTGAATTCTCACCTTTCTGGTGGCATGCTGATTTTAAT
Source organism: Phorcus lineatus (assembly GCA_921293015.1). NCBI lineage: Eukaryota > Metazoa > Mollusca > Gastropoda > Trochida > Trochidae > Phorcus > Phorcus lineatus. The sequence continues at coordinate 18,625,493 of OV121098.1, read as the reverse complement.
TCCTTAACTTTCATTTTCAAAACATTCACCAACTATATTATAAGAATTGATAACTGATGGAAAGCAGCTACATATGGCAGTGTTTCAAAGCGTGGTAATTATTACAATGTAATAACTGGCAGGGAGGTGAATGTCATCATCAGCGGATAGCAAGATATACAAGGTATCTGGACTCATCACACAAGATATACAAGGTATCTGGACTCATCACACAAGATATACAAGGTATCTGGACTCATCACACAAGATATACAAGGTATCTGGACTCATCACACAAGATATACAAGGTATCTGGACTCATCACACAAGATATACAAGGTATCTGGACTCATCTCATCACACAAGATATACAAGGTATCTGGACTCATCACACAAGATATACAAGGTATCTGGACTCATCACACAGATATACAAGGTATCTGGACTCATCACACAAGATATACAAGGTATCTGGACTCATCACACAAGCTATACAAGGTATCTGGACTCGACACACAAGATGTACAAGGTATCTGGACTCATCACACAAGATATACAAGGTATCTGGACTCATCACACAAGATATACAAGGTACCTGGACTCATCACACAAGATATACAAGGTATCTGGACTCATCACACAAGATATACAAGGTATCTGGACTCATCACACAAGATATACAAGGTATCTGGACTCATCACACAAGATATACAAGGTACCTGGACTCATCACACAAGATATACAAGGTATCTGGACTCATCACACAAGATATACAAGGTATCTGGACTCATCACACAAGATATACAAGGTATCTGGACTCATCACACAAGATATACAAGGTATCTGGACTCATCACACAGATATACAAGGTATCTAGACTCATCACACAAGCTATACAAGGTATCTGGACTCAACACACAAGATATACAAGGTATCTGGACTCAACACACAAGATATACAAGGTATCTGGACTCATCACACAAGATATACAAGGTATCTGGACTCAACACACAAGATATACAAGGTATCTGGACTCAACACACAAGCTATACAAGGTATCTGGACTCATCACACAAGCTATACAAGGTATCTGGACTCAACACACAAGATATACAAGGTATCTGGACTCATCACACAAGATATACAAGGTATATGGACTCATCACACAAGCTATACAGACAGACAGACAGTATTTATTCAGTATTCAAGGCCATGGCCCAAATTACAATAACTATTACAAATCCATGTGCTGCTGGTAAACTTGTAACAAGATACAAGTTATAGGAATTGGACAAGCGTTCGTAAAATACCTGAAAGATTTCAACAATTTTCATAAATACTATACAATCAAATTTCTGTATTTAAATCTATACAAGCTATTGAATGAAAGTTTACATATTTCGAATTTTACGAGCCTGCAAAAGGAATTTAGCAATATTCACTATAACATTTTCATTATTACAAGACATAAGTCTTACAAACTCTTCCTTACTAGATTTGATAAAATCATCATGGTGAAAGTAATCTTTTCTTGCATCCTTGTAGAGTTCACAAACCATTAACAGGTGATATTCATCTTCAACTAGTGATATTCCTTTGCTATGACAATATAAGTAGACTCTATTACAATATTCTGTATCATTATGTCTTCCTGTTTCAACAGCAAGTTTGAAATTATTACATCTAAATTGACTCAAAATATGTTTATAGTACAATGGAATATCTAAGGAAAGATATCTTTCAACTTGCAACATTCTATACAAGGTATCTGGACTCATCACACAAGATATACAAGGTACCTGGACTCATCACACAAGATAAATAAGGTATCTGGACTCATCACACAAGATATACAAGGTATATGGACTCATCACACAAGCTATACAAGGTATCTGGACTCATCACACAAGATATACAAGGTATCTGCACTCATCACACAAAATATACAAGGTACCTGCACTCATCACACAATTAAGATATACAAGGTACCTGCACTCATCACACAAGATATACAAGGTATCTGGACTCATAACACAAGATATACAAAGTATCTGGACTCATCACACAAGATATACAAGGTATCTGGACTCATCGTACAAGATATACAAGGTATCTGGACTCATCACACAAGCTATACAAGGTATCTGGACTCATAACACAAGATATACAAGGTATCTGGACTCAAAACACAAGACCCACATGTTTACATATATACACACCATCAGAATTCAACTAATGTCTTTTTAAAAACTTGATGTCAGCTTGAAGCACCAAATTTATCTTTTTTAACAAAAAAGAGTCCTGAAATTTCTGTGTAATTCAGTGTGAGTCCTGTCTAAGTCATTAAGCAGACCTCCTAACAGCCATTTGCTGACTGTACAGTCTATAGGCCAGGTATTGCCTCCATTATTCCATGACTTTATCAGCGGTGAGAGAGACGAGGCGTTTAACACCTCTCCAAAGCACGGCTAAGTGAGTCCTAAGTACTGCTGATCTGCCCCATTACAGGGTCACAAGTATGTCGATTGTCAACCCATCTGTGGGTCTCTCTACCATACCCTCGAGTCACATACAGGTCTTTGATGAAGGTTGCTAGAACGTTCACAAGAACAACAATCCTTATGAACCAAAACCACAGAAAATGCACTGTCTGAATTCCATTAAGTTTCAGATAGTTTTCAACACCATCATTCATTCATCATTTGTTGCATACTGATGGTTTTTATAGCTTTTGTTATGTTTTCATAACATCCGCTAGGAAACATATTGTTTCAAAATATCAATTTGAAAAGATTGAATAAGACAATGCAAACAATTGACCCATAGTCCAGGAAATGAAAATGCTTGTCTATACACTAAATATTTTTAATAGTTATTAAACTACATCTACAGTGGCATAATCTTAAGAAAAATATATTTTCTAAAACCTCATGGTATGGTTTTAAACTTTTAAACATACACCATATTTTTCCATAAAAGCATAAGTTAAATTGAAAATTTAGAGTGTAAGAAGCTCTATCTTGATTTTGCGACTTGAATGTAATCTTTGGTATTTTGTTTCTTACTTCTTGCCTCCAAGTAGCATAAACCAATGAAGCTGAACCCTGAGGTGTGAGACACTTGCAGAATGTTGTCATAACTTGTTGTTTACTATTTCCTGTTTTTTTACAACCAAATGTGGGGTTTTAATGTAATGTAATTTAATATTATTATGTATTTCTTCCAAAAATGTACAGGCATATTATCAAATATTCCACTTGTAGGTACTAAAATACTTACTACTGTTAATAAACAGGACTTTTTTCCCATAGGTGCAGATAGATTAAGATTATGATAGTTTTCTATAGAATTTCTACAAAACAGGGGCTGATACTGAGTACTGATGGAAGAAAACTCTCCACAGAAGAAGTCATACAAAGCAGTGAAACCTGATCTTCTCATGCAACTACTGAAGCACCGACGGTTCAGGGCTCAACTAAGTGTACGTGCAACTATTGAAGCACCGATGGTTCAGGGCTAAACTATACATACTTGCAACTATTGAAGCACCGATGGTTCAGGGCTCAACTATACATACTTGCAACTATTGAAGCACCGATGGTTCAGGGCTCAACTATACATACATGCAACTATTGAAGCACCGATGGTTCAGGGCTCAACTATACATACATGCAACTATTGAAGCACCGATGGTTCAGGGCTCAACTAAGTGTACGTGCAACTATTGAAGCACCGATGGTTCAGGGCTCAACTAAGTGTACGTGCAACTATTGAAGCACCGATGGTTCAGGGCTCAACTAAGTGTACGTGCAACTATTGAAGCACCGATGGTTCAGGGCTCAACTATACATACATGCAACTATTGAAGCACTGATGGTTCAGGGCTCAACTATACATACATGCAACTATTGAAGCACCGATGGTTCAGGGCTCAACTATACATACTTGCAACTACTGAAGCACCGATGGTTCAGGGCTCAACTACATGTACGTGCAACTATTGAAGCACTGATGGTTCAGGGCTCAACTATACATACATGCAACTATTGAAGCACTGATGGTTCAGGGCTCAACTATACATACATGCAACTATTGAAGCACCGATGGTTCAGGGCTCAACTATACATACTTGCAACTATTGAAGCACCGATGGTTCAGGGCTCAACTATACATACATGCAACTATTGAAGCACCGATGGTTCAGGGCTCAACTATACATACATGCAACTATTGAAGCACCGATGGTTCAGGGCTCAACTATACATACATGCAACTATTGAAGCACCGATGGTTCAGGGCTCAACTACATGTACGTGCAACTATTGAAGCACTGATGGTTCCATGTTGTTGTCATAATGTTTGGTGTTACCATGTTGTTCTCAAGATGTTGATTGTTACTATGTTGTTGACATGATGTTGATTGTTACCATGTTGTTCTCATGATGATCAGTGTTACCATGTTGTTCTCATGATGTTTGGTGTTACCATGTTGTTCTCATGATGTTTGGTGTTGCCATGTTGTTCTCATGATGTTTGATGTTACCATGTTGTTCTCAAGATGTTGATTGTTACTATGTTGTTGTCATGATGTCGATTGTTACCATGTTGTTCTCATGATGTTTGATGTTACCATGTTGTTGTCATGATGTTTGATGTTACCATGTTGTTCTCATGATGTTTGGTGTTACCATGTTGTTGTCATGATGTTTGGTGTTACCATGTTGTTCTCATGATGATCAGTGTTACCATGTTGTTATCCTGCCTCTCTGTTTTCAGAATGTTCCTGGATAAGGACTCAATGTAATTAAATAAAACTGAATGTCTGAGTGCCCAGTCATTACACACACATTTTGTTTGATGTTTCTGCCAGCATATGTTATTGTTCTTTACATAAACACTAACTTCATGACTTCCACACACTTCTTCTGACTGACAGACCACACACTCATCAGAATACACTTCCAGAGACATGAAAACAAACTAGTTCACACAAACACACGGATTGAAACAGAAAAACAGCCCTCCTCCCTCTGTATGGACATTGCAGGCATGGTATGAATGATTCTCACTGCTCATCTGACACACTGTTGTTAACCTGCTTTATATGGGGCTCTTTGAATCCATAGATTCCAGACATTATAAGTTCATGCCCCCTTCCTACCAGAAATACAAAAAGAGCCATAAAGATCAATAGGGTGTTGAGATAAGTAAATACATGACAAGGCCATGAACAATAACTCTCTGCCTTCTAACACTCATTGAAATACACAACACTTAAAATTACTTCTCAAAGTCCCCTCCCTGCATCCTCCCTTTCTTTTATTTAAACCCCCCCCTCCCCCCCCCCCCCCCACCCCCACTCCTTCAAACAACCCCAGAAAGCAATACTTACACCTCTTCTCACACATAATTCTCTAAATATTCAACACTTAAGCCCTCTTATCAACTTGAACATGCCCTCCGAAAATCTCTTCAAACCACATACGGTATTCCAACCTCTTTGTTATCTCACTGCAAACACTGTCCTACAAACAACTGCTGTTCCTTCATCCCTCCATCAAACCTTCCATCCATCCCTCCTTCCCTCCTTCATTCCCTCCCTCCAACCCTGCCTCATTCCCTCCCTCCAAATACCCCCATTTAGACCTAAAGGCAAGAGATACATAAGGAGGTCGCTTCCAGAAAACAATTGGTGGCTCATCCCCCAAACAAGAGAGCCAAGCTTTGATCCTCGGCTGAGCGGTTCCACCGGGCCAGCGCTAACAGCCTGCCTCTAATATTAACCACATGTTGTGCAAGGGCTTCTCTGCTAGCACAACAAGCCATGGGTCCTCTAATGATTTATATGGTGGAATCAGTTAGGTGTGAAATACAGATGTAAATATCAGCACACACCATTTCACAGAGAGCACATGGTAACTAGCAGTATTAGTAACAAGCCATCAGTTTGTTCTATGTTCTGAATGATATTTGTTAGGGGAAGTGCCAAATGCATCTTGGATGTGAATAGCAGGAGAAGATAGATGTGACTGGAGGTTTGGTTCTTGAAAAGTGCTGGGTTATACTCCTCACTCTGTCATGATGCTCCAACAAGCATTCCAACTGAAGTGTGTTCATTATCTGAGCTTGATGGTAGCTCTGCAGTCCTCATGATAGCATTCAAATCTGAAAGTCTGTTAAAAAAGCTAATCAACCACTTAATAGGTTTGACAAATACTCTCATTATACAGCCAATAAAACCTCGTATGAGTAAGAAAATACAGTAAATGGATTAGATGCAATAGCAGCTAGTTTTCAATTACAAGTATAACTACAAGTGTATTCTCACAGGACTCAAACTACAGACTACAGTGGCTGCCAGATCCCTATATATACATAAAGAATAAGATGAGCATACAGTGAGCATACTATAGCAAGTCTTACTATATTAAAGTCTTAGTATTAGATTGTTTGATAAGCTTTCAGAACAAAAATGAACATGTAAAATATACCAAAACAGATCAATGTGTCATGAGAATCATAAGGGGACAATTGCACCTTCTTCAATTGTAATCTTCTACCTTCTAGAAACTTAGCCAATTTTGAGGCTAGGCTTACAACAGATCTTAGGGTGGCAGAGATTGGTTAGTATAATACTTAAAACCATACCAAAACCAGTCGTTAAACTCTATACCCACGGTCTGGTCGATACACAAGCATATCATGTGTTGTACATCAAACCAGATTGTGTATTCACAGCTGAACTGGATCTGGGTACAATTCATACTGGGTGGGTATGTTCATATCACATAGGCTAGTTTAATGGCAGGGAGCTAACTCATCGAACCAGTCAGACTTGTTTAGCAGTGAAACATGCGAGAGTTGCTAATATTTGTAAACCAAAGTTAATACTGTATCAAATTACAACACATTTAATCGTCATAAAGCTGCTCAACCAATTTCCCTAAAGACATTTGAGTGATATGATATATCATAGATAATTAATCAGTTATATAAACATTTCAAATGAGTTTCAAACTTTTTACTGTAGGACTTCTTTTTTCTTCTTTTCAATCAGCTTCATAAGTAAAATTTGAGATAAAAAAAAGGATATTTCTAAACAAAAATATTTTGAACAAGTTGCATATCATCTGCATGAAATCAAATCCCAAAAGTTCACCAACAGCCCCCAGCATCCAATCTCTGTATGAAAGTGAAACTAATCTGTATGCTCAAGTGTAGCTCCCCTAATATTCATCATATATTCATCAACAGAGAGAAACATGAAGGTTGACAAACCTTCATAACTTTTCACATTACATAAGACTTACAAGCAAATTTTCTCTTTTTATCTGATAATAGTGTTCACACAACATTCTGTATGTACTTTACACTAGTAAATGCTTTGGAAATTTGATTTATAGCCTCTGTATGCTAGCGGCATTCAACTATCAAGCTAGAAAGATTCCACATCAGTTGAAATGAAAATAGATAACCTCACTAGCTCAGCCCTCATTCAATCATCAAATAATGAGTAACATCTTGTTAACCTGTAGTCTGCCATTATCAGAAAATTCAACGGTCGCCTACCTTTAGAGAGTGCATTGTCAATTCAGTATATTATCTTAGTAAGTGACAAAAGATTTATGAAAATTTGTCAAACAGTTTCGTTAAAGTCATCAGCCAGCTAAAGTGTTTGAAAACCCTTTTTTTAATTGTAAAAATCACACTCATTGTGACAACACTGCAAGCTCATTCCTTGAAAATGCTCCTGATATTCAGGAAAATAATATTTGAAAGTTATTGTGATCATGGAATATTGTATCATTTAGAGCAACTTTTTTCACACATTACCTTATCTAAAGATTTGACATCTTAGAATTTATTTTGATTTTTTTAATTTTCAAGCAAATACATAGATTATAGATAAGCCTGGAAGACAATCTACTCATGTTTTAAAATTCTCTTGGTAATACATCACTGAGGAGCTAATGAGGGCCCCTTCTATCTGACCCAACTCACTACCTACATTCGGAATATCCCCTTCTCCCAAAAGGCCGCCGCTACAAAGTTCCAGTATTGAAAACTAAAAACACAATATCTCTATTGAAAATGTGAAAATAATTGATTCATGTACTGATATAAAAATATCATGTGATTGTATAAATGTTTTCAAGCTCTGTTGATGTAAAACAAATTCCTGGAAAGGCTATAAATTATTATTATTATCATTACTTCTAACACACAGCCTGACCAGCCTGTCCAGGAGTGAGGCGCCAGGGTCTGTGAGGAGCAGGTGGAGAATAGTCCCTATACTAAATCTTACACATCTGCAAGATTGTATTTTCCCAAATTACGGTCATGTAAAATTTAAGGCAAACATAAATGCTAAGTATCTAAACATATACACTGAATTAATCATCTGTTAACTTAAAAAGTTGAGTTAAAAGATATTTGATACCTTTGAAACAAGAGTCAAATTCAGATAAGAGTCTCGTGCAAACAATGTTAGCTATCCTGAGTAACTAAGTTTCCATGACAGTTAGCAGACAGAAGCATCTCCACTCAAAGTCTTGAATCTAGGGAGAAAAACAGATAATGAGCTACTCAAACTAATGACTTTGAATCAAAGTGACTGATTCTCTGCTTGTGTCAGTGAATTAGGATTACAAGAAGCATTCTGACTGTCCTCGTTGGTCACAGGAAGTGTGCAGACATCCAGAACAAGATAGCATGTAATTAGGAGAAGTCCCTGTTCACGCATGCACATGCATTGTGCGCAGTAATGCCCTGGAGGAAGTCATGTCATCAGGTCGGGTCCACAGGCAGGGAACAATGCTGGTGGTGCACAGCCTAATGGACGGCTGATAGTGTAAACACGAGACTAATTTGAAGAGGTTAAGGACAAGCCAATTGTCCAGATCAACAGTCCTGGACAATAACTGGACCACGATGGATGGTCATTTCACTTGAGCGGAGGAATTAATCCAATGTTCAAGTTGAAGTCAATTTGATCTGAGGAGAAACTTGAGACTGGAGGCAATGTCTGCGGGTTGTGAATAGTTCAGGGGATGCAAGTTAGTACTGAGAATGATTTGCCATGGGACATTTGTTCTGTCCACTGAAATCAGTGTAGGCAGAGAATTTTTAAATAACCTGCATGTGTTTTGTTTTGAATTGTGATTTCTGCACAGAGCTTTGAGATGTCCACAATTGTTCATGGTTGCCCAGTGAGAGTAACTAGTCCTGGCCTTGCACATAAGATTTATAAAACTCAAGGAGTCATGAGGTTAATCAATGTTTGTGGGGGTGTTGGCCTGCACCGGCCTGACAAATGAAGCCTGTAATCACATGTGACTGTGCATGGATTCAACAGTAACCAATATCCATGTCCATCTCCGATCACACTCTGACACTAACTTAACAGGAGTGGCTAGTGATGTGTGAAGAAGATATAAATTCACCAACAGGACACTGTCACTAGATATTATCATGTGAATTGATAGTCTCACTAGATATGGTCATGTGAGTTTATGATCTCACTAGATATTGTCATGTGAGTTTATGATCTCACTAGATATTGTCATGTGAGTTTATGATCTCACTAGATATTGTCATGTGAGTTTATGATCTCACTAGATATTGTCATGTGAGTTTATAGTCTCACTAGATATTGTCATGTGAGTTTATGGTCTCACTAGATATTGTCATGTGACTTTATAGTCTCACCAAATATTATTATGCGAGTTTATAGTCTTACTAGATATTGTCATGCAAGATAGTGTAGAGCATAGAACAATCAATATTTCAGCTCACAAAAAATTGTCATGTGTCAATCTAATCTAAAGTTTACAATGTTTGCAAGAAGGGATGAAGGGACAAAAACACATAGAAGTCTTCCAACAAATCATGATACAAAATGGTACACTAATTTTGCACTCACACATATTCACTCTTAATATTCCCAAATGTCCTTGCCATTAATAGATTGAGTCTCAATACAGGTTCTATGTGAAAGCTCATATATGTAGATCTAAATTCTCAGAATTTTTCTGCCTTTTGCCTAAGTGTTAGCTACACATCAGAACTGCGGAACACTGATTTGTAGCACGTTTGATAACATGAGCCTTAACGATTAACTTTATGTAACTATTGGCCTGAGATGCTGTGACTATGTTCTTCCATATCTGACACGAACACATGATAAATCTCCATTTCAATTTGTCAACTGAACGTAACTTACAATAAAGACACAGGATAAAAGGCATCAAACGTGAAAACCACAGGTTGCACTAAGAAGAAGTTTTTCTCAGTTTGTAGGCCATTGGATCATGTACAATAAATAATGATGATAGAGTTTACATGGCAACATACAGACATTCAACATTAAGTTTATAACAGATCCACATTTAAGAGCTAACTTGATAAATTTTGCGCAAGTTCATCATCATATGACATTAATAACTTGATCATTTTACAATTGTTTGTAAGTGTATTCTGTTCAGGTAAATAATCATTTCTAAGTATTGTATATCTATTTCATTCAAGAAGGAAGGAGACTTCATTTTCATTATTACCGTTATTACACATCTAACAAATAGTATCAGAGCTAACAGTTTCTCTCCATCTAATGTTACATTCTAAAAGTAATACAATGAATCTTAGAAGGCATAAATATCTCCTTATGTCTCTTACATTAATTCTCAAAATACAATGATCAATGGGAAAAGGTTATATTATACTTTTGAAAAGTGTGAGACTTTAAGAATTCATAATATTGCTACTTAAAATATCTTTTGAGCAATCAATTAACCTCTGCTTTAATGATGACAAAAATGTCTATTAAGACGTCCAGCACTCAGTCCTCCACAGCAAATAGGGTTGCCAAGATCATGGCAGATTCAAACACCGGATTTCTCCATCTGAATATATATCAGCAGAGCTGAGTACAAGAGAGAAGCGTCAAGAAGCCATGGGTGTAACTAAGTTATGATGTTCTTGATATCCTTGCACCATCTTCTGCAGTTCTCTATTGCAAGTACCAATAGTACTGTTAGATAATGAATCCATATATGAAACCTTTAAATCTGACGGATCAACTCTGTTGCATTCAACCAAGCCAGACCATGTAAGGAAGACTCATCAAGACCTGATGTAAAGCGGTCTGCACGCACACTGAGTATCAGTTCCATGTAACTCAGCTCTGTTTGTTTCTGCAGCCTGTTTGTACACCGGTCCACAAGGTTCATAGGGGGCAATCCCACAGGTATGTGCTTTATTCCACTCCTCCTCACCTTTCATCACCGCCCATTAGTCCAGCAGAAACATGCCATACCTGTACTCACACCTGGGCTTTCAGAAACATCGATCAGGAATACACTGTCCAGTACTGAGTCAAGTCCAACAACCAGGGGCATTTACAAGTCACATGTCACAAAACGCTCAAAGGGTATCGTGTTATGCCATATTTGGCATGTATGTTTCAGCACTTTTTCGAAAACCTTTGCAATATTGATTTAAACAATATCTTATTTCCATAAAAACATGTAATACACAACATTCAGAATATATTTATACAAAAAGGAAAAAGGATTAGCAAACAGGCAGCAAACAAATGCCTATAAATATGCTTCTCCTGAAACAGACATGAAGCGACTAAGATGTCAAATACATGGATGGAAATATATATTTGCAATTATTCTTTCAAAACTCAAATTCATATTAAGCATTGTCTACCTTTGCATTTGGTACCGATTTAATAAAAGAGTTATAAAACTCGGTTGGTATCATTTATGAAATGATATACAGATATTATTAGGGATTTGTTAGCACTCAGTGACAAGGATTTGTCGCTGCTCAAGATAAATTTTAACGTTATATCGTTTTTAAAAAAGTATTGATTTGATCGGAATCTATCATATTTAAAGAAGTAATGAAAAGGATCCTCCCTTATGTTTCCACAAGAACAGACGCGATTTACTGATAACCCTCTATCAAACAAATGTGAATTGAGATTGCTGCAACCGAGGCGCATGCGGCAGAGAAGAATTTGACTTCGCCTTGGACCATAAGGTGTATAATATTTAAATGTAGGAGATAAAGTCCTGTCACATGAAATCAAAGTTTTAAATTGTGTCATTGAGGCTGCATTTCTAATGGTTGTATCCAGCAAGTTCAAAGCATTAACAGTTGATGGAAGAAAAGAGTTATTAAAATGAGACAAACACCCAGAAGTGCCTCGTAGATTTTCGGAATTTCGTAAATTATAACTGCTTACATCAGAATCATTTGGTGGAACCCATATTGACAGATATTGTGGAGTTAATCCATACACCATTTTATGGAATATACATAATTTGTGAAAGTGGCACCTTTCAATTAACGAAAACAACTGTGTTTCAGTATATAGTTTTTTGGTGACTTGTGCCCTTAACTGCACCTGAGATGGTCCTCAGAGCGTTTAAATGTAATTTTTCTAACATATTAGTTTGCAATATTGGCCATGAATTATTTAAAAGACTTTTTCATGAATATTTTTTTTAACTCATTTAAAAAGAAGTTGTTATCCAGATGTTTCATGGATATAGAGTCATCACTTCTTTGATGTTTAATAAAGATTATATTATCCACATAGCTCATTGGTAAAGAAGTTCTAAAGTTCTACTGCCATCGCTTCTTTGAGAAATGTCAGATGTTCTTCCCACATTGTTGTTATGCAAAGGACTCCCATGAGGACACCTGCTCAAAGTCTCTACATGCACTTACAGCAGACAGGATTCAAACCCAGAACATTGGAACACCAACGTTACACCCTAAAACCAACAGATCAAAGAGATGATATCATTCACTGTGGTATGTGGGTCAGAATAAGTTGGTTAAAGCTCAAATCCCCTCATTTCAAACAGATAGATAAGGGGTTTAGATTACCTCCCCTCTATACTTACAGTCTAGATATACATTCACTACGTACATATATGCACTGGCTCTGTCACTCACCGGAGCACCTGTCCACTCAATCTCATTACAGGTATCATATCAAGGTGCTGGAATCTGGTTATTTAGAGTTTCTGAGCGACTTCATAACAAATACATTTATTTTGCTTTTACTGTTATACTCTCCAATTGATTCAATTTCTATAAAAAAAAACAAAAAAACATTTGATATAATGTTTCAAAATAATAAATAGTAAACACATCAGATGATCATATATTGCAATCTGAGGCTTTCTTTCTTTGAATCCTAAGAATCTTGCAGCAATAATATGCATTGAACTGAAATTGACAAGATGGCTGCACGAAATGCTTTTTCGGAGCTGACCATGAGATATAGAGGCTAGAGACATCACTTCAGCTATGTGATGCAATCTTAACTGCCCTCTTTAAGAATTCTTTCTGAAATTGTTTGTAAGCCACAGGCTTTTAAAAGAACGTTCAATTTGTCTCCACTACCTTGCAGTGACAATATAAGTAAGTACTTCCGACATGCATGGCCACAAAAACCTTTCCCACAGACACGTCTCCCAGAATGCGCAGGTGAAGTGGAGAACTAATCAGAAGCAATGAAGGTGTATGTCAGGTGTCACATAGATATGGCGGGTATGATGACAGATCAGTATGTACTCCAAGTTGCAGACTACAGGGAAACTACCTGTGTCTCTCCTGTCACTTATATCTACTTGTCTGCCTGTTTCATGCTTGGTTTTGTTGTGCCGTTTACTTGTCAGTATCATCTTCTAAATGGCGACATTCTGAATAATATTATCAATATTGACCACCCATTTTTATCTATTGAAAATACTGAAGTGAAATATTCATACTGCAATTCAAGTAGATAAGATGATATGGTGATTATTTCACAATGGCAAGTATGTTTGCACAACAATGGGGAATAACCAGAAAAGCAAATCCTTGGGTTAATCGGAAGGTATCAAAGTGATAGAAATTCAAAACTAGAGGCACATGAAAATGTGTTCCTTTCATCCTCAGAAAAACCGTTATTTCTTAAAATGTTCTCTTGACTAAGATTTATAGCAATAAGAAATCTATCTCCACAAAAATAACATGTCGATCCAACTGTCCATGTTTGCTTCTCATTATACAGGTTTTACCCGATAATTCACATGCAGATTCATGAGTTCAGAAGACTATGTTTGCCTACGATGATAACTGATGTGTATTTTTGTAATATCCAGAGATATGACTAATACCTCCATGCACATGTTTACATAATCCAATTATGCTCTGAGCTATGTTTATTTTCAGTTTAATTACTTATGGCAGCTGTTGTTATATTTTCATGGGAGCAGGACTAATGCTCATTACACAACAAGAATTCCCAGTGCCGGAACGATTATGATTAGTTGTTCTGTACTACCAGAAAATATTGACAAAAAGTCCATCAAGGCAGTGTAATGAAAACATAGTTTCTTTCATTGAAGACCCTTTTTCCAATAGTGGATCCTACAGACTGAAGCTTTTCAAAGCAATTTTAGGACTAAAAACCCATTTTAAACAAGGTTCAATGAGGTATTTCACCAACATCAAATCTGACAGTATGACAACTCTACTAATTCTAGGCAACAGTATCAGCAATTCCAGTTCATAGTCATATGGGGAACCTTAGAGGGACATGGTAAAAGGGAGTACAAGAGAGAGCGAGAGCAATGTGGCAGTACAGAGCTCATCAGTGTGGAGACAGGAGATACCAGCTGTTGAACATAGGTATGTGGGAAGTATGTGCACAAAGGTTCCACTCTCTCTTGTTACAGCAAGTGTCAATGTATCTTTGTCCCTCAACCGCTTACACCAAGTGTCAATGTATGTCTCTCCACTGTTTACACCAAGTGTCAATGTATCTGTCTCTCTACCGCTTACACCAATTGTCAATGTATGTCTCTCCACTGTTTACACCGAGTGTCAATGTATCTGTCTCTCTACCGCTTACACCAAGTGTCAATGTATCTGTCTCTCTGCCGCTTACACTAAGTGTCAATGTATCGGTCTCTCCACTGTTTACACCAATTGTCAATGTCTTTGTCTCTCTACTGCTCACACCAAGTGTCAATGTATCTGTCTCTCTACCGCTTACACTAAGTGTCAATGTATTTGTCTCTCTACCGCTTACTCTAAGTGTCAATGTATCTGTCTCTCTACCGCTTACACTAAGTGTCAATGTATCTGTCTCTCTACCGCTTACACTAAGTGTCAATGTATCTGTCTCTCTACCGCTTACTCTAAGTGTCAATGTATCTGTCTCTCTACCGCTTACACTAAGTGTCAATGTATCTGTCTCTCTACCGCTTACACTAAGTGTCAATGTATCTGTCTCTCTACCGCTTACTCTAAGTGTCAATGTATCTGTCTCTCTACCGCTTACACTAAGTGTCAATGTATCTGTCTCTCTACCGCTTACACTAAGTGTCAATGTCTCTGTCTCTCTACCGCTTACACCAAGTGTCAATGTATCTGTCTCTCCATGCACTGTTTACACCAATTGTCAATGTTTACCTGCCCCGATGAAATCTTAAAAAAAACATAGAGATACAGCTAATAAAATTACAAGATAATTCATTTTAAGTAAGTACCGGTAAGAAAAAGTGTAATGCATGAATATCAATTTGAGTATTTGACAGTTATTATGAATAAACTTATGAAATGTCGAAAGGCTCAGATTTCAATAACTTGTTGAGATCATTGCTTGTGAGTGATGTACAACTCTCCAATATGTCCCTATTGAATCAGTTTATCATTATCATTACATAAATGAAACTTACAGATTTTCTTAGATTCCCGTCTAAACTTCATTTTCTTTGTCTTCGATCACAAGTTCAGTATAAAAAATGATATGAATTATAGACTGTAATACTTGTGCAATTAAGTCATTATTTTGACATGCGTAGTTAAAATGTATTTCCATAAATGTACTTATAACCTTATTTGTTATGTTTGTATTAGAAGAAGCATTAATATAAGCTGTTTGCTAATCCTTTTTCATTATAGTTTGTATTTACTAAAATTTTAGTATTTCGTATTTCAATATTTCCCTATCATGTATTGTAAATCTTATTTCAAATCTGAAAAAAATTTAGATTTACACATATTGTTTCTAATAGTATGAGGTAATGTATTTTTTCAGATTATACTAAGATACAGAGATTAAGTTATTTTAACCTTAGGCTGATGTGGGTTTTTTTTAATGTTTTTGACAAAAACACAGTCAAAACCTTATATCAATGTTGTACTTACTGGGGATCTGTATCTTGCTAGTTCTCGATAGAGACAGAGAGAGAAAGAGAGAGACAGAGAGAGGGACAGAAAGAGAGAGACGGAAATAGAGAGACAGAGACTAAGAGAGACAGAGAGAGATATTGGAGAGAGGTATTCCCTCACAGACAAGGCATTCTGTCTCTGAAGCAGCAATTCTTTAAATTGCTCCCCTCAGCCACAGGGGCATGAAATGTGAATCCAAATGTAGTTTTACGCCTTGTCAATCTCTATAACCAATACTAGCATTGACGAGCTACAAACCAGGCCTAGGAAGCAATATTCCCCCAGTTATAGCAACAGAACCTCCATGTTCCCCTTGAACCCAGGTCATCCTGGTCTGATAGACTGGTCCTCTTGGTTGATGGAGATCTGAAGTGACATGCATCTCTAGTGGGGTCCATCAACGTTAGTGTGAAACATGGGCTTAGTTTCATGGACCAGAGGCACTAAGGAAACAGTTGAGCCACACCAAGTGTGTCAGACTGCTTTGTCCATTGCTGAGCTGTTATCTGTGAAGTTGAGCCCTTCATATTTCTAAAACTGAGTTGGAATGTCTATATTGCTAAACTGGCCCGTTTCTATGTCACACAGCTATTGTTGAAGTGATCTGTTCACTGCTTTTCTGATCTGCCCACTGCTGAGCCTGTCTCTCTACCACTGAGTTAGTCAGTCTACCATCAAACTAATCAAACTTTCTAGTGATAACTTCACATCTCTACTTGACAGGATAGCCAGAGGAGAGAAAAACCAATTAATGCCATTTAGTATAGCTAGTGCTATCTTTATCATGCAATTATCTATGTCTCATAAACAGCCTACATGTTTATTTTGTATAAATAAGTTGTTATTGATTAAAACTTCTCTATCATTATTCGTGATCCTATTTTTTTCCTCACAAGTATTGGTTTTCAGATTTTGGTTGATAAATCATCTTTGATTTTATCATGTTTCATAGATTCAAATAACAAAAATAATTTTAACCTGTGAAATTATACCCTTAAAACTATATGATAAATATAATAAAAATAGAGCCATGGGCTCTGTAGCTCATCAGACTTTTGATAGAAATAGGTGTTGTGGTTTAGACCATGGGGTCATGGGCAGTGTAGGAAAGATAGCCTGTCCCAATGTCCGAGTTATTCACAATCAAATAAAAAAGGCCCTTTGCCCATTTGGGGTCAAGGGGTCACTGAACCTACAATTCAGAATCCCCATTGTCCAAGGAGTCTACACACAACTATTAAGCTATCAAGACCTTTTGGAACTGGAGAAGATGAAAGTAGGATTTTAAGGTTTTGACCCCTGTGACCCCATTTGGGGTCAAGTGGTCACCAAACCTACAATTTAGAATCCCCAGTGTCCAAGGAGTCTTCACACAATTTTTCAGCTCTCTAGACCTTTTGGAACTAGGGAAAAAGATGAAATTAGGTTTTTTAGGTTTTGACCCCTGTGACCCCATTTGGCGTCATGCGGTCACCAAACCTACAATTTAGAATCCCTGTTGGCCAAGGAGTCTACACACACCTTTTCAGCTCTCTAGACCTTTTTGAACTAGGGAAAAAGACTAAATTAGGTTTTTTAGGTTTTGACCCCTGTGACCCCATTTGGCGTCATGGGGTCACCAAACCTACAATTTAGAATCCCCAGTGTCCAAGGAGTCTTCACACACCTTTTCAGCTCTCTAGACCTTTTGGAACTAGGGAAAAAGATGAATCTCCAGTGCCCAAGGAGTCTACACACCTTTTCAGCTCTCTAGACCTTTTTGAACTAGGGAAAAAGACTAAATTAGGTTTTTTAGGTTTTGACCCCTGTGACCCCATTTGGCATCATGGGGTCACCAAACCTACAATTTAGAATCCCCGTTGGCCAAGGAGTCTACACACACCTTTTCAGCTCTCTAGACCTTTTGGAACTGGAGAAGAAGATGAAATTAGGTGTTTTAGGTTTTGACCCCTGTGACCCCATTTGGGGTCATGGGGTCACCAAACCTACAATTTAGAATCTCCAGTGTCCAAGGGGTCTACACACAACTATTCAGCTCTCTAGACCTTTTGGAACTGGAGAAGAAGATGAAAATAGGTTTTTCATGTTTTGACCCCTGTGACCTCATTTGGGATTCATGGGGTCACAAAATCTACAATTTAGAATCTCCAGTGCCCAAGGAGTCTACACACAACTTTTCAGCTCTCTGGACCTTTTGGAACTAGGGAAAAAGATGAAATTAGGTTTTTTAGGTTTTGACCCCTGTGACCCCATTTGGCGTCATGGGGTCACCAAACCTACAATTTAGAATCCCCGTTGGCCAAGGAGTCTACACACACCTTTTCAGCTCTCTAGACCTTTTGGAACTGGAGAAGAAGATGAAATTAGGTTTTTCAGGTTTTGACCCCTGTGACCCCATTTGGGGTCATGGGGTCACCAAACCTACAATTTAGAATCTCCAGTGCCCAAGGAGTCTACACACAACTATTCAGCTCTCTGGACCTTTTGGAACTGGAGAAGAAGATGAAAATAGGCTTTTCATGTTTTGACCCCTCTGACCTCATTTGGGGTCATGGGGTCACAAAATCTACAATCTAGAATTTCCAGTGCCCAAGGAGTTTTCACACAACTTTTCAGCTCTCTGGACCTTTTGGAACTGGAGAAGAAGATTAAAATAGATTTTTAAGGTTTTGACCCTTGTGACCCCATTTGCGGTCATGGGGTCACAAAATCTACAATTTAGAATCCCCATTTGCCAAGGAGTATGCACATAAAATTTCAGCTCTCTAGAGTCATTGGTTCTGGAGAACAAGTCGAAAAAGTGAAAAGTTTACGGACGGATGGACGGAGTCTTCACTTTTTTCCCAGGAGGGCTAGCCAGCAGCTTCTGATCAGTGTTTCATTTTGCGCTATCGCACGTTTAAAGTGCTGATCACCGCTTGAATGATGCTATTTCGTATTTTTTAGATGCAGATCGCAATATTGTGATGCGATTTCGTCTGTTACTGTGGTCGTTTCGCTGCTTTCAGTTGCGATTCGATTCTTTCTTTCTCTTTGTCGGCCTCTTCCTCAGCTCCCTCTAAGGCGGCAATGGAGAGGCAGCAGAAGGTCTCTGAAAGTGCTCCAGTTTCTACTTTTAGCACTTTCATACCCACTATCACACCCATACCCACAATCACACCCATACCTGCAGTAACAATGGATCAGATTAATCTTTTACTTGTAGATCAAATGAGATCTGCTATGTGGTCAGACGCTGAAGGCAGCATGCCTGAGTTTCCAGGAGGGCTAGCCAGCAGCTTCTGATCAGTGTTAACTCAGCCTTCCTGACTGCCTTGCAGCAGAAGCTGATTAGACGGAGCATGAGCCTGATTCTTTGGGGCTTAGCAGACAGTTAGTTGAGGTGCAAAGTTTCCTAACCAAGGACAGCTTGCATAGCTGCTTCATCCAGTTGATGAGCATGTGCTGCCAATGGCTGTTAGAGTACTCCAAAGCCTCAGGAGAAGCTGCTTGCCTTTTCGGTTGGGGGACACGCTTTTTTTTCCTGGGACAAAACAACTCCCTAACTCCCTCAGGTAACTCCCTCTTAGAGACAAAGGTCCTGTGGGAGAAGCCAAAACCGAAGAAGCTTTGACATCCATCATTGCAAATGCTTACCTCAATGTGCAAGCTAGGGGTCAGGGGGAGGGTTGAAAAGGGTGTTCCAGGCAAAGGGTGTTCATAAAACTGATGTTGGTACCAGCTCAAGCAACCAGGTCAAGGGGCAAGTTGACATCCCAACTGTTCTGGAGGACCAAGGTCAAGAAAATGTCTAGCTTCCGGCCCTATCTCTCACAGTTCAGACGGACACTTCCCTCATGGGCAGCAATTGCGCAACGGCTACATCCCACATCCCTGTTGATGGTACGGTTTTAGGATCGGTTTAGGTTCTTGGTGGACAAGGCAGAATGCGGCTTATTGTGAGGAAGACTAGCCTAAGTTGTGATCTGTTGGTTGTCCTCAACTGGCTATCAGGCCCAGCTTTTCAGATTCCATCTTCACTTTCCATTTAATTGTGAAGCTGGAAGATTGCCTTTTTGGCGGGTGGCAGGAGGGTGGGCTACGTACATGGTATGTCCTCTGATCCCGAGCTGACTGTTTTTTGACTGACTGAGTCAGAACCAGATTGACTTGTACCACCGAAAGGTTGATCACAGTTTTCATGTGACAGGCCCCTATTGAGTTTTCTATTCTCAGTCAGGCCACTTCGACTAGCGCCTCGGTAAAAACCAAAACTAAAAGTGCATATCAAACGCAATAAGTAAAGAAAAGCAACTTTTCAGTTGCTATGGAGGCGAGAAGGCAGGACTATCAGCTAGTAAAGGGACCATTTCCAGGTAGCTCGGGTAAGTTTTTTTAACTTTATTTGCAATATTTTCAATATTCATGTGGAT
The DNA here is from genome assembly GCA_921293015.1 of Phorcus lineatus. NCBI lineage: Eukaryota > Metazoa > Mollusca > Gastropoda > Trochida > Trochidae > Phorcus > Phorcus lineatus. The sequence continues at coordinate 18,604,854 of OV121098.1, read as the reverse complement.
AATGAAATTGCGAAGAAGCGAAGAATAAGCAATCTCTCCAGGTTGGTGTGAACTTTAACTTAACTTGGATAAATCTGGATTTATGACACACATTGCACACAACTTATATTTGGATTAGATGTAAGCATTTCTCTACTCTACTGCCAATGATCAATCCCTTTTTGAACGAGCTGTTGTAATGAGTTTGTCTTCATCAAGAAACTAAGGAAACTATGAGGTGAATCAAGATCAAACTGTCATTACTGCAAGGCAAGGAACAACTTTTAAATTTGAAAGTTGTCTGTTATGACTATTCAAATTGTTCTTCCAAGTTTATGAAAAGCAGCCAATCAAATTGATACAAAGTGTGATAACAAGTCACTCAAATTGATAAAAATGGAAATTGATAAATGCAATACCTTTATGACATTGAAATGAAATAATTGAATTATTTCCACCTCAAATAGAATATATCATAAAACTCATCCAGATTATTTTTAAATTGAGAGATTTTCCAAATTTATTTGATAATTCAAAATATTAATTCCCACAAACTGAAGTAATAAAGTGTTGAACTGATCAATCAGGCTCAAGCAACGGTATTACTAGAAAAAATGACCTTACTTTTTTGGCCATGTTAAACCTGTCCAACAGTCCAATCAAAGTGAACAGGCATCTTGGCCCATAACTTCCAGAAATACCTAATTGATTTCACTACTTCAGAAGTAAAATTGCTGTAAAATCGATAACCTTGACATATTCAGACAAACTTCATTTAAATAATTTCGACTTGAGAATCAATATCAGAAGGTGAATCACGCCAATCATAATGTAGACTTTACGAGGACTTCTCGTGTTGCTCGCGGTGATCACAGTCACTGCGTACAGTGTGTTTGTCGGATTTCTTTGTGCGGACATCCCTGGTGCAATATGCCAGGGTGATCACAATAAGATTAGGTTTGGAAACTAAGTGGGTATATTGTGCTGATTGATACCAGGATCAATGCTTATTACCTGCATCTCACACAGGTGCAAACTTGTTACAGGTGTGTTCATGAAGGGCAGAACTTAGTGAACACTATTGGTGCCACCTTTGTACCAGTTTTTGCCATTGCTAGCTGCTCACTCACACACAAGCAGTAACAAGACCTTACTGTGATATTTCATTAAAAGAATCTTTGTGTTATCCTTTAACTTATCGTATGGTGTGGCATGGACTGCCCATGGTAATCAAATGCTGTTGATAGGCCACTGGGAATCTTAAAAGTATAATCACAGGAACAGCTCCATTGCGCTTAGAACAACCTAAATATTTATCATCATCATACCATAAGAGATCATTTGATAGCATTTTTTTTTTTTCATTTACAATTTTCTCCATATAAAAGTCCATCAGTTATCAAACAATTCTCTTATGTTTAGTTATAAAGGAAAAAATAACTTTCCTAATAATTTTTCCCATTCAGATTGAGCTGTGGCCAATTAAATACTGAAGCTGCACTCAAGAGATTGGCTGTTCTGAACAGACCCCAGGTAAACTTGTTACAGGTAGCGATGTCTCCACAGCACCTGGCTGAAGTGGCAGCGCGCCAAATCCTTCAGCGGTATTGACGAAGTGCTAATTGAGTGCCCAGGCCTGAATGGCACTTGTGTACGCAGGCACTTAGATTAGTGCTCTCATGGACACAAACCATTTGGAATGCTGGGACTCTGTCAGAGTGGTCTAACAACTCAAACAATTAGCAGTCCTGTGACTTCATTACTTCAACATATCCTTTTGAAAATGCTAAATTTTAAAAAGAAAAACAGTAATTGATGAATAGAGAAGTTTCCACAACATTAAAATTGACTTCATGGCTTGAGAGTTAGCCTGTGACCAGTCTTGTGAATCAGTACCCTGTCTCCACATTTACTCACTGAAGTGCTGAATATTCACAAGGGATCCTTCAATGTTGGACATTGCAGCACTCTTTACAACATGGATTCGGACGGCTTGGGTGGTTTGAGTTCAGTCCTGTTTGAAGAATCAAGTACCAAGATTGAAAAGCCTTTTTCATAAAACATATGGCTCACAAGGCTCACTGGTAGTTGATACTCCTGATTGACTCACAATCCTTCATTGAGCAGCAGACTGATCATGACACTTACTACAACTGCTCATCGTCTTTATGGATTTACCATGCAACTCATCATATTCTTACACTTTGTTTTCTTCAAAATTAATGGGTATTTGATTCTAATCCTGATAATTGCATGTGAATACTTGATTCAAGCTTTTTATTTGTCCTAATCCTAAACCTAGTGCAAACCTTAATTCCCTTGCCAGAACCCATCTGTCCAAGAGCTTGAGTTAGCAGTTTTCCGCTTATGTTATACTATTCTCTACCTGCTACACTGAGTTATACTGTCCTCTATCTGCTACACTGAGTTATACTGTCCTCTACCTGCTACACTGAGTTATACTGTCCTCTACCTGCTACACTGAGTTATACTGTCCTCTACCTGCTACACTGAGTTATACTGTCCTCTACCTGCTACACTGAGTTATACTGTCCTCTACCTGCTACACTGAGTTATACTGTCCTCTACCTGCTACACTGAGTTATACTGTCCTCTACCTGCTACACTGAGTTATACTGTCCTCTACCTGCTACACTGAGTTATACTGTCCTCTATCTGCTACACTGAGTTATACTATTCTCTATCTGCTACACTGAGTTATAATATCCTCTATCTGCTACACTGAGTTATACTGTCCTCTACCTGCTACACTGAGTTATACTATTCTCTATCTGCTACATTGAGTTATACTATTCTCTATCTGCTACACTGAGTTATACTGTCCTCTATATGCTATACTGAGTATACTGCCACACCAAGTTATACTATTCTCTATCTGCCACACCAAGTTATACTATTCTCTATCTGCTACATTGAATATATACTGCTGCACTGAGTTATACCATCCTCTATCTACTACCCTGAGTTATACCATCCTCTATCTTCTACCCGAGTTATACTATCCTCTACTGTGAGACTGACTTATCACTATCTTCTACCTATGAGTTCGCCTCTCTGTCATCACAGTTATCATGGGTCTATTCTCTGTGTGAGAGGGAGAAGAAACTCTCTCTTTCTTATCTGCACTATTAGATTAGGCTCTAGAGAAAAGCACAGCTCATTTGCAGGATGGATGTGATATTTCTATGATTAGCTGGGGCAACAAATGTGGAGTCTATTGTGTGTCGTGATAGAGGGAGGAGGAAGTTTGCCGGGGGGGGGGGGTTAAAGTATTGGTGGGGAATGGGAGGGGAGTGCACAATGGGGAATTGGGGAACTGGGAGCCTTTTCTTACCTTGCTTCTTACATGAGAGGGATTGGGGGAAGCTTAAACGTAAGTATTGTAAGACCTGAAAGCTGGGCAAGAGAAAACTATGGAAAAACTATTAACCTACGGGTAGTCTAACCTACGGGCTGAGGGGTACTTGATCCAGAAATCAGAGGATCAACCCAGTCTTTCCAACTCAGCTTGTGTTGATACCTACATTGGAGCTTATTGCAGTTTCCTTTCAGTTGTGCACCCTCTGCAGGTAAAGCTAACAGGTTTCACAGAATCATCAGCTGGACAACTAGCCATGGGAGATGTGAAGGACACACTTGATAGAATCTAACACATATCTATCCTATGTCCTTAAATAAATTTTAAAATATTTGAGATGTTGAGTAAAGAGAATGATTTTCTCTCTTACAGTTTGGTTGGAAAATAGATGGGAGAAGGGGAGGGTTGGGGTATGAGAGGGGGAACATATCAGGTTTGCACAGTTGGTCCTCTTCTTTACCTGTCTCCCACCAGCCTATCTGCAGTATCACACTCCGCTCGAGATCAACTCTCTCTCGTAATTATCAGTCTAGGTGGTCCTCTCCAGTTTTTACTTGCTCTAACAGTGCTCTGTGTCTTCTTCTCAGCATAGATAACTGTGTACAGCCTGCTCAACTGCATGCTGGGACTAATTACATGATGATGTGGAGTGTTGGAAGAGGGTTAGCATCGCTCCGCACAATAAACATATCACTGCTAGGGAGATATCACAATGACAGCAAGATGGGGGCTACTGTTACCTGCCTTGTGATTAGCACTACTTAATAGATTTAAGTGGTGATTGTTAGTAGTGATTGTAGGTGATGATTTAGATGATGATAGTAAATAGTAATGGACCATGGTGATGTTGTTGATGACCATGGTGATCTTGTTGATGACCATGGTGATCTTGTTGATGACCATGGTGATCTTGTTGATGACCATGGTGATCTTGCTAATGACCATGGTGATCTTGTTGATGACCATGGTGATCTTGTTGATGACCATGGTGATCTTGCTAATGACCATGGTGATCTTGTTGATGACCATGGTGATCTTGTTGATGACCATGGTGATCTTGTTGATGACCATGGTGATCTTGTTGATGACCATGGTGATCTTGTTGATGACCATGGTGATCTTGTTGATGACCATGGTGATCTTGCTAATGACCATGGTGATCTTGTTGATGACCATGGTGATCTTGCTAATGACCATGGTGATCTTGCTAATGACCATGGTGATCTTGTTAATGACCATGGTGATCTTGTTAATGACCATGGTGATCTTGTTGATGACCATGGTGATCTTGTTGATGACCATGGTGATCTTGTTAATGACCATGGTGATCTTGCTAATGACCATTGTGATCTTGTTGATGACCATGGTGATCTTGTTGATGACCATGGTGATCTTGCTAATGACCATGGTGATCTTGTTGATGACCATGGTGATCTTGTTGATGACCATGGTGATCTTGTTGATGACCATGGTGATCTTGTTGATGACCATGGTGATCTTGTTGATGACCATGGTGATCTTGTTGATGACCATGGTGATCTTGCTAATGACCATGGTGATCTTGTTGATGACCATGGTGATCTTGCTAATGACCATGGTGATCTTGCTAATGACCATGGTGATCTTGTTAATGACCATGGTGATCTTGTTAATGACCATGGTGATCTTGTTGATGACCATGGTGATCTTGTTGATGACCATGGTGATCTTGTTAATGACCATGGTGATCTTGCTAATGACCATTGTGATCTTGTTGATGACCATGGTGATCTTGTTAATGACCATGGTGATCTTGCTAATGACCATGGTGATCTTGTTGATGACCATGGTGATCTTGTTGATGACCATGGTGATCTTGTTGATGACCATGGTGATCTTGTTGATGACCATGGTGATCTTGTTGATGACCATGGTGATCTTGTTGATGACCATGGTGATCTTGCTAATGACCATGGTGATCTTGCTAATGACCATGGTGATCTTGCTAATGACCATGGTGATCTTGCTAATGACCATGGTGATCTTGTTAATGACCATGGTGATCTTGTTAATGACCATGGTGATCTTGTTGATGACCATGGTGATCTTGTTGATGACCATGGTGATCTTGTTAATGACCATGGTGATCTTGCTAATGACCATTGTGATCTTGTTGATGACCATGGTGATCTTGTTGATGACCATGGTGATCTTGTTAATGACCATGGTGATCTTGCTAATGACCATTGTGATCTTGTTAATGACCATTGTGATCTTGTTGATGACCATGGTGATCTTGTAAAAAGGTTATTTGTTCCCGAATTTTACGTAGTCAATAATATACAACAAACAACATACATATATCATGTTATTCATATTATTTGGAAAATACTTCTTGTATAAATTCTTCTTGTATAAAGTTGAACTATTCATTACAAAGAATGAGTTGAGATGGAGATCGATTGTAAAACTTAATTCTATGCAAAATGGCTTATACATCTCATACTTTATTCCAAGATAACTTGATCTTTTTCTGTCTTAATTTGCTTGTTATTTGATCATGTACTGGTGTGCATGGTGTAAAAGTGTTTTTCTTTATTTGTGTAAGCTTGGCTTCAGTTGCCTTCTTCAATGTCTTTTACTTGGTAGTATAAGCGTTTTATTGAACAGGGTTTTAGGAGTATAAAGGATTTAAATTTTCAAAGAAAAAAGTTACTTGAAATCCTAAATCACCCCTTATTATAATAAATGCATGATGCTAATGGAATGCTCATGTGAAAAAATTCAATGGTTTGACTACCAACTTTACCAATGCACACCAGGGCTGAAGTTGCTGATTGAAACAGTGCCAACCATTCTCAGTGGACAGTTACAGGAATCTCATTTATTACCAAAAGGAGTAATCTTTCATTGTCAACTGACTTGGATAGGCTACCCCACAAATTGTCCTAACCTGAAGGTAAGGAATCTTGTATTACAATTCAATTAAGGAAGAGTGATAAGTATGAATGATAAAAGATGACAACAGAGTGGGGAATCTCTCTTACTTAATACTTTATATTGACAACTTACTGTAGCTCAGTCTCTCTCTCCCCGGTCCAGACAAAGCCTTCAAACCTGATTAGCCGCAGTACTACAACATCTCTCAGTTCCGACAACCCAAACGGTTAGTCACAGAACACTAAGACTACCTTCATTACCTATTGAAACCATTGGTTGGAGACTTAAACTTTAAATTGAGTTGATAGTGGTCATGACTTTATAGATAGAGTGAAGCTAGGCATCAAAAGATTTTTGTACTTGAAAAAATCTACTTTAAAGTATATTGAAATTTGTCATTGTGCATTGTGATATTTGTAAAAAAAACACTTTTGAAACATGAGGTTTGAATTTGTGCTCAAATCTTGATTAAAAATAGTAAGCAAATACATTTTGGAATTAAAAAAGAATAATAGATAATGTGAGATGAATTCTGTTTATATATTTATCAATGTTGAGGTTCAAGTTATATCAGATTGTATTTATTCTCATAAGTTTAAAGACAAATATCCTTAGATATTAATCATGTAAATTGTTTGAACTATAAGGGTACAGAAAAAAGTTTCCATCTGCACTGACTGTTTTATTTCACATGGGAGGCTCTATCAAACCAAATCTGTGGGTTTTCTAAACAAAACGCTGCAGTGATTTGATTATCTGAAGTTGAAGGAAGGAGAATTGACAAGTGCTTTTAGATGATATGTATGCGGAATTCCTATCTGAAGATGACTAAGAGCATATCATCACGTCATGGTACACTAGGAATAGCAGTGAGCTTGAAATTTGTAAATTGTTTAGAAGCATGAAATGATGTAGGAAAGAATGAAGTAGCGTAGGAGCACCAAAACATTAAAACACAAAAGCAAAGGAGCACCAAAACATTGAAACACAAAGGCATAGGAGCATCAAAACATTCAAACACAAAAGCAAAGGAGCACCAAAACATTCAAACACAAAAGCAAAGGAGCACCAAAACATTCAAACACAAAGGCATAGGAGCATCAAAACATTCAAACACAAAAGCAAAGGAGCACCAAAACATTCAAACACAAAAGCATATGAGCATCAAAACATTATAACACAAAAGTATAGAAAAACCAAAGGTGTAGGAGCACCAAAAGATATGAGCACAAAAAACATAGAATCACAAATGCATAGGAATACAAGAGCACTGAAGCACAAAAGTTTAGAAACAGGTTTTCAGAGGTCACTTTCGTGAATTCATCAAATTCATACAGACATTACTGTAAGTTATGTTAATCAACCAATTTATAGTTTATTCCATCATCAAATAAAATCATATTCCATTATCACCACCATTATATTCCTAGCGTGATAACACGATCAAATAAATATTTGAAATCATCAAATGACATGATATATCATACATCTCCAGACCATGATACCATGTAGAGAGTGAACACAGGACGACCCCTCATACACAGCTGCAAAACTATCTCACAATCTCTCTGTCAACATGGTAGCATCCCCTCTCACTTAATACAAGGAACACCCACACTAAAGTCAGAGTCGAATGATGATTTTCAGGTAATATATCTAGCAGTATATTAGCCTGCCATCCTAGATATACAACACTTTTAAACACTCCAAACCCTTGGTCATATGACCACACTGATATAAACAAATCAGATAAATGTCTACAATGGTTAGCATCTTCTGTCTTTAATACAAATATCCATGTTAGCTTGAAGTTTACTCTAAGAAAGTTGAAATTTTATGCAAAATGTTCTTATTTTGTCCAAGGGACTTTTCTAAAATGATTTATAACATAGCTGTGTGAAGAAACATCGCATTTAATCAATAAGAGTTCAAGCTCTAGTTTCTGCTGAAATCAAATGTTGCATTTAAAATTAAAAAAACAATAAACTTAGTTCTGCGCATTTTCTTCATGAGGATCTCTTTACGAGGGTCTGGACAGTATAACAGAGCATTAGAAGTAAACAAGGTTAAGATTCTCCAACTTGAAACATTAAAATGATCCCAATCCTACTGAAACACACACCCATCTTTCCCATCTTTTATAAATCACTATTGCACTCTAAGTAAAAAAGATTCAACTGGAACAATATATCTTTTTCTCCAAAAGAAAACCTACATATGAATAAATCAAATGTGGAATTCTTCAAAAGACATTATCATTGTCTATAAATGAAGATTGAGTAATAAAATCGATAGCAGGGCATCTTTAGCATTCTTTATTGATGTGCTGTTATGATATGATTTACAAAACTAGTTGTATGTAATTGTGTTTTTCCCTATAATGTAGTTACACTACTAATAAGAATTAAAATGTATTTTTCCTTACTATATAGAACCAATAAGGATTGGTATCTGTTAAGTGAACTCATTATTGACGGAAGGAGATGAAGAACACTGCACAGCACTATCTAACAGGTCTTGTAGATAGTTGGTGCCAACTCGGTTTTAGAAGTATGAGAGAAGAAGGAAATATATATGCTTTCTGTAGAGAAACATTAACATTCAAATGTGTCATACCTGACAATAGTGATATATTGACCAGTGCTGGAGCCATATGAGGAGCACTCCATTAGTAAAGAACAACATGGATGGTATGGTGATGGGCTGTCAGGGTACACTACCACCATTGATTGGTCTTGTTACCCCAAATATACTTGGATATCACTGTTGCTCCTTTGCTTTAAAGTCATTTGTACCTATCTACAATCATATGCCCAAACTCCTCTCAGTTTATATGTACCCAATATGGGCTTCAATCCTAAACAAAGTTCAGTTGTCGTATGCCTTTAAAAATTAATTTCATTGTCATAAATCAGAGTCCTTCTCAAGAATTGTTTACAAAGATGCAAAGTCAAGTATTCAGGTGTAAGCAAAGTTCGTTAATCAAAGATTTATAATTGTATAAATTTAAGACGTTTTAACAAAAACTAACATATAGTCCCTGAAAAAAAGATTTCGCTATAACTTTATTTCTTTATATTCAGTATGAAATAATATCAAAAAGGAGTCCTGTACAACACAACTAGACTTGCCAACATTTCGAGACTTAGGAAGACTCCTTTGATATTTTGCCACAGGATCTGGATGGCAGACTAAGTTCAGCACTAAAGCTCTATTTGAATAATTGTGGTCCTAAAATGATAAAATAACAAGTGTCTAAGAATGAGGAAAATAAGAAGAAGCAGGCAGTACCTTACACGTCTCCTGTCCTGTGTGACAGTGAGTATCCAGTCCCTCCTACACACACTGCAGTCTTACACAGCACGGTGTCAGTCCTGTACTGATCTAATTGGAGGTATGCTTCTCTGATAAGTCGCAGAGATCTGTAGTCACAGGTACTAGTCCAGCACAAGCATGCAGCCTTCTCAGAGAAATAATCCAACACAGGTAAGTGTGTGATATGCAGGATGCTATCCAGGTATTCTAATCTGTCTTCGATACACTATCTTCTGAAGTGATCCCAACCAATGCAGCATCAGTCACAGCTAACAATAGTCCTTCACTTGGATCCTTTAACTTCCTAAAAGTCTGATACACAAGCAGCAACTCAATCAAGAGCAGTCCATAAGTCCAAGTGGAGCAGGGTTGGAGGCTGAGTTTAACAGTTAGGCAGCTCTTGATGCTAGGTATTCACTGAGCAGACTGTGGACATGTGATGCGTGGAATGAGCTGGGATCTAGAAGATCTGAAGAAAGAAATACAATGTGAGAACATGGCAAGTGATCATCACTTAAAGCGTGAGCAGTTTCTCAATGGCACAGACATTTTTCTTAATGATACACAGATGTTAAACTTTACATACTAAGATATTACCTAAATGATACAAAGACATTATTTGAATGATACACAGATATCACCTATCTGATACACAGACATTACCTAAATGATACACAGACATTACCTAAATGATACACAGACATTATCTGAATGATACACAGATATCACCTAAATGATAGACAGACATTACCTATCTGATACACAGACATTACCTAAATGATACACAGACATTACCTAAATAATACACTGGCATTACCTAAATGATACACAGGCATTACCTAAATGATACACAGACATCAACTAAATGATACACAGGCATTATCTGAATTATACATAGACATTATCTTAATGATACACAGACATTATCCGAATGATACATAGATAGATCTCCGGGAAGAGTCTTCTATCTATGTTAAATCCCTGATTATCTGACCAATCACTGACCAGTGTATAGCAGAAGGTGCAGGCCTCTGTCAGCAATTACGTTACGTCATTTATCATCCCAACTTCTTTAGGACAGCAGCAAGTTGATCTGACAAGTGCAATAAGAAGCTGATGCTAACTAAACTAATCTATTGCCTTTGTTACGTGTCTCTAGTCAATTATGCTTTGCAATGATAAAATACATAAATAAACAGCAGGCTTATATTTATTTCAAGTGGATGATCACATTTCATGACAAAATTGAGTTAATTATATTCCTCTGTGATTTGTGGGCTACAAAAAAGGTGTACTGGGGTATGTGTTCGGTGAGACTGATCCGTGAAGCAGGAGGTGATAGGCCTGGAAGACATGCCTACATAAACACCATCCTTCCATGTATTAGATCGTAATTTGAAAAATATTTATTAAGAAATAGGATGTTCTGATTCTTGTGATGAATTTTTAATCAGTGCTTTTATCAATTCAAATCATTTCATAATTGTTTTCAAATTTGGAAATCTACTTGTATTTGTTAGTGCAATAGTCATTGTTCATTCTTTGAAAACAGAACAGTAACAAAACCACAACAAAATAAATGAGTAAAATGCTGATAAATCATAGTTCATATAAATATTTTGTTCATGTATGATAAGATATTATTACATTTATCAAATGAGATAAATTCAATCATTTCTTCAATGGCTATACTCTTTTACATGTTTTCTAAGGCAATAACACAAGTTAGTGTAGTTTTGAGCATGTTATAGCTCTCGTAATGCAATCTTATTGTGAAACATTTTATCATTGTTTCTTTATTGATTTCATATTCCTCTTTTTTTTTTCTTTTTCAATTTTTTTTTATTGAATTCAACACTCCTATATGTTGATAAAATACCATAGAGAAACAATCTAAGAAACAACAATTTTTTCCGAATAAATCATTCAAGAGAAAAGCTTTGTATTCAATTTCAAATTTGAAAATTTTTGTTACTGATGGCAAGTACATAACTGGGAGGAAGCAAATCATTCAAGGATATGTGATAACAAAGTGTTTTTTATTGCCATTTAAACTTTTATCTTTTTGTCTTCATAATGTACAACACAAAAAAGTATCAAGTAACATCTACTGAAATGTTGTGGTCCTTGGTATGAATTCAGTGTTGCAGCATCATATTTTACAAAAGTTTTCTTGAATGCGACCCCCTGTTCACTAGAAGTGAGCAGTAATCTAAAGTTATGGTTGATTAATTAACGCACACCAGTCATGGTAAACTGTCTGGTTCTTGGTTAAAATAATAAAGCATTACACCTTCATTTTGTCACTTTTTTAAATATGCATGCATTGAAATTGTTCTTTTTGGCAACAGTTAGTATTTCGTGATGAAATGATATTATTGAAAACATTTACCATACATACGAAGATTAGTAACACTTAATGAGAAAATTACTTTTTGGGGTGGCTAGTTTTTAATAATATTTCACACACTGCTGTCTGCAATGAGATGGTTATAGTCTTATAGTACAGTAGTTGGTATCTTAGGTTGTAAACTCCTCATTCACAGAGGATTAGGAATAACCTTATCCAGGTTAATAAGTAAAGTAAGTCCATCACAAGAAGTTCGCTACTCAAGGGATCCACCAAGGGGGAGAACTTTAGCCCGACCCCATCGCCGCTCCTGAGTGCAGGGTTTTTATCGATGAAAAACCTAAGGGAGAGGTTCTACTTGTTCTAATTAATTAACCTTAAATATCAAATTTTATACATGGCTTGGTTATCCAAAAAAAAAGAAGTGTCCTTAAAATGTTTCTTCGAGAATGTAAGTAATAGGTTAAGAGGACTTTTTAAGCCCCTAGCTGTCGTTTTGGTGGTTTGGTAACACAGTTGGGTTTAGTGAGCAGCAAGTTAAGGTTTTGGGTTGGAGACACTCTTTTGCCAAAACATTTACAGTTCAAATTCAAAACTTTGTGTTATTTTTTTAAAGAGTCATTGATTCCACACTCTAACTTTCACCTTAGAATTTACATCTAGAGGTTAAAAATAAACATTTGAAGAGCACATTTTCGAGTGCTTGTAAAAGTTATATAAGTGCTTGGAGGGCTTTGTAAACATATACATTGCCCTCCTGCCCAGGTACTATCTGGCATTACAAAGCCCTCTTATGTGAAGCCAGGATGTTCCACGAGGATAAAGACTGAATAGAAAGGGTGTCAACAAAGCTGTGAGGGTATATATGTTAACAAATTGAGCATCCTTTCTAAGGGGGTAATATTTAGTTTAAGACAAAGCTTTTCCTATCATCACATTATACCATACTAGCTAGCATGAAGCCACTGGGATTCGAACCCTGTCCTCCTTCTTGGATCTGGTGAGAGAGTACTCTCCCATTAGGCTACATTCAACCTTCCATCAGCAGATCTTCAAAGGTTGGAAATCTATTCCTAATCTTTACTTTAAAAATCGAACATTATTATATAATAATAATCATTTAATTTCCTTCCAAACAAAAAGTTGTTTTCAACATCAAACTAGCTTATGAACTACAGTTCAACAAATCATTTGAAATCTTCAAAATGTATATCAAAATGACTAGTCCTGCTTCATGACTGTGTATATAAAGGAGCCTTTAATACAGTCAAGTTCCTCATACAGCAAGTCTAGATTGACTGAATACACATACATGAAATAAGGAGCCCAAAAAAATAAATTATGGATGAAGGAACATTCAATTATTAAAATTTTTCATAGACTGAATTTTAGTCTACAAAATGACCTTCTTTGATCCTTTTAGAACACTGACAAAGACTTATTTGCACATAATCTATTGAAGTGGAATCTATACTGTGAATGACATGGTATCAAGTGTGAGCAGCCCTCTATAATGTTTCCCTGTAGTACTTCTTTTTGTCTTCTTCTATCCATATGTTCAACTTGGATCAAAACACATGGCCAAGCAGTTCCCCCTTTTCGGAGGGAGAAGGGGGGAGGGGGTGAGCAGGGTGAGGAGAAAGGGAGCTTAGACGGAAGGCTGCAACTCTAAACTCAGCCATTATATTTTCTCTGGCTGGAAGTGCAGTGCCAAAGTAAACTATACACAACTATAACATGTGATTATGTTGAAAATTCCCCACAAGTGTTCATTGGTGAAGGGCAATCCAAACACACCATGATGCAGCTCACCTTGGGAGAAACTGACATTGATAATCGCATGTAGTGTTTAAGAATTTATTTTTGGATAATGAGAGGAATGTTTGAAGATCATTCAGAAATTTTTTAGATTAGTCAAATCTTAATTAATATTCTTGAACATGATTTTCAAACCAGGCCTCTGAATGATAATAATACCTTTGATCTCTGAAAGGTGAAATACTGCACCTTATCAGAAAATGTTTTGCAAGGTTTGTTTAAATATGAATGCCCCCAAAACAATATGGTAATTCAAGGGCAGATTAATTAAGTTCTAGAACCAATATACAAGCTCTGTTTTGTCCTTTTCTTAGAAATTAATCTTTTATTAAATGTGCCATAACCTTCTTTAGGGGAAGATTTTGAGGACAACCAGTGACAAAATGCCATAAACGCAGTTAGTTACAAATACGGGGAGGGGTATTTCATGGCTCACTTCTGGTTTACTTCAAGTCTTTGTAACACACTGGTCAGTGGTGGGAGATTCATTTTCCTATAATGAGCTGTCACAAATATACAGTGGAATCTGTCTAAACGACACTCGCTGGAACCGGAGAAAAAGGTCGGTTTAGACAGAGTGTCGTATTAGACAGATGTCAATATAGACAGATTCCACTGTATAGCCTTATGATATTATGTTTCATGGTCAGTGTAAGGTTTTTGCGCATCAACTTGACAATAATACTTACCTTTTCAATGACAATTCTAAATGAAACTCTATCATGACAGCTATCTTTTAACATAGTGCAAAGCAATAAAATGATGCTGCCCATTTGGAGAACTTACCTACTGATACTCATAATTATCTTCCATGTCCTTTTTCTTGTTATCAAGCTGCCCAGGACGACTTCTTACAACGGAGAAGTGCCTCAAGAAGACATTGGTTCTAACTCTACAGATAGTTAATCAATATTCACAAACATTAGCTTTTTAGCTCCCCTGCTAAGACATATTCAATTTCAAGTTGTCATGTATTGGTATTCAGATTTTTAGATATATTTAAAGTTAATATGCCTGTGGTCATAAATTTGAGGTTTCCAATCAACAGAGCAAGAGTATTATTTATTCCATTTATAATTATGACACACTGTTTGGTTATTTGTTCTCAAACATACATCCTGACTAACATACAGAAATCACAACTCTCTACAATGAAATAACTTTGATGAGTCACTGGATTGACAAGGAAGAGATAAAACAATTTATTGTTTTTCACTTGATGAAAATTACATTTATGAAACATTAAAAAAAAATTTAATGCTTTTCTTAATGTTAATTTCTTTATTTTGAGTTGAGTAAAAAGACAGTCCGTCTTAAAGGCTCTTATTAAACATTATTTGTATCTTCTTCGCCAAGTTATTCAAGAATTAAATGAGTTGATTTGGGAGAACAGGTATCACTCAGGAATAACATCAATGCATCAGGTTTTAGTGCTGGAAGGATGCCTACAACCATCATCGCTTGGATTTTGGTGACATCTGTAGGCATATGCCGGAACTAAAGATCAACTGTGGGTAATTACAATTCTAAATGTAAAATTGCAACAAAAACTTGACTGCATGTTAAACCATTTCTTCTGCAAATAAAATTGCCAAACCAGTATGGGGTTCTATCCCTTAATTAGGTTTCCAACCTTGATAAGTTTAAATAGACATCACTAACTACTGCTCCATCAGCCCCAAAACACCAAATAACACCACGAACTGCACATACTGTTTTTATATAGCTGAAGCACTCGTAGCAGGGATATACTCTCCCCCAGTTCCCCCCTCCTCCTGACACAGGTGAGATCCCCCAGTTCTCCGCCCCTCCTGACACAGGTGAGATCCCCAGGTATGTACACGGAGCCAGCTATCTCCCCTCGTTATGGGGGGATCAGAGCAGACCAGGCTAATATTGTATTAAGTCATCTGCTAATGATTCCACTTTATGATCTCCTAGCTAGCACTTACAACAGCTACACTCTCCTCAGTCTACAACCATACACAATATCAAATGTCACTACAGTTCACTGTAAGTTTTATATTGACAGGGACTAATATGTAGGAATTAAAGAAAAGGAATCACGAAATTTTAAATCTACCATATATTGATTATCAACTGATACTTTGATTATTAGAATGTTCATAAAGATTTTAAGTATTGTGAAACTTGATTCTTGCTTATCTTAAATGTAGTTTCATTTCAAATTAGACTTTTTGGGCTAAAACAAAACTCCTCCCAGGGTTGCTAAATCAGTCTGCCATTCCAATCCAGCTTGTTTATGGGGAGTGGAAGGCGATTCATGGTTAGAATGGGATTAAAACAGCTAAAACATGTGTTAATAGAGCTAGTGCGGTGATAAGCCTCTCTAGTAGCTATTATCAGCCTCTTTGTGAGGCACACGCTGATAGGATGGTAGGCAATAAACCAAGGCGAACACTGCACTAGACTGCTCAGGGGTGAAAACTCATCCACAGATATTCACACAAATGTTAAACACCAAGCAACAAATGACTGTTTTTTAATTTTCCATTCTTGTCAAGCATGCAGTGAAACCAAGCAAGGACTTAGCTCAAGAACTCTTATAGAAATTCAGTTAAGAAAAATGTTCTCCTATAGGTCATGCATTCAAATTCTAATTTGTATAATTTGTTAAATTACAATCACATCCTTAAATTCTTCATAAAAAATCTAAATCATTTCATACTTGATGAAAATAGAGAAAAAGCGACAAGATCGAGAGATATATATGTGATATCTTTCAATGTTTACTGCAAGAGTAACTTCACTGTCTATATGATATCATCTGGTCAACTTTACGCAACAAACTTATTCCTTAGTGATGTGTTCCATCCTCCACCATTCACATCGATAATAGGCATCAGGTAGGGCTTCCACAGGTCAATTAAATTGGAGTACTAAGGGGTCAGACTTAACTCATACCTGAAATTCTTATTGTTACACATGCGGCCATGTATTAGTTGGGAAGCCTGGAGATAATGCACATATATGTTAACTGACATCTGGTCAGATACAGTATATTTTGGCATTGTTATCTTGACTTTATCATGTTCATCATCTCACTTCACACATTATAGACAGTCAATATTACTTAAATAAATTTCAGCTATGTCCTTTCATATAATGATGTGTTTAACTTGTGAAAACATGCATTAGCATGTAAATGGACAAGTTAGTAATTTAGACCGTGAAGAAAGTTTGTAGACAGACCTGGCTTCTGCATAGCTTCTGTAGGGTGCTGCTCTGCAGATTACCCGCATGTGGGTATTTTATGTCTGCCTCTAAGTGTCTGCCTCAAAATCTGAAGGCTGACAGCATCATCTTAGAGCTTCAAATTGTTAATAAAACATCTATAGAAACCATATATCCTCTCACCTAATCCCAATCAGTGGAATATTAATCAGTGCCAGAATGTATACTATAGTCAGCAGAAATCATTACCAAAGACATGAGACATTCGGCAAAAACAATGTATTCAGGCATACCCTGTATATCAGTACATAACGTCATCAGCAGGTAGATGATATAATATGATATGTCCTCTCTGTATCCAGAAATCTCCATCCCATTAGAAACTGCAGAGTTTCTCCCCTTCCTAGCCATTTGTACTTACAAGGTAACATTAAAAACTCAAATGTTTCCACTTGTTATTCAAGTGTCATAAATTATTTATTGCTGCCATTTTTCAATCTTCATTAAACATTATCAAATTAATGTTTATGTGAGATGTTATCCCATGTTGATCACAACACTCTTGCCCTGCACATGAATAAACTGGTTCATCTTAGACGCCATTGTTCTGAGTGCTACACATTCTCTGATACCCTGCACATGAATAAACTGGTTTATCTTAGACGCCATTGTTCTGAGTGCTACACATTCTCTAAAACACCTACACTTTTCAACAAGTTTGTTTCATTTTTGGAGTCGGTTTATATCTCAAATAAATTGTACAGATGAGAAGACATGATTGTGGTAGTTACTGGGCCCAAAAATGGACAAAGTCCAAGTGACAATGCCAAGATATGAAAAATAACTCATATGTTAGACAGCAATGTTCATTTCCTTCAAGTTGGTATACATAGGTTTATTCCAAGAACGGAAAACAAGAATAACAAGGCTTAATTCTTACATATATTAATTTGACTAGTTTGGCTAAATTTTCCAGCACCCGCCTCACAACTGTTAATTGTGGAATTAGCACCAGTGGCTGAATTTTCCAGCACACAGACGAGACCATTTTATCAATATATGGTGTGTTTACATGGCAAATTCCGGACTTAAATATTGTTTTTTACAAAACTTGTCAGCAAATACTATATTACATTTGGATGATACTTACCTGGAACACTGAATGAAATTTCTATCAACTCTCAAATGGTTTCCATAAATGATATTTTGTGGTAACATTTCAGGTACATGAAATTATCATTTCTCTATATTCCTTCAACGTTATCAAATATTTAAAAAAATATAGTTTTGAATTTCTTTTTAATCTATTAATGAAAGACGGCTCTGTTAGTAAAGCAGTGATAGTTTTTATACAGTTTAATATACCCTGGCAGTGGTCTTACTTTAAAATGTGAGACTTACCTATATATATATATATATATCAAGCTACAATCAAGACATTCTCGTTTCACAAATGTCAGCAATTTCATACGTTCTTATGTGTATAACGGCCTAAGGCAAAAAATCATGTTTCAAATCTAACGTACTGTCTTAATATGGTTCAACTTTTAAAGTAATTTCCTTATATATAGAAATGAAAATATTTATTCAACAACTCCACTTGAAGTAAAGATTATATACCTTTCCTTAAAAAATCAATAAATTTCTGTAACCTTTAATTTTACTAAAGTAAGAAGATTTTGACTCTCCAATCTAGCTATTGCATTATTATCCTTTTTTATTCTCTATATTATATTGTCATTCTGGCAAAGTCTGTGTCAAATGTCATTTCCCTACTTAATAATGATAATAATAATGAGTATTTATAAATTTAAGCGCAAAGACATGTTAGAATAAAAGGTAATGTGAATTATTGATAAGCAGTAAAATTCTTAGAGAAGAGGATTAATTGTAGCATATAAATAATCACAGCACCTAGTCAGTTGATCAAGTCTGTGGGAAATTATCATGAAATAATGTCTATGAATAAGAGCTTGAAAATAGTGTTTAGATTAAAAGCATGCAGGCAATGAGGCTGACATCTTGATGATGCAATGAAGTTCCATTCAAAGCCTAGGAGCACCATTACAGAAAGATTTCAGTCCAAAGCTGGTATGCTTGTATTTTGGTATATTGTCTGACCATAGACTGGACCTACCAGTGGTCAATCCATATTCATCCCAAACGTTTCAATGTGAATTGGCGATTTTGATTGGTTTGAAAATAATCATTCTAACAGCCAGAACTTCTTCATTAGGAACCATGGCGGTGCAAATCTGAATGTTCTTCAGAAGACGTGGAGACTATCCATTAACACTTTGTCATGTGCACATTAGCAACCAATAGAACGTTCATATCCGAGTCCTAAATAATAGCCCCTTTCTTCAGTGTGAGATAGGTCTACAAAATCATCTACAGGCCCACACTCAACAATCTCCTGACTGATGCAATTAATCCATTTTCATTTCTAAAAGTTATCATTCTTAATCTATTGTTAGAAGATTTCACTGCCCAGAAAGAGAAATCATTTAACTGTTTTACATTTCAAATAATTAAAGACATATACAAAGGTATATACATGACAGATATCAATGTACATAAACACAACGGTAAGCTAATGAGTACCTGTAACCAGGCTTATGTAAAGTTATTCTGAATATCCTGCTACCATCACACCAATCCATTTCCTAAATGTCAGCCAGCTCTTGAGGAATCTTGAATGTCCACCTGCAAGCCGAATCCTATACTAAGGCAAATGGCGCTAAGTATCAACTTGTGAGTACAAACATTGCATCCTGCAGATATGGGCAGCCAGAAAAGAGTTCAAATATCCTGCAGGATCTGCAGAGAGCTCATTACCCACTCAATGGCCCTGGCACCGGCGTTACCGACCAATAGCTTCATCAACATGGGCCCTACAGCTCCAAGAGACTTCTCAGTGATTCTCAGCCCCTCAACAAGGTTCAAAGGGACAGGAACAAATTGATGGAATTAATAGACATGATATTAAAAGCCTTCCAGGAATGTGCAACCTTCGGTGGAACCATTTAACAGTTGTTCCTGGACAAATCAGTGAAGTTTGGAACCATAGCATAAATATTTTCTATCACGAAAGTGTCTATTATACAGATGGTTTATATTTATATCATTGCTCATCTTTCATGTCCATGTTTGATGGTTGATATTTCATTTTTTGAATACAAATGTTTTCTTGACATGATTTTCAATGTCTTGTATCTATTAACTGTCCTTCTCAAGGAAACTTGCATCAAAAACATCCTATAATTAGTGCATTTTATTCACACAAAAGAATAGATATGTTGAATTATCCTACCTACTGTAAGAATCTCAATCACTAATTGGTCCATATGACCCTTGATAATTAATTATATCCCCTCTTGACTGAGTGATAAATATGTATACCACTACATGACAAAGGTTGCGATGTAAACAGTGCAGAGTGAGCATCTTGAATGGTATGTCACACTGAACACATGAAGAGTACCTTGGATTCTTCGTACTAGTCAGAAAGCTTTTGTATATTTAAGTTTCTATATTTGATGAGTTCATAAAAACATTCGGTAAGATAGATTTGCAATAAGATTCCGTCACATATATTAATCCCGTGCAAGATTATTTTTAACTCGCCCCCATCTCACTGCATAAAACCTAACACGGGACTAATTTATCCCTATGTCTTACTTGATGTTCACATTCAATATCATGTAAGAACTTTCTGTTGCTGGTTGATATTTGAAATCAATCAAAACTTGAAAAACGTGTCAATATACACACAAATATACGCATACCAGAATATTGACATTTGCTGGAATTAGTTTAAAAACAAGATTATTTCTTAATTCTCATAAGTGCCATTCTGCTGATGGGCTTCGTGACTGAGAGAAACTAAAAGCAGTCAGCATAAGGGGACTTGCACCACACAGAGAGACTTAGTCTGTAGGCCAGACCCTGAAATAAGTAAGACGCCTAAGCAAGTCTATGAAAGACGTGAGAGCTGAAAATGAAGAAATTTCAGTCTCCTTTTCATTTCATTTAATTTTTTTTTTAATTTTCATTAACTGATACATTTTCATTTCAGAGTCTAATTGTTAGACTAAGAGAGACTATTCTGTCCACCTCTCAACTAACAGTGTCAGATTCCAAGCTGTGAACCCCAGGCTACTTCATGAGTATTGAAACACAAGCTTTATGATTAGTAAACCAAACCAATATGTAACATGCTGTCACAATTTAAACACTCTTCTTTCACTATATATACAAGTGAAAATGTTGATGATATAACTCAAGACCTTTTAAGTTGAATTGTGCAGGAAACATAAGTTCAGATATTATATTCCTCCGCCTTCAATGGCTGCAACCTGGTAAGGTTTGAAGTTATAGTAGTAGTTCCCTGCTGGGGACCCTTTTGATATCTGGCTATGATTCCTGTACATATTTCCCACATCGATGCACTCAGTTGGTGTGACTCTTCTGTTCAGAATAAATAACTAATAAATCTAAGATTATTGATATTCAAGGATCTGAAAGAGTTTGTCTTGGAAAAAAAGCTTTACACGTTTAACAATCACTTTCAATAATAATATTGACAAAATAGGATATGAATTCAACTGACATGAAAGTTAGTTACAAATCTATGAAATCTATGAAATTGGCCCATAAACAACTTAAATATGGCTTTTTCAAAACACAAGCTAATAAGCACAAATGAACAGAACTGAAAGGGCCCATGGTCACTGAAGTGTGAGTCCTGCTGCATGACGTGATAGGCAGTGCCCCTCTAACCTCCTTATTGAAAAAAGAACTGTAAATCTCACATTTTTAACCACCGTTTAAACATATTAAAAGTCATCTAAAACAACTCCAACCTTCAACAAATTGACAGTCAATATATCTTAGGTAATTTGTATTGTTTAAAACAAAAGACAATTTTTTGGTATGATGCTAAGTGCACTATCATACAGCATGTGTACATCAATCACGACGTCTGCCCAATGTTGTCACAACAATCACACTAGGTTAACATGTCTCATTATTTTTATGACAAACAAGTGCCCATTAAGTAATCCCATTGCATTTGAATTCAATTCTTAATTTAATGGTCTCTATAATTACACCTCTTGGATTACACCTAATTACACCTTGGACCCGTAGTAGCTACTTAGTATATTTGTTGTCATGCTTCGAATCATTATGAACCCAATGAACTTGAAAAAATATATTCAACCAATAGATTAAGAGAAGGAGATATGGCTCATGCTTTTCTACCGATGATGACAATCATTTGAAAAAGTAGCTTGTTTGGAATGGTTACCAAAATTCTTCAGGATTATATAGGATGTTTCTAACGCTTGCACCATACGCTTGCGCCATAAGTTTGCGTATGTTATTGTATCATTGTTTGTTACATTCAAAGTCAGAGACAAACCCACATGGTGTGAGATGTAATATAAGATAACAAGATATGTTAGATAACTACAACCAAATCATCCACTTCAGTAGTCAGTTGTTACCAAAGATAAGTAAATGAATAGAACATATTATGCGAAATATGATAAAAATTTCACTAAAGTAACACATATGACATTGTATTCTTCAATAGTGGTGGATCTCTCACCACCCATGCAAGTTCTAAACTTGTTTGATATAAACCGACTAGAGAAAATCGCATTCAGGGATTTTCTCACTCCAATCAAAGAGGATATGATGACTGCGAAGGAAAATTTATATCCTGATAATCATAGTATAACGTATTTATGAATTCTTTCGGTCCATGCTAGTCAGTTCAGTCCACTGTTCATCAGTTAAAGCTGGTGTACTCAATGCACAACAACTGATCATACTTACACATGCAAGCTATACACATTGGACATAAGGTTTAAATGACCAGAGATGTCCATTACTTCAATGCGGCAGTCATTAGCATGTGGACTTGATGTACTGATTTAATGATTTCCTGTGGAACCGCACTTTATGGAGACCACGCCCAGCAGGATTGGAGGAGGACTCGTGTGGACAGACTACAGACTCTAACAAAATGGGCACTATTGTGAGTCACATATGACCAACCATTTTGTGATGAATGGAAGTTTTCACCATTTCAAAAGTCTTTTATATATAATGAGTATATATTCAAAATGAAAAGTGCTTGTGAGTGGTTAATCATGGTCACTATTCCTGAAGGCTATGGTCATCTCTCTGGTCCTACACATTAAAGGACACATTGAATCTACCAAAAACCCAAACTGACCACACTGCACAGAGATATAGTGACAGACAGACACAGAGATATAGGGAAAGACAGAGACAAAGGAACAAACAAAGAGATATAGGGAGAGAAATAGATATATAGGGACAGACACAGAGATATAGGGACAGACACAGAGATATAGGGAGAGATATAGGAAGAGACATAGAGATATAGGGACAGACACAGAGACAAAGGAACAGAAACAGAGATATAGGGAGAGAAATAGAGACAAAGAAACAGACACAGAGATATAGTGACAGACAGACACAGAGATATAGGGAGAGAAATAGATATATAGAGACAGACACAGAGACATAGGGACAGTAACATAGAGACTAATACTTGTGGTGTGAGTGAGTCAGCAGTGAGTCATTGAGTTGGCTGGACTGCTGGATGGTTAATGGTCAGGAACAGATGGACTGAGGGCACCTCTATAATACACCTACTCATCGCTAAGGGCATAAAATAGTTTTATTGGTGAAGCACGACATCACAGAGGAAGTCACCAAGAGTGATTTTTTACTGCTTATGGTTTTAGGTTGGTACAAATGTAAAGATCTTTACCAATAGTAGGTCACCAATGGTCTTCAGTGTTGGAATGTCAAAGCTAAAAGAATGCACAGGTTTCTGAATTGCAGAAACTACATTGAATGTACCGTAAAAATTCAGTAGAATATAGGCAAGCCGTAAGTAGAGGTACAATAAGATGGACAACTTCTTTGTGTACATGACAACATGTCAGGGCTGTTTTTACCCACTTGTCCAGTCTATGGTCATCAAAGACCTAAAAATGACGAGAAATGTCTAACTTTAAGTTCTTGTGCTGAAACACAACTGAAAAATTTGCAATCCTGTGCGTTTGTTTCTCTGCTGAAAGTTTGGTTTGTTTTTCAGTGCAAGAAAATCAATAAATTGATTCAGATTATATTTTCATAAACTACCTACCACGTAGAAGCATTATTGAAGGGCTTACGATATCTAATTCAACTCCAACATCAAACAGATCTAATTAAAAAACACCGAGCACTGGAATTTATTGAAAATGTCAACAACCAATTTATTTTTCAAATTGATTTTTTGAATATCTTTAGATTACATATGTCTTTTTTACTCAAAGCAAAAAAAAGGTTATACATAGGCGTAAATCTATAAAATGATTTTGTGTTCAAATACAGGCTGACCAAATAGAAAGAGATGAACCAAAATGCATCTAATCAAATCACAGGTCTAAGCTTATGTACTTATCGGAGCAAGATGATCAAGAACTGGGTCCCAGCAGAGAGGCTGAAGTGAGGTGGTGGGGTCAAGGTTCAGCAGTATTCAGTAATGTAGTAGTGGCATTAAGCTTTACCATTCATTATGTATTAAAACAAATACTGGTTTGGTGAACGAAGAAGAAGAAAGGACAAAGCGCTACCATCATGTCTTGTAATGAAGCCTGAAAGCATGACACTGGAGGATGTGAAGGTCACCTTTTTTCCTTTATTATTCTATATTACTGAGAATCTCACCATTTTGCATTCAAATATCATTCTGCATTGGCACTAAAAAAAGAGTTGATTTCAGCTACATAGTCTACATTACCTTCTAAAAAGTAAAATGTATTCAAATGGAATGAATCCACTTTTGTTCTTCACAAACAGCTAATGAATCAAGAAAATATTTTTTGGAATGAAAATGGTTTCTGTTGAAACATATAAATCCTTTTAAAATCTCAACTGGGGAAAAGAAATATATATATAGTTTTTTTCATCTATCTGCAAAAGTATGTCTTGATAAGGAGCATGCAGTTTTTCAATTTCCATCAACTCCAAATTGAAGTCAATAATGTCCATGTAGCCTGTCCTACTGCCATCTTGTTTGAAAAAGAATTTTTTCTAGCTTTGATATTACAAGGAAAGATTTCAATAATCTTAATGCATATGAAAATGATAGCTATGGAACGACTATTGATGCTTTGGAAGAGCCTAAATTAAAGGCAAATCAAGTCATAAAGCAACTTGTAATGGAACTCTCATAGATAACAAAGCTGCCCAAGTGAAGCACAAAATTCGTATTTAATAGCAATAATTCACACTGGTATTGTTCAATCTGTTAATAATTGCTATTTCCTTCTGCTTCTACAAATACTTATCAGACATATCCCAGCTTGAGCAATTTAAAGTTCTTATATCAGCATAATCATGTATCATATATATGATAAGTTATTTCTAAAATGTTTATAAGCGATATTGACAGAGTTTGACTGTGATGTGGGAAGCTCTGCTGCCAGTGATGTGTAAACTATTCCATCCTTCTGAAGATTTACTGCAGACAGTAATGGCCGCTGGCTTTATGTGGCATAATGAAAGGTGACATTATGGACACCCCACATTTATCTAACGAGCGGGATGATTGGCCAGTTAGTGCAATGCTTCAGCGTGTGACTATCACAGAATGATTATGATGTTATGATAGGATAATAACCACACAGCACAACAAAGCTCAGGAATGATGCGTCTCCACATCTGAATAATTGCTTGGTGCAACACATTATCTCTTTTTATGGTCATGTGATAACTTAAGTGGAAATCAGTTACTTCAATGATCAGTTGGTTTCATGCTACTCAATTACAAACTAAACAACTCAACTACTTAAGCTGAGATTTCTTGAGACTTAAATTCAATCATAATCTTCGTGGTGAAATAGATTTGCTATTTACTAGCTTGTTATCCTCTGGCATGATAATTAGGAATCAACCATACCTGGTGAGAATAAGATGAAAACAGCTGACAGAATTATCAATTTAAAACATAAATGGTTACCGAAAAGATTCATGCATTCATAAAAAAAAGAATTGATAAAAAAAATACTTGAATATATGTTAACAAATCAAAATTCTGTGTCCAATTTACCTGAACATTTGTTAAATGACCTACTTAACACTACCAATCCATATCTGTAAGTGGCTCTGGTGGAAATAAGTTTCCAAAATTAGGTTTGAGTCACTGGCAGACGCAATTGTCAGGTTTTCTATTACAAATCACGACTTTAACCTGTTTATTGTCACTAAACTGAATTTATAAGCACTGAGATGTTGATTTTCAGAACAAAACCCTATTTCTTGATAAAATTACACCATTTATGAAGTTAGACATATTTGATGCCATTGTCCGTTTTCTATCACAAATTGCGTCATTTAGCTGTTTACTGTCACAATACTGAACTGTTTAGTGAGTAATGAAATAACCACTACTTCTTGATAAAATAATGCCTTTTATTAAATTGGACATATTTGACAACATACTCTGTGCCTCTTTAATACATTCCCATGGCATCACTAGGCCGGCCATAACTTGTGTTTCAATATTGGGTGGAGAATCAAACCTTCATACCCTATTCTTCGTGCTTGTGGTCAAACCAAAGACAGTCTCTTTCTTGATAAGTTGCAAATGCTTGACTGGGTGCAGGTCGATCTGATTGGTACCAGTAGGTTCCCCAGGTTAAGGGTTAAGGACCAGGATGCAAGAGCCTCTACAAGGACAGGACACACTCAAAGACAGTTGGAGCGAGAGGGATACAACACTAGATAGACAGAGATATCCTCCAAATGAGCGGTATGGTCTTGTAATGAGAGTTGTCCCCTAGAGGAGACAGACCAGTGTGACAGAGGGATACAGGTTGAGGGATGGTTCCAACCTCTACATAGGGCTTCATCCTCCCTACATCAAGGCCTCATCTCACAGAGTTCAACAACACCAACTGTCCCTTGTTGGAGGGTGTAAACATTAATGAGAATTAATTCCAATTGATTGATCTTGTCTAACTCGAGTTGCTGGGACAATCATAGATACTCATAGTCTGTCAAAGCTACCAAGACTTAAAACAATTCTATGATATATATTTCTAGAAAAAATAAAATGTTTTTCTAAGGTGAAAATTTTAGTCCTGTCTATGCATATCGGAAAAATCTAGACTTACTAAACAGGAACCTAGCTAGACTGTATCAAAGGCTCCTATTTCATAGGCTTTGAGCAAGACTACGAGTTATCCTCCTTTCACATATGTGACTGCTCAAGACTAAATCCTCCAAGTATTTCAACAATTCTACACAGCTTTTGTTTTCAACTGCTCTTGATATCCCTTGAATTTGAATTTATTTCTTTAATTTTGAATCTCCATCTATACAAGTCATTCAAATCAATTAATTAAATTGAATTTTAATTCTGTATATTTTTTTCTTGACAATCATTTTGTACTTAAAACTTCAAAAATTACATGACTTGCTATTACAGGTTAGTTAACTCTTTACCAGCTGAAAACATTAAGTGCAAAACTGACTTTCAAGTAACAGAACTCAAGGAGCTGCCTGCCCGTATGGATCCAAGTATGGACCAGTTTGATTGACAGAATGATGACTTTAGACCAACTTGTAAAACAAACACATCTTACCTCATCCAGCATACACAAGATGAAAGAAACAACCATTGATAATTATACCAACTTAAAGCATAATCAGATTAATTAATCAAATTACTATGTACATGTGTAAGAGCCATTAACATCAAAGCAACTGTCATGTCAGCAAAAAATTCAGTTGCTTCCATTAACAATAATGACATTATTTCATTAAGCGCAAATGATTAGCTCAGAAAGAGGCTCCATACAGGGAGATAACTCTGCAAACACGCCCAGATCAGCAGGAGGTCACATGTGTTCACACAAGCACAGCTAGTTCCTAAGCAGGACACCCCTAGACTGTCCCTGGGACCCTCAAGAATTACTTCATTAATACTTACATGCAAGTGAGACCACGGTACAGCTAGTTATGTTGCTGCATAGACCTATATATATATATATATTAAAAAGAAGAAGATGAAGTTGAATTACATTTGGCAAACGTTTTCAGCAGGTACTGCATTAAACGGCCTGATGAAGCAGGTACATTCGTACCTGCTGAAAACGTTTGCCAAATGTAATTCAACTTCATCTTCTTCTTTTTAATATATACTACCATAGAGTTTGAACATTCTTTTTACTATTTTAATATATATATATATATATATATATATATATATATATACATCTTTGGCTGGCATCAACTACCATTTGGAGTTTTTTTTATCTTTATGCAGCATATTTGGTATTTTAACCTTGGGATTCTCTTGAAAAAAGTTTGCAAGTTGTTGTTTTTTGAAAGTTGTTTTGAAAATATATCAAATTTCCAACTATATGAATAAATTACAAGGATTATATTCATCCAAAGGCAACATCTTTCCTTTGACGTAGTATAAATTTCCAATGTTTTCTGATACATTACCATTTTGGTAGGCTTTGACAAACTAAAATAAACCTTAAAAGATCCATGATTCTTTTTACCTAATCATCTACATGTAACCATTATACTACCATTGATACATGTAACCATTTCACTACCATTGATGTATGCAACTATTACACTACCATTGACACAAGTAACCATTACACTACCATTGATGCATGTAACCATTATACTGTCATTTATACATGCAACCATTATAGTGTCATTGATGCATGTTACCATTATACTGTCATTTATACATGCAACCATTATACTGTCATTGATGCATGTTACCATTATACTGTCATTAATGCATGTAACCATTATACTGTCATCGATGTATGTAACCATTATACTGTCATTGACATATGTAACCATTATACTGTCATTGATGTATGTAACCATTATATGTCATTGACACATGTAACCATTATACGTTATTGACACATGTAACCATTATACTACCATTGATGCATGTAACCATTGTACTGTCATTGACACATGTAACCATTATACTGTCAATGATGCATATAACCATTATACTGTCATTGATGCATGTAACCATTATACGTCATTGATACATGTAACCATTATACTGTCATTGATACATGTAACCATTATACTGTCATTGATACATGTAACCATTATACGTCATTGACACATGTAACCATTATACGTCATTGATACATGTAACCATTATACTACCATTGACACATGAAACCATTATTCTGTCAATGATACATGTAACCATTATACGTCATTGACACATGTAACCATTATTCTGTCATTGATACATGTAACCATTATTCTGTCATTGATACATGTAACCATTATACTGTCATTGACACATGTAACCATTATACTGTCATTATTGATGCATGTAACCAGCATTACTGAATTTGTTATTTACCAGAAACTATATATGGCAAACTACGAACAGCAATCTAAGTTCTCATAAAGTACTTCAATTTCCTTTCATTACTTTCAAGAAATGTTTTGCCCCATTTTAATACTACCAAGTAACATTTAATTCAAAATTTTGCTTAGTTTTAACTTGATTAGGTATCTATCTGTCACTCATAGTTAAATTGGTGAATTCCAACCATAGTCCTAAAACATACATGATGATCTAAAAACCACATCAGTATGCCAATATAGATAATTATCATAATGTCCCCCAAATGATTTAAATTTCTTATCAATATGCAAGCCACAAGACATTATTGTGTTTTATTGTAAATTTTGAACCTTTTCTTATATCAACACATTTAGATTAAATTGATAGATTTGACAGGAAAGCTTTTGTTATAATAATGTTTGCACAAAGTCAGGCTACAGATTGATCTGTAAGTTGCTTTTCCTTTTTAAAAAGGTCAATCTCTGATATTGAAGTTTTCAATTATTTTCTAAGTGTTTCCACTGTGAACATGCATGGGGCCACTTTAGAGATTGCCTTTCTGGCCAGAAACTCTTTTTACTAAGGTTGATTCTACTGAATCAATAAAAACAGATTTTATTTTACCATGAGATTAACATGTCAAGAATATCTAACATACAACAACAAGAGTACTTAATCTACAACGATTAGAATACTTAATGTATATCAATAAGAGTACTTAATCTACAACAATTAGAATACTTAATGTACAACAATAAGAGTACTTAATATACAACAATTGGAATACTTAATATACAATAATAATAATACTTAACATACAATAATAAGAGTACCTAATCTACAACAATAAGAGTACTTAATCTACAACAATTAGAATACTTAATTACTAATATACAACAATACTAATACTTAACATCCAACAATAAGAGTACTTAATCTACAACAATTGGAATACTTAATATACAATAATAATAATACTTAACATACAATAATAAGAGTACCTAATCTACAACAATAAGAGTACTTAATCTACAACAATTAGAATACTTAATTACTAATATACAACAATACTAATACTTAACATCCAACAATAAGAGTACTTAATCTACAACATTTAGAAAAATTAATATACAACAATACTAATACTTAACATACAACAATAAGAGTACTTAATCTACAACAATTAGAATACTTAATCTATAACAATGCTAATACCTAACATACAACAATAAGAACTCCTAATAAAAGACTAAAAAACTAATAACTGACAACAATCAATACAAACAAGACTGGACAAGTTGTTAGCCAAGTCCAAATCTCAGTTTTGAAAACTTCTATGAACTCTAATGACATGACAGCTTCTATGAACTCTAATGACATGACAGCTTCTATGAACTCTAATGACATGACAGCTTCTATGAACTCTAATGACATGACAGCTTCTATGAACTCTAATGACATGGCAGCTTCTATGAACTCTAATGACATGACAGCTTCTATGAACTCTGATGACATGACAGCTTCTATGAACTCTAATGACATGACAGCTTCTATGAACTCTGATGACATAACAGATTCTATGAACTCTAATGACATGGCAGCTTCTATGAACTCTAATGACATGACAGCTTCTATGAACTCTAATGACATGACAGCTTCTGTGAACCCCCGATGACATGACAGCTTCTATACTGGTATAATAAGTTATCCATTTGCTTTCTCTGAGTTTTAATTTGACCAATCTGATATGACATGAAAAGCTTTATTTAAAAATTCGTCAATAATCTTGTGGTAGCTTTTCTCTTCTAAATTTTGTGTAAATGTTCCCCCTTGACATCACTGCTGTTAATCAAGTTCATCTGAAATGTCCCTTGTCAGTTCGCCAGCTTTTTTTATTATTCAAATGATGAAAAGTAGAGTGAGCTTATAAGATTTATCACAACATGACAAAGCTATCAACCCTAGAGGTTTTCAGTAAGTGAAGAGCTTGTGTTGATGGCAATTAACCCCAATTAAAAAAACTAGTTTGGTTATTTACACCCAAATCAATTGTCATTTAGCTTTTTTTTAAAGCATTTTCAATTTTCCCTTTTTGATGAGTGAATGTGTGACACAAATTTAGAATGATTGTCACTAATATTATGATACAACATGTCTAACATAACAATTCACAGTAAAACAGTCCACTTGAAACATTTTGCCTTTGGAGTTATTTTGATAAGCATTTTACCACAAGTGCACAAATCAAGTTATCTGAATAAATTTGTTCCAACAATAATACATGTTTCTCTACAAGAAAAGAAAGATAAGGGGCCTGTTAAACAGTCTAAGGATCTGGCAGGCCATATGTGACAAGTTTAGGAAATGGTTGTGTAGGTGCAGGATTGTCCTCGCTGTTGTGTACCACAGATGTTGTCAGCGGTGGGTGGTCCGTCATACTCTTCAGGTCAAACTATGTGATAAAGTTTAGAGAACACATTTAGAGAGCTGTAAGTAACTGTCATGTTGCACTTGTGATGTTTTTCTATTGTGCTTATGTTCCTTATTACTGAAAAATGGAAAATTAAACTCAACCATGAATGTTTGAAACTAGATCATTCATCTTTAAAGATTCTATGTATATTCATCATACACAAAATAGCTGAGTGGAAGCAGGTAATACTCTTTTAACTTCCCTTTCCTCAGACAAAATTGGACTCATCTTTTGGGCTTCTTAAGGAATCGCAGTTACCCTCATATAAATAGTCTCCTGAGCAGTGGCACACTGTAAGTCTTTCTAAAATATAAAATTCATTAAATGTAACAGTCTGAAACTTACCCATTTGGAATATTTGACAAAATGGATTTTCTGTATATAAAAGTTAAGAATACTTAAGAATATACACATTCATATTTCCTTTGTGAAATCTGATAATAAAAAGACTTCACAAACTTTATAGTTTGTAAAACACGCAGTTCAATTTTTTTAATGTAATCAAAACTATACAATACATCTAATTTTTGGCCCTTTATATAATTAAAAATGATTTTTCAAATACTAA
This sequence comes from Phorcus lineatus, assembly GCA_921293015.1. Classification (NCBI taxonomy): domain Eukaryota; kingdom Metazoa; phylum Mollusca; class Gastropoda; order Trochida; family Trochidae; genus Phorcus; species Phorcus lineatus. The sequence continues at coordinate 18,572,413 of OV121098.1, read as the reverse complement.
AGAAAGATCATATTTCATAAGCATAAAAATTTTAATAACAAATACACAAGCTTATTTCCATTTATGAAATTTGATTCAATGATTTTTTAATGAATTTTGCATGGTGAATTAGGATATAAAGAACTAATGCTACTCACATTAATATCCTTTTTGAAAAATGACAAACTCGTCTGACATTGATTCTCACATATAAAAAGGGATAATTTCAAAAACATATGAGCACATACAATTTTTCTTTATTAAAACCAAATGCAAGCACTTAACTGTAAGCTGGACTCAGTCACATTGCAACATGTTTATCAACAGTACTAAACTGTCACATGACGCTGTAAGTGTTGAAATAGATTAGAAATTCATTATATAAACAGATAGCAAGTTTAGCACAAACAATCTATGTTGACAGAGCAAACAGAGTCACTCAATTATCTGCGGTTATTCCATCAACACAACACCTGCCGATACTGAGTTAGTTCACTAGAACCAGCAACAATACATCGACCAGTTTCATCAACTCTTGTCATATCAGATAATGCTGGCTTGTTATCAACAGCCTTTCCGTATGTTATATAAAAAATCTTAAACAGCAACCAACAAAACAAAATAAACTGAACAAAATTATAAATAAACTTTTTGAATATGTTTCCATGTAATCTATCTAGTCCATCCCTTCCAAAGCATTTCCCTATCCTCTTCTAGTCTAACTAGTCCATCCCTTCCAAAGTATTTCCCTATCCTCTTCTAGTCTATCTAGTCCATCCCTTCCAAAGCATTTCCCTATCCTCTTCTAGTCTATCTAGTCCATCCCTTCCAAAGCATTTCCCTATCCTCTTCTAGTCTATCTAGTCCATCCCTTCCAAAGCATTTCCCTATCCTCTTCTAGTCTATCTAGTCCATCCCTTCCAAACCATTTCCCTATCCTCTTCTAGTTTGACATCATCATATGTTCCCATGTTCCATCCTATTCAAATACTAAACCCAAAGGTATTAGCAAGGACATAACAGGAAAAAAAGCTGGAAAACTCCTGCAAATGCTTTTCTAACTGTGCATCAAATCTTAGGAGAAAGCCAAAAATGGATACTGGCAAAAGAGTAATTGCCTTAATTTTTTCTTGTGGAGTCGACATGTAGTTTTGAATTTTATTGCTGTCCAGATTATAAGTGTGAAGGATATAAACGTGATTCATATTAGAGAATGTGCTTCTCCATTTGGTAAAGAAAGAAGAAGAATGAATTTTTTTGTTATAATTTTTCCAGAACAGGAAGATAACAGGAGAACATTTTTCACATGTCCAAAATTTGCACATTTAGCTTTGAAAAGTGTTCACTCAAAGACAAAGACAAGAACTTTGACATATCCTCTGTCTACTTAGGTCAGACACCGACCACGAGTCCAGGACAAGAAACTGCAACTAACTGAAAAACCCTGAGCTGAAGCCTCTGTACATAAAGTAATGGCGCCAGTTAACCAAAGCATAAAATATATAGTAGAAAAAGCAAACAAAAATCTTGATGATAGATTGCATCTTGAGACTCTCTGCCACATCTTCAAACAACAATACTTTCTCTCGCTTAAATGATATGTGTGTTTTAGCTGGTAAAAAAGAAGCATTAATTTCAGATCTTTGATCTTCCTAAGGCTAAAAAGCCTTTACACCAAAAAATGTTAACAATTGTTAGATTGTTTCACCTTAATGAATAAAAAGCTTATCAGTTCTAAAGTTAAAGCAGTTAAATATCACGCACCATGCTGTTTAATGATCAACTTGAAGAGAAGTGAAGGAAGAAGATGCAGGGGATGATTAAGATAAAACTTTCATGCTCAACTCCTACATACCCTTCAATGCCCTCACTTACACGCTGTAAAACAAGGAATTGATTGTTAAGGTTACCCTTCATTACAAGTTTACATTGTTTCAACAATAAAAGAACTTCAAACAAATGTAATGATTTTTTTTATGGCAATCCTCAGAAAACCTTCTTTATCTCCTGAACTTCATCTTCTGAACATTAATCCTTTATAAGAAAAGTCTGAGATATTGCCGGTGCTGAATATAAAGTGTGTACAAGTTAAATCAACACAATGGATACTTCTTTGAACTGCTGAATCTTACATTAGATTGCTGCTTAAATCTTGCCTTTCAGAAACTTAACCTTTATCTTTTTCTCTTTTATGTTTAATGTTTATTTCTGAAAACCAAATTTTTTTAAATAGCTATAACTTTTAGCCTTTTATCTTAAAATCTGAACCCTTTTTTTCAATTTTTGTCCTTATGAACATTTTAAGTTTTAAAGCTCTATGTCTTAATGTAAACCAGTCTTAAACCTTTGAGTCTTAAAACTAAAACTTCTCTATAACCTTTGTTGTATTCTAAATTTACCTGTAAACGTCAATAATGTTTGTCTTTCTTAACATTAACATATGCATGTCTCAAATTAAGCCTTTCTAACCTTAAAATAGGCATGTCTTAAACATGGCCTTTCTTAGCCTAAGCCATTTTCTCAAATGTCTATTGTTTTGAAATTTAACCCCTTGTTTTCACCTTTGACCTAAGGATGAATTTTAAGCTCTCTTTCTTAACTATTTTTGAAGTGTTAGTTGCCTAGATAAAGAACATCTGCATCGATAGATGGACACAAATCAAAACAGACTGCCAGGTCTTACTGTTCATCACCTATTCTATTACTCTATCAAAACAATAAGTAAAGTGATATAACTGTACCATTACTGCTTTCATGTTGATCTTGACATTGCAACTTGATTCAATTCCCTGACACCAATGACATTACAGAAACGAGTTTGAAAGAGTGTAGGTCTCCCTCTAATTTTCCTCTTTAGATTACTCAGGGTTTACTCCGGAAATTTAGCTGGCTTTGTACCTGCCATTTGCTTCTAGTTATAGGCTCAAATATAGTCGGTACATAAATGTAATCATGAGTTGAGATGAGATGCTTTGGATTGTAGCAAGAGGAGATGTGTTAGATGTGGACAAGATTGAGAAGAGATACAAACATCGTCTAGACCTGAAGCAAACACAGAGTATGTCACTTTCGAAATATGCTCTGTTGACTCTTGCTGTATGTCACTAGTGGACTGTGGTCTGTTGACTCTTGCTGTGTGTCAGTAGTGGACTGTGGTCTGTTGACTCTTGCTGTGTGTCAGTAGTGGACTGTGGTCTGTTGATTCTTGCTTTATGTCAGTAGTGGACTGTGGTCTGTTGGCTTTTGCTGTATGTTTCAGGTGGAAAAAGGTCTGTTGGCTCTTGCTGTATGTCACCAGTGAACTGTGGTCAGTCGACTCTTGCTGTATGTTTCTGGTGGACTGTGGTCAGTCGACTCTTGCTGTATGTTTCTGGTGGAAAAAGATCTGTTGGCTCTTGTTGTATGTCACTAGTGGACTGTGGTCAGTCGACTCTTGCTGTATGTTTCTGGTGGAAAAAAGTCTGTTGGCTCTTGCTGTATGTTTCTGGTGGAAAAAGGTCTGTTAATTCTTGCTTTATGTCAGTATTGGACTGTGGTCTGTTGGCTTTTGCTGTATATGTTTCTGGTGGAAAAAGGTCTGTTAATTCTTGATTTATGTCAGTACTGGACTGTGGTCTGTTGGCTTTTGCTGTATATGTTTCTGGTGGAAAAAGGTCTGTTGGCTCTTGCTGTATGTTTCTGGTGGACTGTGGTCTGTTGATTCTTACTATCTGTCACTGTTAGATTATGGTCTGTTGAACTCAATTCAACTCTTGAATATTTTGTGGATCATGACTTTACAAACTCTTCTTGTGTTACTACCCCTTAAATAGGTGAATGTGGTGAATGTCATTAAAGAGTTTTACTTGGCAGATATAAAAATGACCATAATAGCGGTGAATTGCAGATAAAGCTGTTACCTGCTGGAATCACTTAATGAACTACTACAAAGCACATCATCACTTTCTGCCTCACGCAGGATTCAAACTCAAGACAAGAGATTATCTCTAGTTTGTTTTTGGCAGAAGTTCAGCAATATTTCAGCCACTTGCAGCAACTCATAGGAAAGAATCAGCCAGTATGTACCACAGAGCCAATGATCAATATGCAGCTTATAAAAGATAAACCATCTTTCTCCCAATCCTGGTTGGAGGAGCCTTAGAAGTCTAAAAGACGCCAGCTAATATCTCGGTCACAATCTCAGTTGAAGAAGACTCTTGTGTACATGCCACTAAGAGCTTTGGTTTACAATCATGCTTCAGCAATCTATTGATTTTGATGATGCCTGATTATTTATCTACTTCTACAAACAAAAAGGGAAAAAAAGCACAGTAAATGTAGCTTATTACCAAATCAGCCACTGGAAAATGCAATTTCAAATCAAGCATACTCAAATTGAATCTCCAGACACAAGCTACAGTAGCTGAGCGGCATGCCATTGTGTCCATAGAGTTAAACAGTTAAACATCAAACTTGAGTTCTTGAGGGAACATAACTGCGCTGTATGAAAACACGTTAAACATTAAAGAACTAACTGATCTGGAAAGAACACTAAATTCACTTTAACTGTCAAAAAATTTAGATAGTGTGCAATGAGTTATTATATTATTACTGTCAATTTTCCCTAAAAAATGTCTCGCAATTCTATTCAACTTCGCAACTTTTTATTTTATCTTCATATACTACATTTACCCTTCCATTTGTTGATATCTATGGCAATTGAATCAAACCATTGGAAAAGCTTAAGTGGAATAATTTTCAGTTTAAAAATTTAAGCATTAGAAAGTTTGAAACATTTGAACCACAATCCCTAGCCAAACCAGCAAATCTTCATGCAATCCAAGACATGCTCCATAAAATCCCTTAAATCTTGATCACTTCTAGCAATCCAACTCTAGCCTTTTAAGACACAATATTCTTTAAAGACTCCAACAATTGCGAATATCAAAATTGGTGACCTCAAAATCAGAAGTCTGAAAACACCAAGAGCTTACAAGGCCACTAAACCTACCAATGCTAAAGGTTTCAAATTTGAGAAATCAAAAAGCCTGTGACCTGCAACTCCAGCAACTATGGGAACATAAGGTATAATTTAACACTCCAAGAACAAGACTATCTAAGGACCCAGTAGTCCAAAACTGGCAAGCTTAGAGTAAGTTGGGTCATATATCTCTGTCCAGTTCATTGGTGAGATCAATGCTAGAAATTCTCCAGGATGCCTCTAGAAAAGACTGACCAAATTGGCCTGTTGGTAATGATATTACTGGATAATAACGCTCCAGTAGATAACCCCTGACTGGTGTATCAAATAAAGCCAGTCACTCAAAGACAAAGACCATGGCGCTGTTCACCGATTGAGTCTGGTTGTCAGTGCCAGTTGGACAACAGTTCACATCTTGTCTTTAATTGGTTGTAAATCATAAAATTATCAAAGTCTCATTATTATGATTTGAAACTTTTAAGTTCAATTTAGAATATCTTAACATTTACTTTCAATTTACCAACCATTATGTCACTTTATGTTTATGTTATGACAAAGTTGTTGAAAACTACATACTGTAAAGAATTTAATTGCTTTGACAGTCATATTTTCTTTTAGAATTTACCAATATCACCAATGTAAACTTGAAATATGCACTAAAAAGGTTAAACTAACAACAATGAATAAACATTGTAGGTTGGACAGTGTGGTCACTGAAGGCTGAGAACGTGTCAGAGTCGGTCAGTCAGTCAGTGGTCACTGAAGGCTGAGAACGTGTCAGAGTCGGTCAGTCAGTCAGTGGTCACTGAAGGCTGATCGAGAACGTGTCAGAGTCGGTCAGTCAGAATAACCATTACATAGTCTACCCTCTAGAGTCACCCGCCCAAGAACTGATCTAATCCTGGCCCAGAGCAAATATAAGAAACGTAATATATCAACCAGATTAATTTGTTCTTGTGTTTACAGTATTGCTTGATGAAGTTAGAACTGTTCGAGTGTACAACAACTGGCAACTATGGATGTAGATGAAGCTGACCCCTGGTCTCAGAGGAGGAGGGAAGTAGCACAGTTGGTAGGGTGTCCTCTTATCATCTGTCATGAGTCAGCTTTGTTTCACAACCATGTCCCCCAAAAAATATGTTTAAGTGCATACAATATAAGGATCCACAGAACAGCGCTTATCTGTCCATCTTAATATTTAACTGATTGATACACGACACAGTCCATTTGGTGACCAACATCAGTGTAAATGTACAGAGATCTTGATTAAATCAACTTCTCTGTTATTGCATGACGGTTTCATCATAAAGAGAGAAGATATTAATTTTTATCTACATCTAAAATAATTTAAAGCAGTTACATTGGATATGTATACCAGTTTCAAGAAAGATATCAACATATTTGCTGTTTCTATTCTCGAAATTTGAGTATGATGAACAAAACATTATGATTAATGTTTAGAATCCAAAATAAGATACATCAAAGACAAACTATGCAATTGAGGGTACTTTAGTTCTGCTTCTTGACTGTGTAGTAAATAAAAGCCTTCACTAAAGTCTATGTCCACATTTAGCAAGTCTAGGTTAACTGAATACATATGGCCCGAAGAAAAGAATATTAGATGAAGGAACAGTAAATTATCAAAATATTTCATAGACTATATTTTAGTCAAAGGGTACTTAACATAAAACGGTATCTGTGCTGTACTATCTGTGACTAGCCTTGACCCTGAACATGAATCAAGTCCTTAATTACAGTTTATAATTGCAGGGCGGGGAGGTCGACACGAGGCTATCAGTGGAATACATGACAGGACGGGCTCCAGGAATGATGGCTCAGTGATAGCCTCTGCTCACCCCCATCTTGTAACTTCTCCCAACTCCTTGACTTCACGATTAATGATGACCTGCCCAAAGGGTTAACTCATCCAAAAACTATACACCATTACTGAAACCGTTTTTTGGCATACCAGTTCAAAGAATATGATGCTAATGTTGTCTGGAAGCTAAACATTGCATATCAATTTCCATGTGAATTAATTGGCGCGGAGATGTGGCTGGTTTGTGTGTAGAGGCAGATAGCTGAGGGCAGGGTACTGGAGATGTGTGCACAGAGAACTTCCATTCACTCTGTCCTTTCACTCCCATCTCTGCCCACAACATTGTAAACGCTCCTTTCAGGGCTTTATTGGAAATCAAGAAAATATAACAAGATTTGATAGTTTGATTGCATGTCATTTCTGTGTTCATTTGTTGATTCAGAACCTTGATAAATCTACAGACTTTATTGAATTGCAATAAATATGGGGCTAAGATTAAGTTCTGAGATGAACAATAAAACAGCAGCTTCAAAGACGTATGTTGAATAGAGTGAGTGGCACCAACTGGGTCTCTGTTTATACAGCAATATCCTCGTCGCTTGATAATACCTATGGTACAGAAACCCTCCCCTGCAGTCCTCAAAAACTAAATTGATGGGCAATGTATAGAAGACTATTAAAGCCTCAATGCCAGTAAAGGCTGTGACTGTTCTATAGTTACTGCATCTATCAATAATGGCTTATCAGTCTCCTGCCATCTCTATACAAACCATTGTGAGGTCTCCAATAATGTCTCGGGGAAACTTCCCGTAATGGATGCAGCATTATTCAGACATTTATGAGTGGGCCTACTCCAGGACTAAATATAATGTATCATTAAATCTAAAGAGAAAATTACAGGCAATCACACTAATTCTCATGTCCTGCCTGTTGCCTTGTCATTGCCATGTCTTCATATATCACATCTTTGTTGATCACTTGATTATCATATCCTCAGGTGAATTACATCTTAATTTGTATCAAAACTTTTCTGATGCATTTAGAGCAGGATAAATACTCATTGCCATATTTTCAATATGTATAAATTGATTGTCATATTCAAACAGAATAAATTCACTGTAAAATTTGGACTCTCTACCTCTCATGCTTGCTATATCTTCAGGTGTATAAATGAACCTTATTGTCATATTTTCAGGTGTATAACCAAAACTTATTGTCATATCTTCAGGTGTATAACCAAAACTTATTGTCATATCTGCAGGTGTATAAATGAACCTTATTGTCATATCTTCAGGTGTATCAATGAACCTTATTGTCATATCATCAGGTGTATAACTGAACCCTATTGTCATATCTTCAGGTGTATAAATGAACCCTATTGTCATATCTTCAGGTGTATAACTTAAACTTATTGTCATATCTTCAGGTGTATAACTTAAACTTATTGTCATATCATCAGGTGTATAACTTAAACTTATTGTCATATCATCAGGTGTATAAATGAACCTTATTGTCATATCTTCAGGTGTATAACTTAAACTTATTGTCATATCATCAGGTGTATAAATGAACCTTATTGTCATATCATCAGGTGTATAAATGAACCTTATTGTCATATCTTCAGGTGTATAACTTAAACTTATTGTCATATCATCAGGTGTATAACTTAAACTTATTGTCATATCATCAGGTGTATAAATGAACCTTATTGTCATATCCTCAGGTGTAAAACTTAAACTTATTGTCATATCCTCAGGTGAATTACATCTTAATTTGTATCAAAACTGTTCTGATTCATCTAGAGCAGGATAAATACTCATGACCATATTTTCAAGTGTTTAACTTGACTTTCATATTGAAACAGTCTAACGTCAAATTTGGACACCTAGCTTCCTTGCTTGCCATATCTTCAGGTGTAAAAATTAACCTTATAGTCATATTTTCAAGTGTTTAACTAAAACATATTCTAATATTTTCAGGTTTATACCATGCTTGTAACATCTTCATGTGAATAGCTTTATTGCCATATCTTCATGTGAATAACTTGATGGTCATATTGTCAGATGTATAACTTGATGGTCAGAACTTCAGATGTATAACTTGAAAGTAATATCTTCAGCTGTAGAACTTGATAGTAATATTTACCATGTATAAATTGTCTTGGGTGATTGGAACTGTTAACAAAAGCCCAGAGTGTTTGACAAACTCTACAAGGTACAGATACTCACTTCATCTGCAGAGAAAAAGATGCAGACATGGTGGAAACTTTTGGAATAAGCTCAATCTTATTTTAACTATCAATTGCCTGGCAGCATAGCAGGTTCTTCAAGAACTGCATGGTAAGATTAATAATCTTCACCATTTTTTAAAAACTTCTTGAGATAATAGCATCATATAAGAAAAAAAAGAATCACTTGACCCCTGTAAAACTATCCAGTCCTCTCTGTGATAATGCACGGATGGGTTGAAGTTAACCGTGTCATATGACAGTGTCAAGTGACAGACAGTGATTGGTCAGCCTGACCCTGAACTGCTAATCAGAGATAGATTGTTGGAGCTAACTTCACAAATGACATAAAGTAAAGCATGTTCGGTCAGATGTATGTTTGTGGGAAGGGCAGGCCAGGCAATCAACAGTCAAGTCACAGAAGAAAGTAATAAAACTTGCACTCAATCATGTGTGGAGAAGAGGATGGTCTACACAGCACTGCATGGGGTGATGCTCGTGGAATCATATATATAACACACAGTTTAGATGCTATTGCAGTGTTCTTTACATGAGATTTAATATTGACAGGCTTCAATTGACACTAATTTACGTGTGAGTCCAGATGTTTTACTTCTATTAGTACTAAGATGATTGTGAGTAAATGTTAATGAAAAGTATGCGCGACTATCTTTGCATTAAAAGTGCCTGATTAATCTCGACACACAAGTGAGTCCCTAACTTAACTGATCATGTTATGCAGTTACCAATGTAACAACAAGTCCTAGCGAATCATGAAAACATTTCCAGGTTTACAAGGCTAGATTAATGGTGATGGGTCGTAAAGTTCTCAATAGGATCAGATGCATTGTGTGAAGGGCCATATTGGAAAGGCAGGATTTGCATGGTAACCACTAGCTAACAATATAGTGGTAGGAGAAAATTAACAAAAATCCTTTTCTATTGATTTAAACAGAAAGCATCGTGGCGACTTGGAAAGTGATTTATTTGATAATGTTGATTGGAGATAAACCTGTTGCAATGGTGAACAATGCAATCAATAATTGCAACAATGGGAGTAATTAGGCATCTGAGGGTTATTGTATAAAATCAGCAGGTCTCATCATGCTGTGAGCCTGATAATCCTACAATGTTTTATCTTGTAATTGTGTTCAGATCTTGGAGATTACCATACAAGTAGAGAGAACAATTTATCAACCATACATGATATACTACAATTTTCTTCCAACAAAATTTGATTAAAGGGGCACAGGTTATGTTGTCGGAGTAAAATATGTCAAGCTTTACAATAATGTTTTTTCATTGTGAAGTAGTGGTAGTTTCTGAAAATCAGTATCCTAACCCTTATCAGATCAGTATTGTGATGGAAATTAGTGTGACATGAAACTTATTTACAGCAGACACAGAAACAAATATCAATTGGTAGTGTTAAGTAGGTCATTAATTTATTTTTAATGCATGGGGTGCAGAATTTCAACCCTTTAACAATAATATGTTTTCCAATTCTTGAAAATGACAACATATCATAAAGTGGGCATTTTATAGATAAATATGTAAGCTAAAGGAGGCGATTTGAACTTAATTCAGTACATATGGTATTTTGGCTCTTATATAAGTCATATGAAAAATCATAAAACATACTCAGTATCACTTTAAAATCAGATGATTAGTTGAAAAGTTATAAACTGGACAGGATTTGAAACAGTTTTCTTACATATTCATCACTTTTCCCCAAAAATCCTAAAAGTCAATGAAAATATTCTCAAAATAGTTAACTATTACACATCATCACATACCTCTGAATTTACTTGACAAATTTTAATTGAAATTGTTGTTAAGTTACAAAGTGAGTCAGAAAAACTTGTAACGGAAACTGGGACAGTGCCCATTTTAATAAATTATGATGATTACACACTGAAATGGAGAATTCTACAACAAGCAAATAACAGAAATGCCTCTTGTAAGTGTGTCAACTCCTAGTCAAAAGTTTCCGAAGTTTGGGAGACCTTCCTTGGTGTCCGAGTTTTGGTCAGTTTGCCCTAGATTAATCTTTCAACAGAACTAGTTAAAAGTAAAAAGTGAAAATGGCCCCTTTGCCAAAAATATAAAGTCAATTCAACAATGGAAATAAGTGTTCAATGTTTGGAAGTCTTTTACTGCAGATAAACACACCCTACCAGGATTTGAACCCTGGACCATATAGTTGAAAGACAAACATGATAGCCCCACTGTGATTAAGCTGGTTATCAAGTTCAATGATATATCGAACTGGGAGGTTTCCATCATGTTTAAAGTCTAGCTCGCCAAAAACTATTAAAGAGTCATTATGTTGGATGTTTGTTGTAACAAAACATCACTTATGCATCTCCCTTTGTGTTCTTATAAAAGTGAAAAGATATCCTATAATAAATCAACCACACTCTCAATACCAAATTGATTTTTATCTTTTATTCAAAGGTAGTTGTGCAAATACCACTTAATTTCTATTGCTTTAAACCCTTTATTAAATAAACAGCTTTATCAACTCTAATTCATAATAGATAGAGATTTAATGAATAGGAGTTTACAAATGTAAGATAGTTATTGGCTGGCAGCAAATGTCAGTACCTGGTCTTGTTCTCACTACTCAAGCTGATACACCAAAACAGCAGCTTTTGGTCATATAACTAAGTTTGCCCAGACTTCATCTCTCAGAAATATAGTTTGATAAATATTTTTGCCGGAAGTGTCAAACTCTCAATTATAATCAAGTGTGATATGGTCTGGGCATAATTTCTTCTTTATTTTATGTTTGAAGTTTGTTGGACCAATTAGATAGGACAAATGTTAACAAGAACTCTTAATCTGTAAGTATGATGAGTGTAGCCATCCACTGGTTATAAGCCTAAATAAGAATATAGAATATACCAATAAGCCAAGATAAGAATATAGAATATACCAATAAGCCAAGATAAGAATATAGAATATACCAATAAGCCAAGATAAGAATAAGCCAAGATAAGAATATAGAGTATAGGAATAAGCCAAGATCAGAATATAGAATATACAAATAAGCCAAGATTAGAATATAGAATATAAGAATAAGCCAAGATAAGAATATAGAATATACCAATAAGCCAAGATCAGAATATAGAATATAAGAATAAGCCAAGATAAGAATATAGAATATACAAATAAGCCAAGATAAGAATAAAAAATAGAAGAATAAGCCAAGATAGAAATATAGAATGAACCAAGAAAAGAATATTGAATATATGGATAAGCCAAGATAAGAATAGTGAATATTCAAAAATACTAGCGGTGTAGTTGGCTGCGATTGAAAACAAACAACCTAATAACTTATAACAGTGCCCGGGCGTATTGTAACAGTTCCATACAATTTGATGTATACAAGATTATTAAGCTTCAATTCTTTGGTCTATAATGTACAGAAGAAAGAAAGTTGTATCCAAATAATTGTATCCTTGTTAAGTTATTAAGTCATTTTAAATATGATTTTAAAAAATATAAAATAATAAACAAAAAATTCATTTAAGCACAATTATTATAAGAATAAAGAAAAGAAAGAAAAGTAAAACATAAAGTAATATGAGACATATACAAATATAAAGTTGTTTAATTTAATCTCCTAAAATGGTTTTGACAAAAGTTTAGGGAAAATATTCTTCTAAGAATCCTTCCAATAAAACATGCTGCTTAACTGTACCCATGAAATAAAAAAAACAGGGAAGTAATGGTAGTTTATTCCATTCCCTCTCAATTCAGAATGTTGTCAAGTTCAAAAAATGTGATAGTATATTTTATTCCAAACCTTGCCCCTTGAACTTTCCTTAAAAACTTGTTCACATTTACACAAGGCTAAATCTGATTGCCTTTTGCCTCTGGAATCTGCACCTATAATAAACTTAAACAAGTTTCATTTTGTCTCGTCTTTGAAAATATTTGCACTAGAATTATAAAAGATATCTATCTAAAAAGGCACCAGAGTGTACACCCTATGTGAACAGAGGTTAAAGGTTACACATAACATCTGATAGTAATTATACATGACAAAAAGATTAATAGGTATCTCTGCCATGCTTGAAATCGACCAACACACTACAAATGTCAGAAAACACATTAAAATTCATTTGTCAACCGAATTTACCTTAACCAAGATTTGAATTATTCAGGGCTGCGTTCTAGACGTGGCAGAGTGAAGCCAGGTTATCTAAGAGGTTTATTTTAAAAACTGTACTATCAAAAACTACAAATAATATTCCATTTATTATTCATATACTTCCAATTCATAAAACACTCTTCAAACAAAAGAAATAGATAAATTTATTTTAACATTATAAGTTACCATGTGTCTGCGAGTTTGATATGGAGATATATCATGTGCCGAGTTAAATATCAAAATAGCACATTTTCAAGAGGAACAATTCCTAACTACCGTACACATTTCATTATATATGAATCACCTATGGTAGCCAGAACATGTCCATTTCTATTGTATTGGCAGACTTCAGGGATATCACAAACATTGTACTGTAACAGGTGATGCTGTATGGTAAATTGCACTTCATTCATCACTTCCAAGCAATAGTGATATGTGTGCATGTGCACCTGTACAACCCTGTTTAAAGAGTTTTCCACTTAGTCAATGCAATGGTGTCTATAAATATGTGGAGGTAAAGACTAAACTCACAGTGCCCAGTTAAAGCACAACCACCCTTTCTGACAAGATCTCACCCAGGTCTTTCATCTCCATCAGAGCCGATTTCCGGTTTTGGGGTGCTCCACCAGGGGGAGTGTTTTTATTGAAGATGTGATCAGCGGGAAGCCTAAAGTTAGTTACACTTGGACTGAGGTTTCTGCTACAGAGTGTATACCGAGTGCCAAGAGTAACAGAGTCCAGCTTCTATATAACTTACTCTAATCAGCTTCCCTTGCTTCATGTTGTCTCCAAGTGAGATGTGATTAAGTAGCGTCTATATGATATGGAAGTGTGTGTAAATCATTCATGATATGGTGCTTTGTGGTTTTTTCATCAATATCATTACTTTTATACTTATATAAGAACTTTTTGGAATAAACTTCAGAAGACACTGATGTCAGCAGTTTGTGTTTCAGGTGAAGACATTCAATTCAGCTGGGTTTAACCATACATATCCTCCAAGTTTTCATTTCACTTTTATATTTATATTTGTCTTGAAGAGGAGACTTGTTGCAAGCGGTGGTTAACATCTGAGTCTTTCTTGTACTGTCATATACTCAATACATCATGAAGTTCAAGTCTTGTACTGTCATATACTCAATAAATCATGAAGTTCAAGTCTTGTACTGTCATATACGGTACTCAATACATCATGAAGTTCAAGTCTTGTACTGTCATATACTCAATAAATCATGAAGTTCAAGTCTTGTACTGTCATATACTCAATGAATCGGGAAGTTCAAGTCTTGTACTGTCATATACTCAATGAATCAAGAAGTTCAAGTCTTGTACTGTCATACACTCAATAAATCGTGATGTTTAAGTCTTGTACTGTCATATACTCAATGAATCGGGAAGTTCAAGTCTTGTACTGTCATATACTCAATGAATCGTGAAGTTCAAGTCTATAACTGTCATCCTACATTTGGTCAGAGTACAACTTTTAACCTTTATATTGTCGCTCATCTGAAACAATATGTATCAAAATCATACTTTCCAGCAGTAAGTACTTTTCGATAAAATGACACCATTAATACAGTTTGACATATGTTTCTTCAACAAGTCATGAAAAATCTTTTTAAAGTTAGGATCAAACTTTTATTATTGCATTATTTGCTTATTATTTACTTGATGAAGATTTTACTGGTACCCTCTGATGAATGTGATCCAGCCTAGCGTGAAGCTATGTCTTGTTGGATCAGTTGAGTCTAGACCCCCCACCCCCCTCCCCACCACCTGAACACAGTCCCCTAAACACACCATGTCCCCCTTGACCTGGGGCAGATCCATCTCCCACCCAATCTGGTAGCACGGCACATCCTGGACGGAGTGCGGGCAGCCAGGACACGCTGATGATGGAACTGGTGCCAGTGCTAATGAAGTATGGCAGGACTGTCCCCAGAAATACCACACGTTGACGAGAGTTTGATAACCGTAATTCATTATGTTTTCCTCCTTGTGCACCGTGAACAAGTTTGGGCCCCGCTCCTGGATCAGCCGACAACAAATCACAAACCGATTCCAGAGAAATCAATCTTGGTCTGAAGAATTACACATGGTAAGCCTCTTTGACACATGAAGATAAACCCAACAACAATCCAAACATGTTATCACAGAGCTCTCCCTCAAAAATCCATCCATTTCTATCTTTGGAAGGAAAACACTTGAGAAGTATTATTTAAATCAGTGCCGGATCAATCTGCATGTGGAGGAATGATTGGCAATCAGCGACATTCCGAGATAAAGCCGCATCGATCCTCTAACAAGCACATAGACAACATACTCAACATGTCTCAATTTCATGCCCATCAATCATGAAAATTATCTTTTTAAAAAAGATGTCTCAAACATAATCAAGAAGTTTTGTAAACTCATTGTCCCCAAGAGAGAGCAGACATCTAAGTTTATGCATCCTGGTTGACACAGTATGTTCAACCGGTACATTAACATCAATCTGTTTCTTAATGCCTGATTGGTCAGAGACAAAGGTGCCACACAGAAGACTCAAGAGTCTACATGGAGGGGGGGGGGGAGAGAAGAGTGAGTCCTGATGTATCGACACATACCGTCACATGTACTCAACCACAACACCGAGGTCAATGAGTGCAGTATTTATGGTGTGTGATCTTGCATGGCAGTCAATTGATTCAACCAAGACCTGACATATCTTACGTTGTGCGACACATTTATAAATCATCATCACTACACACATGAAAGCAAAGGAGCTCCCTGGGGTTCCATTTGGCATTCATACCTTGGTTCTGGAAAGTTTGAAAACAGTGTATCCCGCTGTTTGGAGTAAAAGTTTTACACTGCACGAAGATGAACTTGATGTGATCAATCCTCTCTTGAGTGGATATGTCACAAGATGTCTGTATTGATGGGTGCACAAAAGTGTAACTCTGTAAGTTGCATAGAAACTACAAAACATCACACATAAGCTTTGGTGTCAATAAGAACAAATATTTTCACTTTTTTAAACTTCTAAACCATTCAAATGAAGATTGCTATATCCAAATGGCATAAACCAGAAATAGTGATACAAGTATGTGCTTCTTTGAAACCCAAGGATAGACATTCTGATAACTGTTGATTTAAAACATAAAGGCTTATAGATTACAAGGTACTGGCACAAACATTGGAAATAAAGTTTACATTAAGTTACACAAAAAGTTGTGTAAGTGAAGAAGTGTCAATAGTTGTTAGATCCAGCTGTGACTGCTGAAGGTTAATAAACTTAATTGTGTTACATCTTGTGTTGATCACTACAAATGGTTGTAATTTTACATGACCATATCCAAACGGAAAAAATTTTCATACCATGATCACACAGATATTGTTTTCTTTTGACTGCTTATTTAGAGTTAAGTCATAATTTTGCATTTTATTGATGATAAGATTTTAGAAACAGAATGGCTATTACAAAACACAAATGATGTATGTACTGGTGATATATATGACACTGAGTTGATTTATTCAATGTGTGATACATATAATTCACTATATGGTGTGAATAACTAATTAACATTTTATGACTTACAATAAGGATTAACAACTATCTGTTTATATCTGTTAAACCACTGTGTATGATATTAGTGAATGTGTTGATGTTAATATATTAACGTGTCATTGGATGTGGGTGTTTTTGTCTTTGCTGGTTTATGTTGCCTTTTTATTTTCTGTGTTTTTGAGATATTGTATGTTAATAGTCATTATATTGTTATTGTATGTTGTATCATGTGCTTGCTGTGTCCATATGGATTCATGTGCTTGATTTGTAAATGTGTGATCATTTTCAATGTTAATGTGTTAATTTGTTCCTCCATGTGTTCGATGTGAATGCAGGTTAATGTGGTGATACTGCTTTTCTTGTCATGATGTGGTTTGTCTACTTTGATACTTCTCTGTTTTCTCAGTATCTTATCCGAAACACTTATTATGTTTGTGTGTGGGGTTGAAGGTGCTTGAATGTTTGTGTGTCAATCTGTATAATCACAACGATGTTCAATGATAAATGTTAAATATGCATTTATCTTTATAAATATCTGTGTTAAACTGTCATGTTTGAGCACTGTATTAGTGTTTCTCTGTCTTTATGAGCTGATGTGTCAGTGTGTTTTTGTTGATGTTTCAGTGTCTTTATCTGTTTTGATGTTTATCTTTTGTTTGTGTGTTTGTCTAATGATGGTTCTGTGGATTCATGTGTTTATGTAATATTATCTATATGTTTTCATACGCTTATGTATTTGTTTGTATGTTTTAACCGATTATTATGAGTTGTCATGTTTAGATGTTTAGATGTGTGTGTGTGTGTGTGTGTTTGTGTTTTTGTGATCACTAGAGCTGTCCACTGAGAGAGAGTAGCCCCCGGCCCCGTCAGTCCGTCAAAGCTAGCGCTCCCACATCTCACAGTAATGGGACACACAGCAGAAGTTAATGACACGTACTCAATGCAAACAATCAGCACTAAATTGTTTAACCAATGTTGCCTTATCAATCATTCATGGAACATTTTGACATTACTTTTTACTCAAAATCAATCATTTTCACGTTTCAAAGTGTATTAGATTGTTAAAAGTAAAAAATTATAGAAACTTTTCCAGGCATATCCAAGCTGCTTGTGAGCAAGAAGCTATTGATGGGTAAATGAATTATTTTTCAAAATAAATTTGACACCATTGAATAAATGTTCATACAGGGTTGAGTTCTGATCAAGTAGTACATTAATGGTAGCTGGATATGGTCAACACTTGCACACAACCACCCACTTCAATCACAAGAATTGCCACTCTTTCGCAAGTTCAAATTGGAAAAGAATAAAATTCTCCCAAACTTGAAAACTTCAAGATGTAAATATCAATACCGTCTTGAAAGTTCTGAACTTGACAAAGAATATCATCCTAAAACAAAGTAGAGTTAACCTGAACTCACCTCACTAAGGGCTGACCATGGTAACACCATTAAGAGGGTAGCCACAGTAGGAGGGGCCGAGTCCTACTTTCAGTAAGAGAGTCCGCGAGTCACACAATCAGATGCATGCATCCACTGCTGTACCATATGAAGACTAGTTTCACCGGCCAATGCTTCCTCCAGTACTTGCACCGCCGTAACAACCAACCTGATCTGCAGAAAATCAATGGGCAAGCCAGCACGGCAGTGGCGGCGTATCAATGATATCTATCTATACGCAGAGCGGAGGAGAGGGATCCGGGGGGTGCAGGACTGGCCGGGAACCCGACAAACCGGAGTTGCACATCTAGAGTTGCCGCAGGCTCTCTCTTTACGGTGCCAGGTATTGATGGCTTAGTGCCCGTGGGCACATCTCCGTGCCGCTACATTCATCATGTCGCTTAGTTAGGCCCTTTCAGCACGTATATTTACACATGTTCATTTTTTGGTGGAACAGAATGGTTTGATCAACTTTTTATGGGAGTTGAAAGGGGACCAACTTTCTCAAATGGTCATTATTGATCCCAGGCCGGTCTAAAGGGAGCAAAGCAATCATGAAATGTACGGGAACGATTCACTTCTGTTTCAGGATTATCTTGCTGCATCTGCCCGTCTCTCTCAGAGATCAGACTATATTTCAAGATGTCGTGCCAACTACTCAGATCCTGTATATCTCGCATACTCGATGCACTTTGATACTAATGGATAATGAAAATCTATCTTGGTTCTATCAACACATATCTAAACAAACAGAGTGTTACAAATCTTTTAATCTCCTATCCCGGAGGAGTATGAATCTATGACTTTAGAAAAGGCAAACTTACTCAAACATATTTGATCAAAATTAGAAGATATAATAAATTCGATATCATTAAAGCATGAGACCAAAACCTTGGAACTCAACCCCCTCAGGAGTATGAAGCTGTCACAAGGATTTTGTATTGTTAAATCCAGAAAAGATATTAATTCAATCATTAGTGAAATGTTTGATGTCAAATGACTAAAGGCAGAAGGCTAAAATAAATACAGTTATAATTTCAACTACAGTTTTTTTCTAAAATGAAAGATGCCTGAAAATTTTCATGTAACAAAAACAGCAATATATCTATAAAAAAATTAAATTATTTTCCAATTGTTTAATTCATATAAAAAGGGGAAGTACCATTTATTGATTCCAATTTACAATGTATTTAAAAGAAAATGTAAACAGGAATCAATTAGTTGGAAGTGTGTTGTATTCAGACGTTGAAACAACGTTGTCCCTAAAACCAATCTCTTACGTCACTTTCCCAACGTTGAATCAACGTTGATAAAAGGTTGATCAACCAAACAACTAAATTTCAACGTTGAATCAGGCAAGCTTATAAAAAAATCATATTTGAATTACAAGCTTGATTATAATGTCAGGATTGATTAAATGTATAGACAAAAACAAATCATTAAAAGATGTCGTCCTTCGGGAGTATATTTTTCTTTTTGGTTTAACAGGCCAACAACAAGACAAAAATAACATAGTATCAGCTTCTAGGGCATTTTCAAAATGGAGTGAGCTTTCTTCTTTCCCCCACCCCTGGGAACACAGATCAGATGCAAGTACTGGATTATTAATAAAAATATGTCTTGAAGATAAACATGTTATTATTCGATGTTGTAGGTGGGACAAAGGTAACACAGCAATATTTGGTATCTCTTGAAATTGCCTGTGGTGATTACCACAACGTTGCTAGTTCATTGATGGTTTGGTTATCTGCCAATCAAAGGAACTGTCAGAATGTCAAGGGTTAACGGTCAATTAGACCTTCTGATTTCAAAATATATATAAATACATACAAAACATCATAACACAAAGTAGATTTCTCATGTCATTTGGCCTTGTTGTTTCTGGACATAACACAATGTGAGAATTTTTATTAACATCTTGGTCTGGTAGAACGCTTCTGCAACAAACAATTTGAGGATGTGGCTAAGCTAAAAAGTTATCAGCAAGGGAAGGTGTATTATTTTTTCAACATTTATCAGCATTGGCCATTCATGTCTAAATTCTGAGCGAGTCTGGATCATAACTCACTCATTCAGATCACACTTCAAACGCCTGCAGAATTTATGCAAGTTGGACAGTGTGATGGTATGACACGTGTGATGGGATTGAGATATTCGCTGGACTGACTGATCTAACGACACATGTGATGGAATTGATAGTTTCTCAAGAGCCCATGCCAAAAAGTATTATTACCCAATGATTCTCACCAGGCGATCTTAATACCTGATTAAAGGGAGTTTTATCAATGTGACCAGTCATTGTTTAAGTTCGGGGCACTGAGATAGGAGAAGAATCAATAGAACGACAATAAATCTTCAATGATGAATTTTGTTATTTCATTTCGAGTGATGAAGTGTACATGGAGGGCTCGCATTCAAAAATCTGTGAAAGTCAATTGAAGCAAATCTCCACAGAGCGGTTGTGTACATACAAGACTTGATTACCGCAACTTGCTTCTGAAACTGAGACTTCTCACAATTACCTCTTGTATCAGCCAATCTCGGACACATTGACCGACCAGCCGACTGACCAACCTGTTATAACTGTTACAGAGGTGCTGGGTGGTCTCATCCCCTGTCTGCGGCTGTGTAGCACTTTGTTCTACATTCTTCACAATAATGTCTACAGTGTCTCATTGTTTATATTACGATTGTCACTTGGAATAAAACTGGGAAAATAGTTGAAGACTTTTAACATTTTAAAAAGAAGGAGTGTCTTGAAATTGAAAAGTAAAACATTTTTTTGAAAACCTTTTGCAATTTTCGTTGATCTTAACTGCAGGAGGCTGATCATCTTAAACCTGATCCTCAAGATTGTGCAGCAAATATCTTGGACATGTCATGATATCCACATGTAAACACTAACTGAACAAGTTTCTACAGAATTATTTGACTTCATGAGACCCTACATAAATCAGTTATAACAAAGCCTGAACAAAAGACTTACAATTGATAAAGGATTAGTATTTTCAACCATTTCAATTGTGACTCTCACAATGCTGTATGCTGTGTTTGATAGCCTGCACTCTGTACTGGCGCTGTACGCTGTATCTGATAGCCTGCACTCTGTACTGGCGCTGTATGCTGTGTTTGATAGCCTGCACTCTGTACTGGCGCTGTATGCTGTGTTTGATAGCCTGCACTCTGTACTGGCGCTCTATGCTGTGTTTGATAGCCTGCACTCTGTACTGGCGCTGTATGCTGTGTTTGATAGCCTGCACTCTGTACTGGCGCTGTATGCTGTGTTTGATAGCCTGCACTCTGTACTGGCGCTGTATGCTGTGTTTGATAGCCTGCACTCTGTACTGGCGCTGTATGCTGTGTTTGATAGCCTGCACTCTGTACTGGCGCTGTATGCTGTGTTTGATAGCCTGCACTCTGTACTGGCGCTGTACGCTGTATCTGATAGCCTGCACTCTGTACTGGCGCTCTATGCTGTGTTTGATAGCCTGCACTCTGTACTGGCGCTCTATGCTGTGTTTGATAGCCTGCACTCTGTACTGGCGCTCTATGCTGTGTTTGATAGCCTGCACTCTGTACTGGCGCTCTATGCTGTGTTTGATAGCCTGCACTCTGTACTGGCGCTGTACGCTGTGTTTGATAGCCTGCACTCTGTACTGGCGCTCTATGCTGTGTTTGATAGCCTGCACTCTGTACTGGCGCTCTATGCTGTGTTTGATAGCCTGCACTCTGTACTGGCGCTCTATGCTGTGTTTGATAGCCTGCACTCTGTACTGGCGCTCTATGCTGTGTTTGATAGCCTGCACTCTGTACTGGCGCTCTATGCTGTGTTTGATAGCCTGCACTCTGTACTGGCGCTGTACGCTGTGTTTGATAGCCTGCACTCTGTACTGGCGCTGTATGCTGTGTTTGATAGCCTGCACTCTGTACTGGCGCTGTACGCTGTGTTTGATAGCCTGCACTCTGTACTGGCGCTCTATGCTGTGTTTGATAGCCTGCACTCTGTACTGGCGCTCTATGCTGTGTTTGATAGCCTGCACTCTGTACTGGCGCTCTATGCTGTGTTTGATAGCCTGCACTCTGTACTGGCGCTCTATGCTGTGTTTGATAGCCTGCACTCTGTACTGGCGCTCTATGCTGTGTTTGATAGCCTGCACACCACTGACTGACCTGTATCAACATCGCTCATTGATAGTCGATGGCGGGCGAGAGAGGCGTATTGTTTTAAGGTGTACGTAAAGGCTATTGATTAGAAGCAATTGACTTATTGATTTAGTTTGTTAGTTGCTTAAATGAGGCGATCAAAGCCAGGCTTGATGCCTACGGGCTGTTAGCTTTGCATTGTTGGGTGGAGAAGCACTTAGGATTCGTGTTGTTCCATGGAATGATTGATAGCACTGTGTTGAATCAACCTTCCATACCATTTGTGTACAAATAATTACCATCATTCTTTTTCTTGATAATTTCCATATCTGTAGGATCATAAAGTGTGTTAACATGACCTAATAGCTGTTAATTATTTATCTAGGTAAAAATATAACAAATATTAATGTCACTTGAAACTGATATTGGTAGATAATTCTTTATACATTGCAAACTGCTTTTAAGTATAACATATATAATCATGGATATTTCAACGTGGTTTATTTAAGAGATTAGACTCTGTGGATGATTGACCTTTTCACTGGATATGTATATAAATAAGAATAAAATTTGTTGATTGTTTTATATTTCAATACTGAAAAATAATTTACATCATTATGTAACACATAGATATCAGACATAAAAATCCCTATTCATTGCTTAATAGCAACATCTACCTTCATGGAAATGGATTTTGTTTAAATGAATTTCAGTGAAAATAGGAAGAACTGAAATGCAAATGGTATCATCAAAACACTTGCAATTCAATTCAGTCCTATAACAATTCCTAAAGCTTATAATTTGTTTAATAAAAGAATGAGATAAAGAAATTACAAGGAAAGACCTAAAGCTTATTTGTTACATTAACTTAGTTAGTTCATTAGTTTTTAGTTAGTTCATCATTAGTTAGACTATTAAATCGGCGAAAGAGAAACTAAAAAACCTAAAAGCAGGTATATGGTGATCCTCTGATAGAAATCCATTGAATTTTGTGTGTGTAATCCCTGGAAGAGATTTGTTTTGCAATATTGTCATAGCAATATACAACAAGTAGATTTTATGATGAGATGTAAATCAACCAGTTGCCACATGAGATGTAAATCAACCACTTGCCACATGAGATGTAAATCAACCACTTGCCACATGAGATGTAAATCAACAACTTGCCACATGATATGTAAATCAACAACTTGCCACATGATATGTAAAATCAACAACTTGCCACACGAGATGTAAAATCAACAACTTGCCATACGAGATGTAAATCAACAACTTGCCACACAAGATGGAAATCAACAACTTGCCACACAAGATGGAAATCAACCATTTGCGTAAGAACAAACACTTTTTAAAAATACAGTACACATACATCGTCTGACATCAAAGCATCATTGTAACTAGTTGAGGTATATAGCATTTCTATCACTCTCAATACTAATTGATTCATTTATATGAATTCTTTTACATGAAATCCAGTCGTTAAACCATGAATAATTCTAAAGCTTTCAAGAGTCCCTGGAATGGTTTAAACCCACCGCTTTTTATTAACTAACTAAATGATTTGTTATTTTGCAAACCTTTATAACCTTTGTTAAAGAGAACCCTATCTAGATTGTACCTTCTAGTCAGTACTCCACTTTACCAGATCCTGCAACCTTCTCAAACTCAGGTAGTGTTTTCTGATGAAGAGGCAGTCTATACTAGTGATTCAGTGGGGATTAAAACACTGACGTTGTGTTATTTGTGGAATATATAGACTCTTATCATCAATAACCGGCCGGCAGGATACTAACAAGACTGTTGAGCCGTCTGTCACTCAGGAGGGCCCTGATGTCATCATTATTTGTCTCTAACCCAAGTCTGTCCATTCTTTCTGCAGATCTCTGTTTCTGTGTATGTGTCTGTGTGTGTATCTGTGTCTGTCTGTCTCCGTCTCACAAACCGAAATGGCAGCTCTCTCTCTCTCTCTCTCTCTCTCTCTCTCTCTCTCTCTCTCTCTCTCTCTCTCTCTCTCTCTCTCTCTCTCTCTCTCTCTCTCTCTCTCTCTCTCTCCAAAATGGCCTCTCTCTCTGTGTCTGTCTCTGTCCCTCTCTCTCGATAATAATAGTAATAATAATAATAATAATAATATTTTATTGCATTTCCAGGAATTTGTTTTACATCAACAGAGCTTGAAACATTTAACCATTCACATGTGATTTTTATATCAGTACATGAATCAATTATTTTCACATTTGTTTAATAGAGATATTGTGTCTGTGTGTGTATCTGTGTCTGTCTGTCTCCGTCTCTCACTCGATAAGCTCACAAACCGAAATGGCAGCTCTCTCTGTGTCTGTCTCTCGATCTCCCTCCCTCGATCTCCCTCTCCCTCTCTCTCTCTCTCTGCAGATCTCTGTTTCTCTGTGTTTGTCTGTCTGTCAGTCTGTCTGTCTGTCTCCCTCTCTTTTGATAAGCTCACAAACCAAAATGGCTGCTCTCTCTCTCTGCAGCTGTGACTGTAGATTTGTGTCTGTTTCTCTTAGTAACTGCAGTTATCTGTATACAGTTCTGTCTATTTCTCCTCGTAAATAAAGAGTTATGTCTGTTTGTGGTGAACTGAATTCTGTATGTCTTACATGTCTGTAGATTTGTGTGTTACAATTCCTGTTTACTTCAACTCTTCTGATATGTATCTCTGTTCAGTTGGCCTACAGTGGGACTCTTGCAAAAACTGTCCCAGACACATATCTATAAGGTCAACATAAAAAGGTTTTTGTATTAGTCTCATGGAAACTAAATCACTTCAAATTAGTTCATGACACCTAAATATACTTTCTAACCTTTTTTCAATTTTCAAATGACAATATGATATCCAAATATTGCCCACTTTTGATCAATTCAGGTTGGCAACTCAATTTATCAATGTTCAATTTGGGTAAACCACAGACAAGTGGTGGGTTTAAGCCAGATCGTCTCCTAGCATTGATCAGCGAGAAGCTTCCTTAGCAGAACTACTTTCAGCATTGATTCCATCGTCTCTCCCTTCTCTCCATGTATCATTCTGTTTCACACATAGCTGCTAATAGCTCCACACTCTTTTAAACTTTCAATCACAAACAAGTTTCAGTAATTTATGTGCTGTATTGCAGCCCAGAAAGTGAACTTTGTCTACTCTCAGTGTGGCGTCAGACTGCTGATTAAAATATGGCTCCTTGAGGCAACAGTTTATGGACCATTTGTGTGGGCATTTGCAGGACTGATCCAATTAGAGTTGAAAGTTGATCTACTTATAAACTGCTTGTCTCCACACACATATCTAGTCATCCTTTTAAAAACGACAGGAGGTCAGACAAAGCATTGACTCTGCTGGAAACAGATTACCAAACATTTCCATTCTCAAATATATACTAAGTAAGTAAATATTCTGTTGAATTTATGTGTCATTCAATAAATCAACATGTGAAAAAGGCTTTTTTTAAAACTTAGCCAAATCCCTTCATTCAAATTAATCACTTGTGATGCAAAACATGATGTTGAGAAATGTTCTCTTGCTTTTTGTGACTGTTAAAAAAGGAATCCAGAAATATGACTTTGATTCTTAATGACAGCACAGTATACATGTTTCCAAAGTTATATCTATCTACCACATCAATTCCTTAAGGAGTATACAACTTATACTACAATTAAAAACTTGGGCAACTGCAGATGTCTTTAATCTAAAAGTAAGGTTGCAGGCATCGTTTTCAAATTTAAAAAATTAAATGTCAGTACCAATTTTTTTATTTGGGGGGGGGGGGGGGGGGTTGGGAGACTGTTTGTATGTTGAACATATCCTCAGCAATGTGCCTAAGTGTTACCTTAATTAGAGATGAAAATAATGGTTATATGGATAAATAGTATAATAACATTTCTCTCATATCTCATATCAAACATTGTCTTAAACTGAATGACGATTTTCACCTGCACCTTTTGTGCCCATATTTGGCAATGCCCCCTCCCTGTCCCTCCAATCTTCTCATGAATGGTCTATTCTCATGCATGGTCTATTCTTATGCCAGCTTGCTTAGATAGGCTTTGCGTCATTTCCTGTACTTTTCTCTGCTTCTTGCCAGGGTGGAATTGCAACATTTTGCCAAAGACAGCTACACTCAAAACAAGAATTTTAACTGGTTTGGTGGCAAGGTTGAATTTAACCAGAGATGGAGACTGGTTCATTCAAAGGCATAAGGAGGAAGATATGTCCCTCCATACAAAAAGTCAAAATATTCCATGGCATTTAACTCAACCATGTTGTGACTAGGTTGTACCTCACCAAAGTCGTCGCAAGGTTCCATGGTTTGTAACTAAACCATGTCGTCCAAGGTTCTGTGGGGTGTAACTCATCAAATGTGTCGCAAGTGTCTTGGGATGTAACTTACCCAAGTTGTTAAAAGGTTCTTTGGGGTGTTGGGATGTCAAAAGGTTCCATGGGGGAAATTAACCTCCGTAAGGTTCTGTGGGGTGTAACTCATCCAAGTTGTTCTAATCAAACACTCATATCAGGAAACTCTTGTGTTTAAAGTGTAACTAGATGTAGAAACATGCAAATAAAGATATTAAATGTGACATTTACAAATAGTCAAAGTCCCAAAAGGCACATCTACATGATATGGAGAGGTAGTATTCAATATATTGTGATGTTAGGTTTAGCAGTTTCAGAATCATGCTTCAGGAACAGACACTACTCTACTTAAGTCTCTCAGTAAAATTGTTGGCATAGAAACCAAAATAAAAAAGTTTGAAAAAGTCCCAAAAGGCACATTTATATGATGGAGAGGCTTTTGTTGTTGAGGGATCACATGGTTCCAGAATTACGCTCCGGAAATGAACACTTCCCTTGGAAAGACAAAGTCCAAATTCTTGCCGTTGAAACAGAAGAAATATAGAATTAAAAAGATGTTCAAATCCCCAAAAGGCACATGTACATCTACATGTTGAGGAGAGGCAGTATACCAAAGTTGGTGATGAGTGGTCAAATAGTTTTAGAGTTCTGTTCCAGAAACACTATGGGAACGGCGACACCAACGGAAACTCAACTAAAATTCAACCCTTGGGAGGAGACATAATTGAGGACTGAGTTTTATTAATCAACAATGCATAAATGCTGTAATAAAAGCCAGAAAGGTCCTGAACCCCTATATGAATATGGTTAAAATTGTTTCCATTACAAATACAAAAGTCAGAATAACCAAGGTAGCAGAAGGCATCACTACAGCACAAGGTCTAACCGTGGACCAACTTGTATAACAACACTGAAGACCTTTTGAGAGAGTAGCTGGACAGATAACATTTTGAATCACTCAACTAAAGAAGTACAAACAGAGGCAAACAAAGTGTGCAGGGAACACATTATGTTGCAGACCAACACTGCATACCGTGTGACCAGTCTAATGAAGATAAGATTTGATGAAGTGACATTTAAAACTTGACAGTGATATGTCAGCTACATCAGTGATTGATACACATCCTACTCATCCTACAAGCAGAATGCCAACTGTTAAAAAAACAACCTAATTTAAATCTAAAAACTATTCAGAAAGTATCAAATTAGCACTTTTGATATTATAATGCAAATCAAACAGCGATCAATTATAAATAAAATATGATCAAATTAGGAAACTAATTGCATTTTAAACTCATCTGGACAATACAATGTGTTCAAGTTAATGTGGGTTTGGAAGTTTTTTGAAGAGATTGATTAATGAGAATTTAATAGGTTTCTAATCTCTGGCTGACTTCACATTTTTGACAGAATGACAATACCTTATCTGATATGCCCTTACAGCAGCAGAGCACATATATAGTGTTACCTGTGACAGCTCCTTCATAGGACTGGTCCTTCATAGGACTGGTCTGCTCAAGTACAAATACTACGGCAGATTAGTACTTAGGTGATCAAATAGCTTCAAACACACATTGAAATCAATGTCACCTTTATAGGATAAAATGATAAACAAGTTGAAAAAACTTTCAATAGAAAGAGTTGATGAATAGACATCATAAACATACAGCCAATATAAGTTGAAAACTGTACTTCAATGTCTGCAGTACAAATTGTTTGGATTCCAGAACCTGAATGGAAAGCTTTTTTCAGAAGAAAGATAACTAATTGGTTAGAATTGCGAACGATGAATACTAATACACAAAGAAATTTTTCTCTTATGAAATATTGATTTTTATCATTTAAAGTTTCAGTAAGTTTTTCTTGAACTATTTATAAATCTGCTGGACAGCTGGCCCTTGTGTGGAGTCTAGTCCATCTGTAAGAGATAGATAAACATTCCCAACACGTTCAACCCTCACCCCAGGGGCTGTGTTTGGACAATAAACAAGGGGGGCACGTCTCAGTCCCCTTACCCCCTCATGCACCCACCCTCCCTCACATCTTAGACCCAATGATTAAACGCCCCATGAATACTGAAAGGTCATTTGAGCCTCTTTTATGTTGCCATTGTCATTTCATGGTCTGTTACAATAACACTGAATTTGTTTGTTGAGATGGAAATGGCTGCTAGTCTCAAGGGGGTACCGATGGTCGAATAACTGATCACATTATTAGCTTTGATTGGGAAGGGCCTCACATTTTGATTACACTGCCACCCTTTCCCCGGCATGTTTAACTCATTGCATTTATCACAGAAGAAAAACAACTTGATGACATCTTTTTGTGAGGGAAAACATGTGATGATTGCTTTGCAGAGGAAAATGTGACATTCACGATGAACAAAACAGAGAATTGGCGGACGAAATCAATCCGCGACATTGTTTCATTAGGAGGCTGATTGCCTTTTATTTCACGACATTTCTCTGCTATTTACGAGGGGGGTTCAATAAGTTTTCACCTTCAATATTAAACAAACTCGCATAACTAATTTTAAAATTTTATTCAATATTAATTTATTTCATTATAATAACCCATCATCTCAATACACTTATTCCACTTCACTCTAAGTCTTTTGATGCCACTTTTGTAGAAGTTTTCAGCATTATAAAGATCAAGAGCTCCACACAACTTTCCGCTTTTTATTGGCGATCTTGTGCTCTGAGGTTTCTGGGAACCCATCTCGCAGATACCATGGACATACCAAGATGATCATGAATGATTTTTTCAACACTTTCAACTGATATCTGGAAATGAATGATATATTATAAAGACAATTCAGACACTTTCACACAGCAGTCAGCTAAAATTCTCCTTCCATTAGCAGCAATAACCTCCATCTGGATGACTTCTGACAGCCTGCCTGACCATGGGTCATCGTCTAAGGACTTCCTGCCCCTTTTAAACTAAAGAGACCAGCAACAAACTGTTGAATAGTTAGGAGCATCCTTACCCATCACATTACACATGCGATTATGTATTTCTGTAGCTTTGCATCCCTCCTTTGTAAGGAACTTGATCACAGCCTGTTGTTCATGTTTGACAAAATCCATGATTTAGGAGAAACCTAGGTCAGTGCAGTTACTATATCTAAATGGTTGTTTTGTTTAGAAATTGTCGTGAAATGTGTCAATATTCTATTATGATATTAAGTAACACCTGCTATAAACCGATTCTGTTTATGTAAACATAAATGCCCGGTTTGCAAAACTTATTGAACCCCCCTCTTAAGTTCATCAAATCGATTCTAGGAAAGTAAACCTGATGACATTTCTTAAAATATTATCAGTTTTTGTTTATTGTTACAGGAAATGCAACAATGGTTGGAAGAAAAGTTGTGATTATTGAGAAAAAATGTGTTAATCTCAAGGAACTTCCCCAAATTGCAGAAATTTTCATGCTTCGTTTTTTTTTTTAGCCCCTTTTAATGAAACGAGATTCCAGCTATAATCTATTTCTACAAATCCTATTTATAATGACCTTGATGTTGTCCTTAAGCAATTGAATTTATAAAACATCTTTTTCATACATAACCTAAACCTTGACAAAATTTCATCATTTTACCTGTTTCATTTGAAGGAAAAAAGTACAGAAAGTTTCCCCTTTTAAAAAAAAAACAACTTCTCCTACATTTAAATACATGAAAATTTGCTATATAAAAATCATTTGTTTTAGTACTTTTGATATCTCTCTAGTTCATGTTTGAATTCATTACAAATAAACATATTTCTATCAAAATCCTTCATTGGTCATATCTCTATCAATTTCATAAGGTTTCCTTCAATACAACCTGATATCAAATTTGAAACAATGAATATGACTTTAATATTTTCTTAGGTGCCATGTTGTTCTTGACTTTTTTTTACAAAACTAAATTATACAGGGGGAGACAAAACTCTGAAATATGTGTCAACAATTTCATATTGTAAAGTAGACAAATGTTTGACCATATTTGGTCTATCACAAGAAGGGCAATGTCCTGTCACTGTCAGGTGAGCCTACATCTTCAACTAGATCAATTGTACAGCGCACTGACCTGATGTAAACCTGCTGATCCAGCTCCAAACCCACAGTGGAACTTGAGTCCATCTTCTGAAACAAACCACCAACATTACCTACAAGCCCTCAGGACATCAGACATTTCACATCTAGAGTTCTGTAACATGTATCACCTCCTCATAACAACTAACTTCTTATATCACAGCAGAAATATCAAATTTTAATCAAAATTTTATTAGCCTTTGGTAAAAACACATAAAAATCAATGTATATGAATTTGCTTAGCTTCAATTTGGAGAATACATTCTGTGGTACATCAGATCCACATTATGTGTAATGCCAACAGAGGCTACCACAAACAATCAGCACCAACGTCCCTCGCTCAGTAAAAGCACATAGTTTCCCCTCCCCTCAATCAATTAAAAAACATAGTTTCACCTCGTGCTCCCTGCACACCCACAGTTAAAGCACATAGTTTCCCCCACGCCCCCATCAACTGAGAATAATATTGTTTTTTATTAAAATTTAAATTACAAGGCATTGTTGATTAGTCTTATCAAAAATCATTTATAGGCCATTGTTATAATGTTTTAAATAAGTAAAAGTACAGCGCATATTGTCATGTCATTCCCCACAAAAACACGATTGCCGAGAGAACAGACTTGTAAGTTTTGATGACTTGGAGCGAAAGGTAAAATTTGGTTGGTCAGTAATCTCAGACTAAGACTTTTTAACCACTGTTATTAAACGTTTTTCAACATCTTGACTACAACCACCTCAATAAGATTTATCCTTCCCTACTTTCCCTTTTGTATATTGTCTAGCTGAAATTATCAAGCCAGTTAACACAAGCTGATCATGGACAATTAGATGAAACTGATGTACCACATGCACACAATACCAGACATTACAACTACAAGGTACTCCATCAAACAAAGGCATCCAAATGAAACAGGTGACTTTATGTAAACTCATTTAAAAGTTATTAAATTTATTGATTTAATAATCTTGGTCAATGACAATTTCCTGGTCCTACATTTCCAGAACATGAGCATGCAACTTAGTCCAGATGTCATTTAGGGAAGTCAATAGTAGCCATTATTTCATTTCCAGTTGGTCACAGCACACACAATTGCCAGTTATTGGATCGTGACAGTCCTTGTGGCAGTCTCATCACCACTCGGCATGTTCACCAGATCACTTACCTGCCCTGACCACTCCCACTTAGGGATGATCGTCCACAGATCAACACTGACCAGATCTCGCTTGGTCACTTCATGCTCAGCATGGTCATTCAGATGACGTATCCCTCTACCTGGCAGTTACCTCAACTATTCCTGTGTTATCTATTATGATTCCTTAAATCATTAGATTTTGTGGGTCCAAATTACATTAGAGGTCCTAGATTCAAAATAACATTAGAGGTCATGCGTTTAAAATACCATTAGAGGTCTTGGGTTCAAAATAACAAATATAGGTCCTAGATTCAAAATACAATTAATGGTCCTGGTTCAAAACAACAATAACATTAGAGGTCGTGGGTTCAAAATAAACTTACAGGTTGTATTTTTAAACACCATTCAAGGCAATATTTTCTTTACAACCATGAATCATATTGGTTCATAAGTCTGTAAAGTTGGTGTCTTGGTCAAATTTGTTCACAAAGTAGATTAAATGACAGTGGTTATATTGAATGAACAATGCACTAAATGTTTAAAATATGAAAGGGTGGACAGATTTACAGAGCACATATGAAGGCATATGAGCGTGTGACTAAATGATGCAGATCTGATTGAGAAGTCTAATTGGCTGGCTGCATGACCAGTTATAAAGAGCAGGCAGGCACAGAGTGGGGGGAGGAAGCATGGGTCAAACAAGCATGTATCAGGGAAGGAAGAAGGCATGGTGGACAGGTGAATTAACCGAATTTTGGAACGATATGTGCAGGGCAGAGAGAGAATGGTGTAAGTGTCGGGGCCCGCGACGTGTAAGGCTAAAGGCGATGTATGTACAGAAGCGATCAGTATTCGATAAAGCAGTGAAACGGGCTAAGAGGGGACATAGACGGAAACTTTTACAGAATTTAGATGACCTGTGTGATTTCAAATCTGGAGAGTTCTGGAAAGAGATAGGGAAAATAGGGGTCGGGAGTGAGAGACGGAAGCAGATCCCAATGGAAGTAGTAACCAGTGAGGGAAGTATATCCAGGGACAGAGACGTCGTGTTAGATACATGGAGAGATGCCTACGCTCAGCTTCTGAACAGCAACTCAGGGGAGAGTACACAGAGAGACCAGGGTGTGAGTCAAGAGTGTCCAGATAGCAACGGCTCGGGACTGAATGAGGCGATAACTATAGAGGAGGTACAGTACGCGCTAATACAGGCTAAGAGGGGCAAGGCACCAGGTCTGGACGGAATCCCCGTAGAAGTATTGAAGAATGAGGAGTGTATGTTTTTTTTACATAAACTTTTCAATATATGTTTTACTAAAGGAATAATACCGTACTCTTGGTCTAAGGGTATAATCAACCCAATACCAAAGTCATCAGCAGAAGACCCTCGCAACCCACTTTCGTATAGAGGAATAACACTAGCATGTTCATCATACAAGTTATATTGTGGTATAATAAATAACAGACTGAGTGAACACGTGGAAACCAACCAACTACTGTGTGATGAGCAAAACGGCTTCCGGAAGAAAAGAAGTACAACGGAACATATATCTACATTAACTACAATTATTGAAACAAGAAAAAGTATGGGAAAACAGACTTTTGCTGCGTTCATAGATCTGAAGAAGGCTTATGATTGTATTGATCGAAGTGCTCTATGGGAAAAAATAAGTGGCATGGGTGTTGTTGGGAATATGTATAATGCAGTTGTGTCCCTCTATAAAAACGTTCAGTCGTGTGTCAGAATCAATGGTCTGAAAACATCGTTTTTTAATGTAAAGTGTGGGCTCCGACAAGGATGTTTACTATCGCCGCTTTTATTTAATCTGTATATTAATGATTTGCTTTTATATCTCAACAGTCTTTATGTGGGCGTGCCTATCAGTGATGATAAACGCATAAGTGTTTTAGCATACGCGGACGACATTGTGTTGCTAGCAGAAGAGGAGAGCGACCTGAATGTGCTTTTAGAAGGATTGAACTATTGGTGTAATATGAACAAGATGACAGTAAACCAAGCTAAATCAAAAGTGGTTCACTTCAGACGTCCATCAGTAGAAAGGACAGAAATTGTATTTAAATGTGGTGACATAAACCTAGAAATTGTTGAAAGTTACACCTATCTAGGACTGTTACTAACGGAGCACTTAAGTTATATCCGCATGGGAAAAGCAGTGGCCAGCTCGGCTAGTAGGGCACTAGGCCTACTGATATCTAAATGGAAGATTCTTGGAGGCATGCAATATAACACTTTCACTAAGTTGTACGACTCCATGGTATGGTCCACTATCGACTATGGGTCGGCTATATGGGGAACTTATAACATTCCAGCAGTAAACAGCGTACACAACCGTGCAATGAGGTATTTTATGGGTGTCCGGAGATTTACCCCAACCAGTAGTGTAGCAGGTGACATGGGATGGGTGCCCCCCGTTGTACGTCAGTGGAGAAGTGTGAGTCGCGTATACAAGAAGATATGTGGGATGAGTGAAGACCGGCTTTGTTTTAAGATTTTTAAGTGGGCAAATGACATGGCATTGCAGAAGCGACGTAACTGGAACTTACGTATACACAACAAGTTACATAGTATGAACTTATCACAGTTTATCCCCATAGGAAATGATTTTCATGTTAATTATATCACATATGAAGTTACAAGCATTCTATTGGAAAAGTATGAGGGGGAATGGCGGGCGACACTCGAAAATCCAAACAGTAAACATGGCGATGGAGGCAACAAACTGAGACTGTATAAGCACTTTAAGAAAACCTTCAGTGTAGAGCCATACATACAGAGCGCCCTCCCCAGGACACATCGCCGTGCGCTGGCCCTCTTCAGATGTGGTACAGCCCCTTTACGAGTGGAGACTGGCCGATACTCGAATGTACCTCTAGCTGAGAGAACGTGTTTTAACTGTAAGGGCTGTGTGGAAGATGAGTGTCACGTGTTATTGTATTGTCCTGTTTACGTTGATTTTAGAGAAGTGCTTTTAGCTAAATGTAACAGTGTCTGTGATAATTTTACTCAGTGGAGCGTCTGTGATAAGGTATCTTATATATTGTCTGACCCAGAGATTGTATTTTTATCGGCCAAAACCTGCAAACTTATTTTAGATAGAAGAAGGGATATTTTATACAACGGTTTTTTAAATAATCTAGTTTAATGTACATATTGTCCTTAATTTGTATTGTGTGTGTCTCTCGTAACTCTAAATGGGTGGCTCGGCAATGTATTTTATGTATTTATTTTTAAATGTATTCTTATATGCATTGTACGAGGTGAGACCAAAATAAACTATCTATCTATCTATCTATCTATCTATCAATCTGTCTCTGGTTAATCTCAATAAATGTCACAAACTCTGAATATAATCAATCAACATGTGGGATCATGTCCATCATATCAAACTCACACGAGTCCCCGGATCAGAAGATACCTTAGTCTCTTTATAAAATCATTGCAAAGAAGCGTGATCTTCATGATAAAATGGTCAACTTTGACCAGCATAATAAGATAATCTAAATTATTTCTAGCAACAGAGGCCAAGAAGTGAGACTTAAACACTAAATTATGCTCAATGACACATAATGGTTGAATCACAATCATCTCCAAGTGTGGAATTATTTCCACGGTAAAAGCTCCTGATCATCCTGAAGATATGAATGAGCAAAGAGAACTTCATCCTGTTTTAGGGTAAAGCATATATATGCTCTCGCTCCACTCATATACCCTGAGATATAACATACCCCACTAACTGTTACGAAATGCCAGGCTCTTTAAGTATTCTCATCCTGTCTCTGGGTAAAATGTATACACTCTCCTGCTGATACTGGACGTCCCACCTTAACGATTATGTCATCATGTCTGTCGCCAATATCTTGTAAATGAATATAAATACTTAGGTACTATCATTGATTCTAAACTCTCTTGGAATGAGAATACTAAGAAAATATATAAGAAAGGACAACAACGTTTACATTTCTTGTGGAAACTAAAATACTTTAAAATAGATCAAACTATCATGATGTTGTTTTACAGAACCTTCATTCAAAATGTCCTTACATTTAACTTTTTAAGTTGGTTTGTGAACCTGTCTGATAAAATTGATAAAAATCGTGAATATTGCATCTAAGACTATTGGGCTCCCTATTGAAATGATCGGCAGTTTTTATGAGCAGCAGTTATCGAAAAAAGGAAACAAAATTTTGGGTGATTATTCCCATCCACTTTTCTTGGAATATTCGACATTACCTTCTGGACGTAGGCTGCATATGCCGACTTTTCAAAACAAACAGGTTCCGCCAATCATTCATTCCCTGCAGCATTAGAGAAATAAATTCTGTCTAATGTTGCATCACATTTTTCATGTTAATTAAGTTAATTATCTGTCTATCTTAACTGTTTTGACATGAATTGTTTTTTAATATTATGTTATTATTTGTCTTTATTCTGGAGAATTGTAATTATACAAAACAAATTTCCCTTTTGGGACAATAAAGATTATCTTATCTTATCTTATCTTATCTTCACAGGCTAAATTCCTCAAACGATGAGACCATGAGCAATTAACCCTTTTATGGTATGGTATTCAACGAATTAAAAATTGTGATTTAATATTTAGACAGCAACATGAGAAACTGATTGCTTATTGAAATGATATCATTCACAATTAAACCTTACAATGATTTACATAAACAGGCATTATTCAAAATGTAAACCTTGATAAAATAAAATATCACATCGATGCATTTAAAAATCAAAGTTTTATTCACTGTACACTTTATTTACAAATACCGAGATATCTGGCTGTACGATGTTGGAAAAACAAGATACCTGATGGGAGGAGGTGGTGGGGAGGTTTGGAGTTAGGGGAGAGTTACCTAAAACCCTCCACACCTCTTAGACCCTCTGCTGAGCACCTGTCCTACTGACACTTAGTTTAAACATATTTTATTCACATGAAAAGGATTAGGAACAAATTCTCCAACTTAGGATACCCTCTCCTTGAGATGTACAATGGCAGAAAGACAGATGGCAGAAATGACACTTTCTGGTACAAATGGTACAGACTGTTCGAAGCAGAGTATGGCAGGCAAACTATTGGATTCTCCCTTTGGTGTAGCTCAAATAGATCTGCAGTGTTTTAAAAAAGAACTATCCCTTCCTAACTGGGCAGTAATTGGGTCCTCTTCGTGATTGGAAGGTTTTATTGTTTATTCAACGACTTCTCTGAGGCCTTTGATATAGTTAATTTCTTTTGTTGAGTTTAAAAAAAGTGGGTGTCATGGGCAAATTCTATAATATTCTTTCATCAATGTATTGTAGGTTATCTGCTTGTGTCAGACCATTTGATGGTCTCTCCGGTTATTTTGATTGTAGTATAGGTACCAGGCAGGGTTGTATCCTTAGTCCACAGTTGTTTATTGTTTCTAATAATCAGCTGATGAAAAGTATGGAGAAATTTGGTGGTCTTGGTTTTTTCATTTCTTCCGATGACAATTTATATGCCCTAATGTTTGCAGATGATGTTTCCTCTGTTGCAGATAGTGCTATTCAGTTACAGAAAAAAATATTTGGTCTGGAAAAGTTTTGTCCGATTACTGGAATGAAAGTTAAAGGCACTATAGTGCATAATAATATAATAATAATTGGCTATATTAAGGTTTACGAGGACTTAATTATGCATTCACTTAAACTTTCTATCGATGCAATGAAATACTAAACATTCTTGACAATTTACCTGCAATCAACAATGAAGACGTTAAGACAGCGGCTGTCAGCTTGGACATATAAAAATCTATGGTTAGCTGTGCACAAAACGGATAAATTATTGACACTTGTGTGCAGCTATTAAATTTACCTAAACCTTGAACTGAGAACAAATCATGAAATATGTTTTATGAAAGCAATGTTGTAAATTAACCGATTTGATAACACAGTGTTAGCATTCTTATTAGATTGACCATAGCAACTGCCGTTTCCGCTTTTCTGGTTTTGAGCAAAATTTAAATATTTCTGATATCATAGTTCATGCGGATTAAATGTAATGAAGCATTAAATACTTCCGGCCTTTGAAGTTCCTCTTTACTACCTGAATACGTAAATATCTGTTAAATAACTTACGAGGTAGATTACTTGAGTGAGGATAGTGAGTAATATTAAGAGATATGCAGTATCTGTGCATTCGTTGTGTTCACGAAATATTGGCGTGCATTAGTGCGTTTAAAGTTGATAAGACTAAAGTTATTGTTTTCAGAAATAGTGGACCAATTAGACACTATGAAAAATGGTTTCTTCATGGACAACAGCTAGAGGTGGTTTCTTACTTTAGATACGTGGGTATAGTGTTCACTCCTAGATTAGTTTGGACTAAAGCTCAAACGACTCTGGCTTCTCAAGGTAATAAAGCCTTAATGGCAATCTATAGGCACCAAAAACGAGTAGGTTATTTGTCATGTGTGGATCTTTTTAGAATAATTGATGCTATGGTTAAACCTATTTGCTGCTAAGTCCAACCTTAATTTAATTGAAGATGAAATACATGTTCTACTCTACTCTAAAGCCTCTTTCTTGATAAATATCTTAAACATCCAATTTCACAATACACTTTCTTGTGTCATCTTATGTCATCAACAGGTAGAGAGTGATTAACAATTTATGCCTATTATATCGGAAAATAAGAAATTCTAATTTTTTCTATAACGCTCATGCAATATTTACCTGCTTATGACTGTATGATGGGCCAGTGGCCTTTTACTGAATAAAATGTCTGTCTATCTGTCAAATAGATCTGCAGTGTTTAATAAATGAACTATCCCTTCCTAACTGAGCAGTAATTGGGTCCTCTTCATGAACCATTGTTCTGCTTTAAGACTTGGGTTGGTTTGCATGTAGCTCATTCAGTTAAAGATGCCTGCGAATTATGTTAGAACTTGGGGACATGCACGCTGTGTGCAAGTGGGCCCTTATCCAATATTCAACAAAATGCAGATATATGGTAAGCAAACAAGAAGCGCAGTTTGTGCAGGTTGTTGGGAACTGTATTTAACATTTCCTATTGACCCTTTGGAGATTAATGAATTCCGTGTATCTCAGAAATGTGTGCATAATTGAGTTTAATCCCTCTCCGTCACAAATCTGATTTATAGAATGTAAATGAAATGATGACCGATGTTCTGGGGTTTCTATGTTTTTTTATGGTATTACGTTATACATCGCATCTGTAACTGTCGACACTGAACACTGCAATAACTTGCAACAGTATCACATAAAGACATGTGCAAATAAGAAACCTGAACACTGACAGAGAGAGTAATGATGGCATGATAGAAATGAAAATGATAGATTGAACTGCAATTGAAATCTTTGCTGCTTCAGTGCTTTTGTCTGAGTTTAACTTTAGACTAAGTTATGTATCTACGGCCTTAACAATGAATTATATATTTCACTTCTTTTAAAAGTTCTGCATTGTTCATACACTATAGTAATGTAAAGTTATTGATATCATTAAGCTCTCTTATGAAAGAAAGTAAATGACTGGTCCCATGAACCACAATGCATGTTGGAATGATATTGAGGCACATGTTTCAGGAAAAGACGGTAGCAGCAGACGAAACATGAATAAATGTTGCTCACCCCTATAAAGTGTCATGTCGAGTGTACCATGTTCATGATACCACACAATGTAATTAAGTTTCCTTCTCCATTACCTATATTTGTGATAAAAAAAAGTTGACAGTTATTATTCTTTCCTTTTTCTATATTTTTGTTGAATAAATTGTTATATTTTGAATGAATCTAAACTCTAAAAATATTGGTTTGGAATATTTTTTTTATTTAACACTCACAAGTTATGTGCTCTATCTATAACATACAAAAGTGGACATGTATGTGTGGTAACCTTGAAACAACTTACCTTGAATCTGTGAGTGACGCTAGTTCTCCTCAATAACACTCTGCTGAACCATGTATGTGTGGTAACCTTGAAACAACTTACCTTGAATCTGTGAGTGACACTATAGTTCTCCACAATAACACTCTGCTGAACCATGTATGTGTGGTAACCTTGAAACAACTTACCTTGAATCTTTGAGTGACACTATAGTTCTCCACAATAACACTCTGCTGAACCATGTATGTGTGGTAACCTTGAAACAACTTACCTTGAATCTGTGAGTGACGCTAGTTCTCCACAATAACACTCTGCTGAACCATGTATGTGTGGTAACCTTGAAACAACTTACCTTGAATCTGTGAGTGACGCTAGTTCTCCACAATAACACTCTGCTGAACCATGTATGTGTGGTAACCTTGAAACAACTTACCTTGAATCTTTGAGTGACACTATAGTTCTCCACAATAACACTCTGCTGAACCATGTATGTGTGGTAACCTTGAAACAACTTACCTTGAATCTGTGAGTGACGCTAGTTCTCCACAATAACACTCTGCTGAACCATGTATGTGTGGTAACCTTGAAACAACTTACCTTGAATCTGTGAGTGACGCTAGTTCTCCACAATAACACTCTGCTGAACCATGTATGTGTGGTAACCTTGAAACAACTTACCTTGAATCTGTGAGTGACGCTAGTTCTCCACAATAACACTCTGCTGAACCATGTATGTGTGGTAACCTTGAAACAACTTACCTTGAATCTTTGAGTGACACTATAGTTCTCCACAATAACACTCTGCTGAACCATGTATGTGTGGTAACCTTGAAACAACTTACCTTGAATCTGTGAGTGACGCTAGTTCTCCACAATAACACTCTGCTGAACCATGTATGTGTGGTAACCTTGAAACAACTTACCTTGAATCTGTGAGTGACGCTAGTTCTCCACAATAACACTCTGCTGAACCATGTATGTGTGGTAACCTTGAAACAAATTACCTTGAATCTGTGAGTGACGCTAGTTCTCCACAATAACACTCTGCTGAACCATGTATGTGTGGTAACCTTGAAACAACTTACCTTGAATCTGTGAGTGACACTATAGTTCTCCACAATAACACTCTGCTGAACCATGTATGTGTGGTAACCTTGAAACAACTTACCTTGAATCTTTGAGTGACACTATAGTTCTCCACAATAACACTCTGCTGAACCATGTATGTGTGGTAACCTTGAAACAACTTACCTTGAATCTGTGAGTGATGCTAGTTCTCCACAATAACACTCTGCTGAACCATGTATGTGTGGTAACCTTGAAACAACTTACCTTGAATCTGTGAGTGACGCTAGTTCTCCACAATAACACTCTGCTGAACCATGTATGTGTGGTAACCTTGAAACAACTTACCTTGAATCTGTGAGTGACGCTAGTTCTTCACAATAACACTCTGCTGAGCCCCGTTTTCTGTTTCTTTTCTGTTTATTTTTACATATACTACCACATTTAAAACAAACATTTTCAAACCATGTTGGAAAACTTAACTTTGATACAAAAAAATGCTTCTGTGACATTGACAGAGATCGCAAATGAGAGAACTTATGTAGATGATAGCTTCATACTGTGAAGTTTGTATGTTTACGTCAAGGCAGTGTTGATTATTATGTGAGTTGGCATTGCCCTCCTAAACTCACGGTTTCTCCTTCATAACGGACTTTGTGGTGACAAAACTCAGCATTTCTAAACAATAGGGAGATAACTCTTTCATTATTGAATTTAAACCAAAAAAAAGTGTGCTTTACTTTAGATTTATACAAAATTGAAACCCCATTTTTGATAAAAGTTTTCGCACATTAATCTTTTCTTAAATGCAGCATAAATACCAAAATTTGAAAAATATGATAAATTGAAAATTTGAAGCAAGGGGCAGTTTAGATGTACCTGTCCAACTGATTGTCAAAACTTTCTACTGGTTACAAAACACTTTGAAATAAACAAAGTTATCTCATAAAGATATTTAGAATATGTATGTAATAAAGTCTTTCATCTCTTTCGTCCATCGTACATTGATCCGTTAATTCATCCATTCTTGTCACATCCATCTTTCCTTCTTCAATCTTTCCATCCATGTGTCTATCCCCCCTACAGACAGTGGCGCCCATGTACCAATGACCCCAACGGCGGCGACTCTTTGATGTTGGGAAAAGGCATGAAGCAGGTACTCCAGTGAGGACTATCAGTGGATAAAAGCCCGTACATTATTCATATGGCTATCAGCATGGTGCTCACTCTATGGCACCAAACTGGCGCTAGGCACACTACACTCCCAGAAATACCAATACTTTAAAAGGCACAAGACAGTATAAAAAGCAAACTTCTTTAATTATTCAATCCGGTGTCTGTCAAGTGTTTTATCAAAGAACAAACAAATGCAATACATTTAGATGTTTCAAAATGTCATAATACAATTTCTTGTTTCAACAACTATGGCAACCTTCAAAGTGTCCATGGAATGACTTGTTAATAGTAATGACCGAGTCTGTTGGGGCTTGAACAGTGGTTGGAGACTGATGATCTGCTGTCCGAGTTAAACCTTCCTGTGTCATACAAACAGCTAGATCAAGCTCTGATGTGTACAATACCATTACACTTTAACCTAATCTTCATGGTGTAGGAAGTATTCATCACTGGAGCAAGAGTGAATATCATCAATATTTCTCTTGTCGTGGGTTATCTCAAGAGTGAATATCATTGATATTTCTCTTGTCGTGGGTTATCTCAAGAGTGAATATCATTGATATTTCTCTTGTCGTGGGTTATCTCAAGAGTGAATATCATTGATATTTCTCTTGTCGTAGGTTATCTCAAGAGTGAATATCATTGATATTTCTCTTGTCGTAGGTTATCTCATGCATACAAAAAGATTTCAATGACAAAATGATATATATATGATTATTGTTTCTTAAGCAAGTGTCATGAGCCTTTAAGAAGACATTTGATGAATGAGCCTCAGTTTGAGAGATGATGAAGACTATGATGCACATCAATTGTTACTCCTTCGTGATGCGTCAAACCTTTGCAGATGGTCCAATAATCAATTGTTACTCCTTCGTGATGCGTCAAACCTTTGCAGATGGTCCAATAATCAATTGTTACTCCTTCGTGATGCGTCAAACCTTTGCAGATGGTCCAATAATCAATTGTTACTCCTTCGTGATGCGTCAAACCTTTGCAGATGGTCCAATAATCAATTGTTACTCCTTCGTGATGCGTCAAACCTTTGCAGATGGTCCAATAATCAATTGTTACTCCTTCGTGATGCGTCAAACCTTTGCAGATGGTCCAATAATCAATTGTTACTCCTTCGTGATGCGTCAAACCTTTGCAGATGGTCCAATAATCAATTGTTACTCCTTCGTGATGCGTCAAACCTTTGCAGATGGTCCAATAATCAATTGTTACTCCTTCGTGATGCGTCAAACCTTTGCAGATGGTCCAATAATCAATTGTTACTCCTTCGTGATGCGTCAAACCTTTGCAGATGGTCCAATAATCAATTGTTACTCCTTCGTGATGCGTCAAACCTTTGCAGATGGTCCAATAATCAATTGTTACTCCTTCGTGATGCGTCAAACCTTTGCAGATGGTCCAATAATCAATTGTTACTCCTTCGTGATGCGTCAAACCTTTGCAGATGGTCCAATAATCAATTGTTACTCCTTCGTGATGCGTCAAACCTTTGCAGATGGTCCAATAATCAATTGTTACTCCTTCGTGATGCGTCAAACCTTTGCAGATGGTCCAATAATCAAATGTTCAACTCTCATCAGGGATGTGCCAAACTGATACAGACAATATGATCAATAGGTGATTCAGCAAGGTGGTTTAACTATCACAGATATAGAAATGCATGACAAATGCAAAGTTATCAGTGTTATCATTATCAATATTTT
Organism: Phorcus lineatus; assembly: GCA_921293015.1. NCBI lineage: Eukaryota > Metazoa > Mollusca > Gastropoda > Trochida > Trochidae > Phorcus > Phorcus lineatus. Next base: position 18,528,716 of record OV121098.1, on the reverse strand, counting down.
TATCAGCAATGTGGTTTAAACTTTCACAGACAACTTTAATAATATTATGTCAATGATCAATATGTTTATCAGCAATGTGGTTTAAACTTTCACAGACAACTTTAATATGTCAATAATCAATATGTTTCTCAGGAATGTGATCAACACTTATCTAAGTGTGTATTTAGCCTTACACTAATTTTCAAGAGCTAGCTTTAGTTAAAAATGATAAAGTTTAGTCAAAGATCTGATAGAGGATCAATGGTGACTTGGAATGATCAATCGGTGTGTTGATCCTCTCCTGATGATCTCAAGATGATTTCAGTATCTGGCTACAATCATGTTGATCCCACCTAAAGCAAGGGCAGTATCAGGTCACGATATACCCCCTGATGATGTGGATATCACCCATGTCGTCTGTCTGACTGTGGGTGCGTGACGATATTGACTTACTCCGCCTCATCAAGTATTTTCATGCTGGTTCATTACGATAATTAAACATTCAGCAGCCAGTCCTCCAAGACTTATAGGTCTTGTGGGTATGGGACATTCACACACCATGCAACTCTCACACACACATGTATACACACATGATAAGCAAGCCCACTTATTGGGCTCTTCTGAGAAGCACTACTCACCTACAGCTGTGTTTCTGACGTTAGCCAGGTTAGAGAGGGAGCCATGTGCAGATGATTTGACGTTACTTGGCCATTTCAGCCAGGCTATCAACGGTAGCAGAGCACCTTGAATGTATGTGCATGTATATCAATAGATTATTAGATGTATGATCTCCAAGTAGATAAGGTTATGAAAGGTCTTGAAGATATATCATCTTATTACATAACATGACTGGGAGCAAGACGCTCTATTATCAGTGAACAGATTGTACCTATGGCTGCAGTGATAATAAGTAACTCATCTGGTAAGGTAACACCATTAGTGAAACATCTACTTTCTCCCTCCCTAGATGACATAAACATTCTATTGGTCAAGGGAAAACATACATAAAGGAATACAATATAGCAGGTATGTTTGATAAAGATATTAGGCGAATTATTACCAGTAAACTCATCAATGCCGAGAGACTCATAAATCAATAGCTGTATAGACACATATATGCGTTAATTTAATGAGATCCTCACAGCGAGAGTCGCAAATAAGTGTCCGTTAATTAGCAGTTTCTCACAGCGAGAGGCGCTTATGTGTGTTAATTGAATGCACCTCCAATTCAGCGCGAGCCGCACATGTATGTCCGTCGTATAGTGTCACAACAAACTTATATCGAAATCAGTTTGGCATCCATCAATGAAGATAAGAGTTTCTTAACATAAGATACAAGTCAGTCTCTTTTGACGAATAACCGATACAGGAAGAAGCTGGTATTTGGTAAAGTATTGAATGCATTCGTCTTTCGATAATATCTTCTATATGACAAATAGTTACTTTGCTAAGATTACGTTTCATTCCTTTTTGTATTCTTTTGAGTTCCAATATTGGTTTTAATTCGCGGTGCATTTACAATGCATATGTTATATCATAATTAGAGTTGATAGCGTCTGAAGAAAATACATCACTTGGTCCATAATAAACATGTATCCTAACCTGGGACCTTTGATAGATATGTCAATAACACGAAATTCTTCATGTGAGTATATTTCTATCCAATAAATCGACTAATTTTACATTCTTTACTGTTACTTGTGTAATGTTACTATCTCTTAAATCGTGAATCCATTCCATAGCTTAATTATGATGAGAGAGAGGATGAGTGAGTTGTCAGTCAACACGCCATCTATGGATATAACATGTTTATGATTTTCTTCATAATAGTATAAAAGAATATTATACTTACTTATACTTATATTATGACATATATTAACAACATTTGAACTTTCATTGTATAAAAACTCTTTGAATACTGAACTTCTGTATCTATATCTTAATAATGTTTTCATTAATTGGCGTCATAAAGACTTTGATTCCTTTTAATGTACATCTCAATATATTCCAATCTATGTCCAAATTAGAAATAATGTCATCATTATTTTTCAAAGGTTTGTAGTAAAAGTCATCTAATATAAACAATTTTAGACTGAAGTTTATTTGGCATTTGTTGTTAAAGATGAAGTAATCATAAAGTTATTGATTCACTTCAGCTCACAGCAAACAAATATCACATCTAATGACACTCAACAGACAGAGGAAACAAATGTCAGCTAAATGTTTGAAATTAACCCTTTGTTTTATGAGCATGTCACTCTCACCATTGGGATTGTCATAGCACTGAAGCTAAAGACGGTGGAGAGTTCAAGTGTGCGTAAGGGGGGGGGTGAGGGGGGGGAAAGAGGGTGTAAAGAGATGTGATTGAGAGGGTAGGGAGTTTGTTTGGGGGGCAGATGTGATTGAGAGGATGGGGGAGGGAGAGAGAGATAAGAATTTGTACCATTATGTTTACATTACCATTATTTACAATTATTTCTACCTCAAAGTATCAATCATTCTTAGAATACAAGGGCTATCATAGATGACTTATCTCCCAGCCTTACATAAGTTGAATGATTAGTTTTGCCAGTATGTACATGAAAATGATCATGTAAATAATGTATGAAACTGAACAATAAAGAAATTTTAAAACTACAAAAGACACATCGATCAACACATGGCAATTATTTCATGTACCAAGTTTGGTTAACCTCTTCCGTCAAGTTTCAAAAGAAATTTCTACGGTGCGTTTCGATGAAAACTGACAAAATAAAAAATTCTAGAAAGTTGAAAACCACCAAAGGCACAACTATGTATGATGACAAACGCAGGAGGGGGTGGGGTGGAGGGGGGAGTAGGTTCACACAAGGGGGTTGAGTATAGGTGGTGCAGAGTACAGTTGGCAGTTGACATCAAGACTCCCTAACTGTCAGGGAACCCTGAAACCAACTGCTGGAAATGACAGGCGTGAAATCAGCATCCTGTCACATGATGCAATTGCATATCATCAAACTTAATCCAACTATTTGAAACCGGGAGATTCATTTAAATATGCCTTCCTCTGTAATCAATGTTTCAAGCAGCAGACGAACCTGACAGAGATTTGATGGGTGCTAGACAGCAGGTTAGATTAACTTAGAGGCATGGCGGTTCTTCATGGTGTATCACTGACAACTAGGGGAAACAGTACTGTAACTACCTTGATGACACTGAGATGTGATTTGAGAGTCTAACAAATAATTCAAATCTGTTTGTATGTTATATCTTTTAGAAATTAAAACTTCTCCCTGATTTCAAGTACTTCTCCAGTCGCTGAGATTGTCTTGCAGAAATCCTGCCATCCTATAAGAACATACAGGAACTTCCTATAACTTTATACTATAACAATTGAAAGATAAACAGGGCCCAGCATTTCAATAACTGCCAAACATTGACCTTCCCTTGGAAGACAAAATACTGCAAATTGACAAATCTGATTCCCTTAATTCTTTTAGTGTAAAGAATGAATAGAATTGACATCTGACAGAGCATTTTCTGATTGAAAATCTGCAGGAGAGAAATCACTTGTATTATTATTTGCTTACTCTAATGTCAGTAAGGCAAAGAGGAAACACATTTCAACTAGTGGTTGGCCAACCGACAGTTGTCTATAAAGATAATAAAGATAAGCTTTCCTGCAATAAAGGGTCTTATTATAGGGCTAAATTTTCTCAAGAACTTAGACCAGAGGTAACTTAAGATACCTCAGTGGGTTGCAGATGGAATTGGTGTCAACATTTACTGAAATATGGACAGAATTAATCTCTAATTTTTCTGAGTACAATTAAGTTGTATGACATCAGACACCTGAGTAATGTTCTGTAAGGCATTGTTTTATCCTTACAATGCTGAGCTTCAAGCAGGCTGTCAGAACTACTATTGTATGACATGGAAATGGAAACAAAGCATTGATATCTGTGGACCATTTTATGTTTAGATAGGAAAAACATGCCAATGTTTTAACAGACTTAAGTGATTTTCCTGACATCTAGGAGAAAGATTTAACTAAATCTTACAAGGGAAAAATGCTTGGAGATGACCTGTGGATGACAGTTGAGAAGCAAGTGTATCAATCAAGAGTACACAACTACACAAACACAAGTACCTCTCAACGTTGCACTATCATTGGCCTTGATCTCATTAAGCTCCTCATGTGTCATTATACTCTTTGCATTTTCCTAATTAATAAGTAAGTTTACTGGACAGATAACCCTTAACCTGCCAGATATTGTTCAAACATTCTTAACTTGTTCAATATTGGTTAAGTTGAACAATCATAGACCAGGAGTATCAGAAAGAAGCAATTAAGTTACACCTCAAGCTAGAACAATCATAGACCAAGATCATCAGAAGGTAGCATGTTACAGCTTAAGATAGAACAACCATAGACCAAGATCATCAGAAGGTAGCATGTTACACCTCAAGCTAGAACAATCATAGACCAAGATCATCAGAAGGTAGCATGTTACAACTCAAGGTAGAACAATCATAGACCAAGATCATCAGAAGGTAGCATGTTACACCTCAAGGTAGAACAATCATAGACCAAGATCATCAGAAGGTAGCATGTTACAACTTAAGATAGAACAATCATAGACCAAGATCATCAGAAGGTAGCAATCTACAACTCAAGATAGAACCATCATAGACGGGGAGTATCAGAAGGTAGCATGTTACAGCTTAAGTTAAAACTATCATAGACGGGGAGTATCAGAAGGTAGCATGCTACAACTCAAGATAGAACTATCATAGACGGGGAGTATCAGAAGGTAGCATGTTACAGCTTAAGTTAAAACTATCATAGACAGGGAGTATCAGAAGGTAGCAATTTACAACTCAAGCTAGAACAATCATAGAATGAAATGAATAGACATATCTGCCTCCATGTGATCTTAATGAATGAAGTCAAATGGAGAAAAAACATAGCTTGAATAACACAACAAAATACATGTATAATGATTAACTGTCAAATTGAAAGAAACACAAACTTAAATACCACTGCAAATTGAATTTGATTATTTAAAGATTTCTCTAAAACAAAATAAAATGAAGTATCAAAATTTACAATTATTGATATTACTGGAAACGTAATTATGTCAAAAGCTTAATTTTGATAAATTGAAAATGTTCTTTTTCTACATAATTGTTTCCTATAACTTAAAGGCTAAGCTATTGATACATTTATTAATTTCAACAACAAAAAGATCCAACTAAATCAATACTTGATATTCCGCACAAAGTGAAATTGACTTTGATGAAGCACCACAAGTCGCTTATTTCCTGCCTGCAAGGCAGATGGGCTTAAAAGTATATTTCAAAAGAGGTTATAAAATCAAATCTAACAGAAAAATCTCATTTACTTCAGTGTATGACAGGGCTCAAATGAATACACTATTGTCAGCTGAAGAGATAACCAAGCTGCAGGGCTTATGGATAATGGAAAGCAATTTATATGTAACAGTCAGATTACATTCTAACCAATACAAGCAGATCTGGCAATTAATGATTTGTCAACTGCAGAAATAGCCCACAGTTTACTTGGAACATTCACAATTTGAGGGAAAATCTTCAATAAATATTATCAATAAGTATGCACTGCTTAAGTGCGGTGTTCACTGAAATGGAAAGCGGACAAACAACAGTGCTGCTTGTTCGCTTAATTGGACAATACAAGTCGTGCCCCAACCCATTATAGACATTGATCAGCAGATTCAACACACAGAAGCTAGCACTTCACCGACCATTGGTGCCATGTTCACTCAGACACTAATAACCTTAATGAATACACACTCTTCCAGACCTTTGTAAAGTTAATGTAAACAAATATCCCAGTGATCATTTCAATGTCTTTTTAAACTTTTTATTAACAAAATTTAAATTTCCTATCAGATGTTTACATTGCACCTTTCTGATTATGTATCAGTGATGTATAAAATGTTAATATAAGTACAGATTATTTCAATACATAGGCATTTATTATCTCTTATGATAAATTGAAAGGTTCACTTCCCTTGGCATTTCTAGGATCTTAAAGTTAAGGGATAAGCCAATCTCACTATGTCGGAATAATGTGTGGAAAGACAACCCAAATGGAAAGAACTTTGCCCGCCCATTATTTTCAAACATTTTGATATCCTAACTATGGAACTATTTTTACCAGGAATACAAGCATGCATTCAAAGCCAAGTTGAAAATGTTATAACTAATTTAAAGTGGTTAGATCCTATTGAATGTTGACCAGAACTCATTTAATTAACTTTATTTTACCTGATATTCGGTTATTTCAACAACAATCAACAAATCAAAAGGTTTTATGCAGACTGCTTCAGTTATACAGTTCTTGTATGATTACAGTTCTCATGTGTATGAAGTCATAAAATCACAGTATGGCTAAATGTGTTATGAAATGCTGATGTTGTCATTGAAAGCATTAAGACACTTTAACATTAGCTGTTGAATCAACTGTAGCTTCAAATCATTTTGTGTTGCAAAATACAGTTGCTGGAATATATATTATAGACCATCGCGTCTTAGTTTAATGGATGAGCAATGGTTTAAATATTTTTTGCGTCATTGAAGTCACTTATTACAGACTCAAATAAGAGTGGTCTAGAACAAAACATAATCTTGCAGGCTTCCCTTGTTGTCTCCCTCTGTGAACCCTGTCGGGAAGAATGGCAATACACTCTCAAACCAATCAGCTGTCATTCATCTGTCAGACCTCATTCCCTCACACGCATCACTGACACCGCTCATTAAAACTTCAACATCTCACGTATACTGAAATTGACAAGAGTGAACAACCAATGAAATCTTGAGTAAACCAAATGTGCATCAGCTGGTGGGGGGCAAGATTTGGGAGTTCAACCACTTCCATTACTGTCGTGGCAACAATGTTGTAACAAGTGTTGCAGGGGAATTTCATAAGGTGTATTCATTAAAAAAATTCAAACTCTGCCACGGATACCATACCTGTAAAATGACCTTTACATGATCATATTAGTGAAAAAAGATCTGAATAGGATTCGAAATACTTCCATATACTTCTCAGTTAGTGGTTTTTGGCTAGTCACTTGCAGTACCCAGTACTTAACCTTCTCCGAAAGAACCGAATGTTTCTAGTCATTGCCCAGTAATTGTTATGTACCTGCCAGGTGGGGTGCTGAGGCAGGTGAAATATTCATAGGTGTTTACTCTAATAAGGGTGTTGAGCTGGACTGATCTCAATCACTGAGAAGCATTGTGCTGTGGAGACTGAATTATTCATTCACAACCAACCTCAACACTGCTAATATTGAAAACCATGACATTAAATAAAGATAACCTAATATATAAATTGTACGTTTAAACACAAATAAACTTCCAGTCGTATGTACTTGGTGTCATTAGAGGCTTCCGATTGCTTATCAAATAAAAATCAGGTCATTTTAATACATTCTTAACATTTCTTTTCATTTGTTTTCATCATCGATATTTAGCTTGATTTCCTCGTCTCTATGATGTTTTTTATGTCTCAGATTCTATTCCTGAAACTTGCTAGCATGACTAAGCATCCAGATAAATCAGTTTTAGGACCCAAGAGTCACCATCAGTTCATAACAAGCCCAGATGATATATTCTAGCGCTAGGGAAGCTGGTATGATGGGAACATCTTCTGTGTGTAATGGTTATTCCATTTCTTTCCTACATGATACAGCACTGCACTGTACATCCATCAACCTCTTCAATACATGCTTATTCCATATCACATCATTTATTTGGACAAAAATTAATTCTCAAACCTAAAACAGACATGATACAGATTACAGTATTCAGGACCAGAGTAACACATATTTGTCTCAGAATGATATAGCAAAGACAACTCAACTTCACAAGCAAAACTCCATATATAATCTTAGCAGGTATTAGCAAAAGAATAAAAACTTTCGTAATATATAAGTAGCATCGTTTTATAATGCAGATGTTTGCACTTTCATCAAAGGAGTTCACCATCAACAGCATCAAAGTTAACAAAATATTTTTCAACAGTTTTTAATTTCAGACAGTTTGTTATCCCTTGTTTTGTGCAACACTTTATACACCTATGTTTGTGTTAGATGGTAGCACAATGCATTCTTCTGTTTATCTTTAGCGTAGGCTGTTTGTCAGGGGATGGTACCTGCAATCAATGAATAAAATCCAAAGGGCTTGGTTGAAACACACTCCTTCCCAATAAACATTGTGGTCTAGAAACATGAACGCGGTGTTGAGGTTCAAGTGTCATCAATATATTGGTACCAACACAAGTAGCAGCACACTGACTACACAGCAACTCGACTAGTATTGAACACTTCATATATAGAGGATACTAAACGACCTTCCATTTAATACTATTTTTATTAGACGAGTTAATGATTCAGTATAAAACGAGCGAAAGCCAAATCATAAACAAGTGTAATGAATAAAACATTTCCGCAAATAACAAGTGTAATGAATAAAACATTTCCACAGCTTGGCCTCCATTGTGACGGTGGTGCCAAGATTATGACGTCACAACCACACAATAATATGACTTCATACATGCAGCGGTATTACACTAGTTTAATATCGCTGTAAAAATATTACACCGCAGTATCTTATACATGGGCGAGTAATAATTCTGTTACCAAGATTCACACACTATAGTCAATGGTCCTCCAATTTGAAGTAGGTAAAGGCTACAAGATCAGTAAAATATGATAACTCTTATACTTCATACAGTGCATGCATACAGCTTATGATTATGAGACTTGGTATTTTCATGCAGCAAGCCATCACATCCATCTAGAAGACTCTTCAGAAACCTTCACCATAATGTCGAGTAGATCATGATAATTAGTGTTAAATTCCTTCAGTGAAGCATGGCTAGTTTAATGTCATGAGCTGACCACAGAGAAACCAGTGCAAGAAGCAAGACCGTTGAATCTTGGCAAAGAAGGGATGACTTTACCCATGTCTATGTGTTGTGCATGTGATGCATTGGATATAGTCACTTCTTCTTTGTTAACCTTAGAGCAAGTATACTTTAGATATCTTGACTGTGCAACAACCCGGTGCCAGTTCCTCTGCAGAGGCTCTGTGTTCTAATTTCTTATATGGAACAACAATCTGAGCAGAACAGACCATTAGGACATCAAGCAAAAGAGCAACTTAAAAAAAAATCAGCATTTCACTGCCTCATATATGACATACAATGCAATGTAAACTAAAACTACATTCATTTAATACAAGACGTGACTCCACTGTCACCCAACACTCGGTTCCTAAAAATCAATTATATATACTGCTAGAATTTGAGAGTTTATGAACTCAATGAAAGCCTAAGGACAAAAAGCTATCCCAATGACTACACTCAATAAGTTTGATATGGTTTCTCTGAAATTTTAAATCAAGACTTTGACATACTTGTCAAGAATTCAGATCACAATGTAAAACAAAATTGTACATACACCTGAGGCAGCCAATTTGAAATAGAATATTGGAAATATATGAAATGATATATGATACAAGTCTGTCTATATGAATGCAATTCTAATTTTTAACTCAAAAACATAGTTTCATAACAAGATAAGTAAATCAGCAACTGGATTTAGTCTAGCTCCCCTGCTGAAGGCAGCAACAAATAGAATACGCGAGATGTTTAAAAATTGCCATATACTCTGTTCACATCGTGTAACAGTTATTTCCCTTGTTTTGAAAATCATATAGTTGTCCTATTAACCTAAGCAAAGAAAGATCTGTAAAATCCCATTTGATAAGCCAATGGTCAGAAGAGTTGACAATAGGTTAGTCAGAAGATAAATAGATGCATTTGTAAAATATCCATGATTCACTGTTATTCAACACCTGCAAATTTATGTGTTTAAAACGGATTGTTAACGCAGTTCGGTTTTAAACTGAATTTATACTGCCATATTAGACTGTAACTCTTGTATTAAATGTCAGCTTATTTCCTGCTGTCCTTTCTTTGTTCATGAGCAGGTTTACATTCCATCACCTCATCACCTCATCTGAAAATATTCACTCATGTTCCAGACAGTAATCAAAGGTGACGATGATGATGAACAATGACAATAACTTTGACAATGATGACGATGACATTAGCAATAATTACAATGATGATGACAGCAGTGATGCTGATGAAGATGGTGATTGCGATGACAATGATGATGACATCAAAGACTATGATTATGATGTTGAAAAAAATCTGTTGTTGACAAGAGTCTTGAATTATTGAATGAAATGAGATTAAGGAAATGATAACATCATATAAGAATGCATGTATTGATCTCTACTGCAGAATAACCAAGCACCTGCTGATGAATTAAAGTAACAATGAATTTGCTGATTGTGTGATGGTATAAAGATTACAAGAAGACATTAAAGCATAAAATGGTAGCATGCTAGGGAATTTACAATCTATATCTTTGGAATTAACTTATTCCCTAATATATCATAACATTTACATATTGCCAACTTCCTTATTATGTCTACCAGTTTCGATTCTCAAATTACAAGAGCAACATCGAATGTTGGCAATATAGCCTATTTAAATTTGTCAAATTATAAAGCAGTAAAGTACAAATCTGTTGAAAATCAAAAGCATGAGAAATTCAAAAGATATAAAACAAAAATCTATTTTCTCGATCCACAGGATTGATCAGAGTGACAGGAACATCTAGAATATTGTGACACGATTGGCCGATACTCTCTTGATGAGATCAAACCTGCACCTCTTGACTGAAGTCAATCCACCAACCATATTTATCAAGGACTCTGCTGCACGAAGAAAAATCCATCATACTTTTACAAATTTCAACACTTTTCCTTTTCGATACTTGCAACATCTTCATCATCATTATGTAGAAATCAGAGTCAAATCTCTCTAGAATAACAACACATATTTCATGTTACTTAAAAGTTTTTATAACTGTTATTTGGAACACTTTCAAGTGGAGTTTGTTTGAAGAAAACTAATTTACTGGAGAGCAGATGAAGGCAGGTCTGTGATGTATGTATCCAGGTTCAAAGACGACACCGTGAGTGCAAGTCCCACGAGTTGGTCCCAACAGCTCAACACTACTGTATCAGACCAGCCCCCCGCTTGTACCAGAGCACTTGGGATGCATATATTTCAGTGTGATTTGTTTGTAAAGAGTTAAATGTCTTTAAGTATTCTCATAGCAATTCTTAGCTTTTGCTGCAATGCTAACAACAACTTGAAACATCATAACTAAAAAGCTTATGTGATGATGAATAGCCAGTATGTAAGCAAAAACCAGTTAGACATTTTTGAAAACTAATTTCCATCTGAAAATCTTTTTTGTTTGAATGTGTCTCTTTCATGTTTCTCATTTAAGGAGAACACAGATTTTATACAAGCTAAGCACATCGATCTTAATCTTTTATGAAGAAGTTTTGATAATGTGTTAATACCAGGAGAATTCACACATGATTCTTCATCATATGACACGACCTTTGAGAAATATTACGAAGATATTTGATTGAAAGTGATCATCTGGAGCAACCCCAGCTAATGTGTTAAGTGCTTGAGTGCTGCTGGCTGGCACAATACTCAAGTCGAAAAATATTCCTGTAAACATTTTCATTTGGAAACATCCATGATAATAAACTATAAATACAGGCCATCAAACAAAGACAAGAGAACAATGTTCTCAATTGAAACTAAATGTTGAATCTTTTAATACAAGAATGACATTCTGTGTCCATGTATATGTCTGTGTCTATGTATGTGTCTGTGTCCATGTATGTGTCTGTGTCTATGAATGTGTCTGTGACTGGATCTATGTCTATGTGTGTGTCTGTGTCTAGTTATGTGTCTGTGTCTAGATCTGTGTCTGGTCATGTGTTTGGGTCAGTGTCTGTGTCTATGTGTGTGTCTGTGTCTAGTTATGTGTCTGTGTCTATGTATGTGTCTGTGTCTGGATCTATGTCTATGTATGTGTCTGTGTCTGGTCATGTGTTTGGGTCAGTATCTGTGAATGTGTCTCGATCTGTGTCTTTGTATGTGTCTGTATCCATGTATGGGTCTGTGTCTATGTATGTGTCTGTGTCTAGATCTGTCTGTGTCTGGTCATGTGTGTAGGTCAGTGTTTGTGTCTTGACCTGTGTCTATGTATTTGTCTGCCTCCATGTATGTGTCTGTGTCTATGTATGTGTCTGTGTCTATGTATGTGTCTGTGTCTATGTATGTGTCTGTGTCCATGTATGTGTCTGTGTCCATGTATGTGTCTGTGTCCATGTATGCGTCTGTGTTTATATATATATGTGTCTGGTCATGTGTGTAGGTCAGTATTTGCGTCTTGATCTGTGTCTATGTCTATATATGTGTCTGTGTCTATGTATGTGTCTGTGTCTATATATATGTGTCTGGTCATGTGTGTAGGTCAGTGATTGCGTCTTGATCTGTGTCTATGTATGTGTCTGTGTCTGTGTCTATGTATGTGTCTGTGTCCATATATGTGTCTGGTCATGTGTGTGGGTCTCTGTGTGTGTCGTTCTCTGATTGAGTTATCACTATCCTTTATAATGTCAGTTTCAACACTTTCCAAAATATATCACTTCTGAAATACTTGCTTCACTGACTAAACCGTCAATCAGAAAAGGACAGACCTGAGACCACTGAGATGTGTATAGATAATGTGTCAAGCAATAGCGCCATCTAGTGTTGCCAGTGCTCGGTCTGTCTGTGTGTCTGTCTGTCTGTCTCTCTCTTTGTCTCTCTCTGATTTTCTTTTTCCTCCTCTCACTTCTTCCAACTCTGTCTCACTTCATTTCGTTACCCCCTTCCTTGTATTTCATTCCTTTCTTCCCACAGTGAAATTATTACATCAAACTCTCATCCTTAGCTTATGAATAAATCAATGTTGACTTTAAGATGTTCATAAATTCAAATAATTTAGCTAATTTGTTTGCCCGTTTGCCGCATTCATAAATAGCTGACATTGGAGCCTTTGATCTTTTGATTACAGAATGAAAAAACAGATATTAAAATTTCAGAGTTGTAATTAAAGATCCAATTTTTTCTGAATCTAGCCATTAATCAGAGTTTCTTCAGAAGGTCCTGAGTGATACGAGGATAGATCAGAGAGCAGGAGACACACGTGACAGGATCAAGGCTAAGGAGCCTAGTTACTGGTTCTCCCATCATGCTCCCGGTCTGTGGGCACAGAACTATATCTGGAGTGATGGTGACAGAACCTGTCATCCCGGCCTGCCAGGGAGTCAGCTGATGTAACTCTCTGCTAGGAAGAGTTAACATCATCTTTGATACTGGAATACTCCTGGACATCTACCTGGCAATCCTTGATGATGTCCTTGTATTACTTTTTTGTCATGAGTATTTCTTAGAATACAACATAAATAGAGAATACTAAACGACTTCCCGTTTAATAACATATTTATGAAACGAGTGTATGGTTTGGTATTTAATGAGCGAAAGCGAGTTAGATACCGATACCATTCACGAGTTTCATAAAAATGTAATTATACGAGACTGAGTTTAGTATTTTATTTATTACTCGCTGAATTATATCAAAGAAAAATCATACAGATCGCCAGGATAGCCATTGTCGTTGCTTCGCTAACATTGTGACATCATGTTTAACGATTGTGACGTCATGTGACGTCAATCAACACGCGATGTTATTACACAATGTGTAATAACTTTGTAGATTTATTAAACGGCGGTATCTTCAACGGGAGAGTAATAAAGTCATTTAATACTCAAAGCAAAATTCCCAATAAGCTCTCATCCTGACACATCCCTATAATTCCTTGAGTGACCTTCATGTTTATTCTGGAAAGTGATGTTCAAGAAGGTAACTGTTATAATCAGCTTACTCAGAGTATATCTTTACGTTTGGTCCCGCAATCTTTCTGTACCCTGGAAATGGTAAATTGCCCTATGAATCAGCTTTTAGGAGATTGTTGATCAAAATGAATCATATATATAACCAAACAAGCAGGCCAGCCCTTTATCCCGGAATTTGTTTATAAATAACGACTCATTTTCCTACCAAAATTCTACACTTAAAATTGACACTCACCTGAGTAGCTCAGTTGGTAGTGTCAGTAGCTAAGATTGTAGTGTCAGTTTCAGCTTGTGGAGTGTCAGTACCTCAGTTGGTAAAGTTAGTAGCTCGGTTGGTAGTGCCAGTAGCTCAGTTGGTAGTGTCAGTAGATAAGATTGTAGTGTCAGTTTCAACTTGTGGAGCGTCAGTACCACAGTTGGTAAAGTTAGTAGCTCGGTTGGTAGAGTATCAGTTTGTCAACTGAGCTACTGACACTTACCATCTGAGCTTCTGACACTACCAACTGAGCTGCTGACTCTCTACCAACTGAGCTACTGACTCTCTACCAACTGAACAACTGACACTACCATCTGAGCTACTGACGCTCTACCAACTGAACAACTGGCACTACCATCTGAGCTACTGACGCTACTAACTGAGCTACAAACAATACCATCTGAGCTACTGACACTCTACCAACTGAGCTACTGAAGCTCTATTAACTGAACAACTGACACTACCATCTGAGCTACTGACTCTCTACCAACTGAGCTACTGACGCTCTATTAACTGAGCTACTGACACTCTACCATCTGAGCTACTGACACTCTATTAACTGAGCTACTGACACTCTACCAACTGAGCTTCTGACGCTCTACCAACTGAGCTTCTGACGCTCTATTAACTGAGCTACTGACACTACTAACTGAGCTACTGACACTACTAACTGAGCTACTGACACTACTAACTGAGCTACAAACACTACCATCTGAGCTACTGACGCTCTATTAACTGAACAACTGACACTACCAACTGAGCTACTGACTCTCTACCAACTGAACAACTGACACTACCATCTGAGCTACTGACACTACTAACTGAGCTACAAACACTACCATCTGAGCTACTGACACTCTACCAACTGAGCTACTGACGCTCTATTAACTGAACAACTGACACTACTAACTGAGCTACAAACAATACCATCTGAGCTACTGACACTACCATCTTAGCAACTGACACTCTACCAACTGAGCTTCTGACGCTCTACCAACTGAGCTTCTGACGCTCTACCAACTGAGCTTCTGACGGTCTACCAACTGAGCTACTCACACTACCATCTGAGCTACTGACACTACTAACTGAGCTACTGACACTACTAACTGAGCTACAAACACTGCCATCTGAGCTACTGACTCTCTACCAACTGAGCTACTGACGCTCTATTAACTGAGCTACTGACACTACAATCTGAGCTACTGACACTACCATCTGAGCTACTGACACTCTACCATCTGAGCTACTGATGCTCTACCAACTGAGCTACAAACACTACCAACTGAGCTACTGACACTCTACCATCTGAGCTACTGACGCTCTATTAACTGAACAACTGACACTACAATCTGAGCTACTGACTCTCTACCAACTGAACAACTGACACTACCATCTGAGCTACTGACGCTACTAACTGAGCTACAAACACTACCATCTGAGCTACTGACACTCTACCAACTGAGCTACTGACGCTCTACCAACTGAGCTTCTGACGCTACTAACTGAGCTACAAACACTACCATCTGAGCTACTGACACTCTACCATCTGAGCTACTGACACTCTACCAACTGAGCTACTGACGCTCTACCAACTGAGCTTCTGACGCTACTAACTGAGCTACAAACACTACCATCTGAGCTACTGACACTCTACCAACTGAGCTACTGAAGCTCTATTAACTGAACAACTGACACTACCAACTGAGCTACTGACTCTCTACCAACTGAACAACTGACACTACCATCTGAGCTACTGACACTACTAACTGAGCTACAAACACTACCATCTGAGCTACTGACACTCTACCAACTGAGCTACTGAAGCTCTATTAACTGAGCTACTGACGCTCTATTAACTGAGCTACTGACACTACAATCTGAGCTACTGACGCTCTACTAACTGAGCTACTGACACTACAAACTGAGCTACAAACACTACCATCTGAGCTACTGACACTCTACCAACTGAGCTACTGACACTACAATCTGAGCTACTGACACTACTAACTGAGCTACTGACACTACTAACTGAGCTACAAACACTACCATCTGAGCTACTGACACTCTACCAACTGAGCTACTGACTCTCTACCAACTGAACAACTGACACTACCATCTGAGCTACTGACACTACTAACTGAGCTACAAACACTACCATCTGAGCTACTGACACTCTACCAACTGAGCTACTGACTCTCTACCAACTGAACAACTGACACTACCATCTGAGCTACTGACACTACTAACTGAGCTACAAACACTACCATCTGAGCTACTGACACTCTACCAACTGAGCTACTGACTCTCTACCAACTGAACAACTGACACTACCATCTGAGCTTCTGATGCTCTACCAACTGAGCTACTGAAGCTCTATTAACTGAACAACTGACACTACCATCTGAGCTACTGACGCTACTAACTGAGCTACAAACACTACCATCTGAGCTACTGACACTCTACCAACTGAGCTACTGAAGCTCTATTAACTGAACAACTGACACTACCATCTGAGCTACTGACACTACTAACTGAGCTACAAACACTACCATCTGAGCTACTGACACTCTACCAACTAAGCTACTGAAGCTCTATTAACTGAACAACTGACACTACCAACTGAGCTACTGACTCTCTACCAACTGAACAACTGACACTACCATCTGAGCTACTGACACTACTAACTGAGCTACAAACACTACCATCTGAGCTACTGAGACTCTACCAACTGAGCTACTGAAGCTCTATTAACTGAACAACTGACACTACCATCTGAGCTACTGACACTACTAACTGAGCTACAAACACTACCATCTGAGCTTCTGACGCTCTACCAACTGAGCTACTGAAGCTCTATTAACTGAACAACTGACACTACCATCTGAGCTTCTGATGCTCTACCAACTGAGCTACTGAAGCTCTATTAACTGAACAACTGACACTACCATCTGAGCTACTGACGCTACTAACTGAGCTACAAACACTACCAACTGAGCTACTGACGCTCTATTAACTGAACAACTGACACTACCATCTGAGCTACTGACTCTCTACCAACTGAACAACTGACACTACCATCTGAGCTACTGACGCTACTAACTGAGCCACTGACACCACCAACTGAGCTACTGACACTCTACCATCTGAGCTACTGACGCTCTACCAACTGAGCTACTGACACTCTGCCAATTGAGCTACATCCCCGGCAACAAGATGATTATATGAATTTATAAGTGATATTCATTAACAACAGCAGCTTTGTGATTTGAAAAAATGCAGATCCCTATAAACTCATTTACACAACCAGAAAATGGAAGAATGTTCCTTCTTTCTGCTATATGCTTGCATGAAGAAGTTGGGTCCGAATTTATAATCGTAAAGATACTAAACAGTGTTCATTGTCTTGAATTGTGTTATCACATTAATTGATGAACTATCCCAAAAGCTATTGCAATAGTAGGTCTCAACAGTTACGCACAGTAGACTATTCATTGCTATGGCTACGTTGGTCAAAAGTCACCCCTAGTTGTTATATTTCAAAGAATCCATTTGATGAGCTGATGTAAACACCGCAAAGTTAACCTTGAACTCCGGGTACTTAGAATAACATGAGCTTACATTGTATTGTGGAATGTTGTTTTATCATCCAAAAATGTGTTCCACATGAGATATCGCTTTGACAGTAGATTTTGAACAATGCCCTATTACAGTCAAGTTCATGACATCACAATTGTTTTACATCATCTAGTAATGACATCACAATGCTATGACGTCATAAAAATGACGACGTCACAATGCTAAGACATCACCACACTGAGAGTCTTAAAGTAGTGAAGTGTTATAGAAATACACATCTTTCACGGAATTGAAATGAAAAAGCCTTGGATATTTGTAACTTTTATCAACTCGTTGTCAAGACAGTTGGGTGAGATTCTCTATATATTTCAAAACATATCCTACCTAAAATGTTGTTCTCAGTAAAACTTGAACATCCTTTGAGTGGTTATAATGCTCAAGCTTCTTTTTATGAAAGCTCTCTTGCCGGAAGAATCTCATTATTGTGAAAGCCTGATACTGCATGTGAAAACATCATGATAATGAAAGATGGAGGGATAATATTTGAATGATATTGTATCACTAGTGGCCCACTAAAATAAATCTTAAGTGTTAATCTAATTGTATGAATTGAAAAATTAATTACATTGATAAGCTACCAAAAATTTTATCAGCAAAATAAAGATATTCAAAGTTTTCTAACTGAAGGTTAGAATTTTGTCCATTTCAATAACTATGTTGTTATACCAAGTGTGTACAGATTTCAGGAGTTAGACTGCATAGCCCTACTTCCGACACATTGCAATGGTTGAAGGTGGAAGGTACACAAGCAATCAAAGTTGACTTAATGTAGTAGGAGAAGGCTCTGAGCCGGCTCATGTTCTCCTGGCTGAGGCTCAAGGTGCATCATCTGGTATCAGCCTTCCAGCCTCTAGATCTCCCTGCCACACAGACTGATGGGCCCTCCATCATTTCCCTATTTGCAGCTAGAAATACCCTGGTCAGATATACTAGGAGAACAGTTCTGCCAGGGTCACCCCACTCTTACAGTGCAGTCAGCTGAGGACTGCGGGAGCAGATTTATCCTCAATACTCTACCTGAGTATTAACCCTTGAGATTTGTGACTTAGAGGGACATACATCTATACATGTGTGAAAGATAGATAGTTTTAAGTTTTTGTCATTCACCCCCTATTTGGATAAATTGTCATCTCTATTGGCTGTGTCTGTTTGGTACACAAAAACACACTGAACACCAAACATATCTCTATTAGCTACCTGTAAAACTCAACTGCAAAATTACTTAGAAAGCTATTGATCACTTTAAACATTTTATTCTGAAGACTACATTCAGACATTTCAAATAGGTAATTAAAAAGGGTAAAAATAGAAAAATAATAAATAATTGAATAATAAAAGCCTACAAAGAACATATTCATTGAATTTGGAACAATCTTTTGCAAATGGTTCTTTTGTCTGTAAACAGACAATAACTGTCACCACATCCCTGCAGTATATTAGCGGTGTTGGCACGCCACAACACTGGTCTGGCAGTTGCAGACATCAACACCTCTTCAAGTGCTTTGTCACGACAGTCTGACAAATCACACTGTTTGTCATTATCATTGTCAGGGTGCGTAGCCCTTTAATCAAGATTTCCAGTTGACAATACACATACAATAGAGCAGTGGTCTCCACCTGGCTTCATGGTCTGCTGAACCTGACCATCGTCATGCTTCACCTGTGACACGCGCTTCAAGTCGTTCCACCATTGCCCTTTTTATTCAATTATTGCCTTTGTTAATAACATTTGATTTCATTTAGTTAAGGTACACCAAAAAGAAAACAACAGCAGAAAACATTTATTCAAAAGATATCATCTACATGGAAGAACTTAGAAGATCAAATTTAAAATATGAAATCCAATAACCTAGAAGATAAAGTGAAATACAACTGAAAAGGGGTCAGTATATGATAGTGCAGCAAGTGAGTGCAGTCCCTGTGCTTGTTCTTCTCTCATAATGCAGAACTCCTAGCAAGAAAACAGTAACTCCCATCTTGCATCATACAAACACTCAACAAAATCAGATAGAATCTTTGAACAGTTACCTTGCAAGTCTGAAATGTTCTAAATGAATATTAATGATCCACCTTTTGATAAAGGCTATAGAATAAATAGGAATTTTTTTTAAACTAAGCCTAGAAATTAAATGACTCAAATTGAACTTTTTCTTGATCATAAAGTTTTAGCATGTTTCCAATAACCAAAACAACCACTTCATTTTTAATTGCATATTGTCAATAGTAGAGAATTGTATGACATCACATTAGCAGGTTAAGAATCTGAAAGGTATGACATCACTTCAGCAGGTTAAGAATCTGAAAGGTATGACATAACTTCAGCAGGTTAAGAATCTGAAAGGTATGACATCACTTCAGCAAGTTAAGAATCTGAAAGGTATGACATCACTTCAGCAGGTTAAGAATCTGAAATGTATGACATCACTTCAGCAGGTTAAGAATCTGAAATGTATGACATAACTTCAGCAGGTTAAGAATCTGAAAGGTATGGCATAACTTCAGCAGGTTAAGAATCTGAAAGATATGACATAACTTTAGCAGGTTAAGAATCTGAAGGTATGACATCACTTCAGCAGGTTAAGAATCAGCACAAGGGTTATCCAGCGGACTCCAGCCTATCTGATTTTGCTTGATGAAAAAGCTTTCACATAAACCCATTTGGTCTGTGATTAGAAGAGATTCAGCCTATGAACTTGTACTGATATGTGTTACGTACACCAAGCGTCAATATGCATTGTAAATGATGTCATTTATCATATTAACTCCTTATCACAGGGTGTTTCATCACTTGTAATTCAATATTATCAGTGGAACAGCTTGATATGACACATAAATCTGCTATTGTATCATTACATATCATATCAATGAATTATTACCATTAGTTATCATATCAATGTCTTATATGGAAATCATGCTTCAATAGTGAAGACTGTATGAAACCAAATGTGATTTTGACTTTATTGAAGTCATATTTACAGTCTTCTTTACAGTTGTCTTGTCATTACAAAGTTCCTTCAAAAGCTAAAGAAGTCTCCTGCTTATTCATACAGTAATTAGAAGGATTCAGTCACTGTAGAAGGAATCTTTGTTTGGTGTGAAAGCATTCCCTAATATAAGATCTAATACACCAAATACCTGCAGTATTTATTTACCTGCTAACCATCAAGTGGCAGATAGCACAATATCATAAAACAGAGGTGGGTGCGTTTAGCCTTTTTACCATCAATCACCCAATAAAGTTTAAAATTATGAACTAATGGTTATTTACAAAGGGAATATTGCATGATTGGCTAATGGGCAAGCGAAGATGAAGCTGAAATATTAGTGTATCCGCAGCTGATGAAGGGAATTAAGGGTTAATGACTCGATCCTTCATGTGGCTATCTTCTCATATTGGTTCTTGTACATATTTAAAACATTTCAGTACAAAAGCAGTAAGAAATAGTTCTCATTTATCTATATATATTACATATTTTCCTACTGTAGACACTATTAAAATTTAACTCAATCAAAACTTAGTAACAATTAATTGCTTATTGAAAATTCTAAAGTTTGTAGCTGCAACATTAATATCAAAGTTTGAAAAAGTCATATACATTAATTATTCATCCAGACCTTTTTTATTATCATGCTGGGATTTAATCTGCCGGAGGATATGGTTCTAAACCTACTCTCCTCTTCTGTCTTCTTCACAAACAATTCAATTCAATTTGAAGTTGAAATGAGCTCAGGAAAAAGGGCCTTCTTTGAAAACTTAAAACAAGTTTATCAATTCATTACGTTGAAATGTTTTACTAAATATTCTCTTGAATAAATACAAAACATAACGATTTTGAAAATTTAAAGTCGATATCATGTTTTTTTTATACTGTTTAAGAGACTTATTTTATTTTGTGGATGTTCAAACTTAATTAATACACCATTTTGTTTACAATTTTCAGATTATCAATGAATCTTATTTTAAAAATATCAAATAAATAATTTACATAGAGATGTATTAAACTTGTAAACAATTCTAACACGTCAAATTACCACTGAAGTTTACTCGTTAAGTAGACAATGAACATGTCAAACAACCTTGAGCATGGTTAATTAACAGTTTGGTGACAAGATACAGTCGAGCCGCATCAGTATGGACACCAATAGCTCGAATCAAACATCAGAATTGTAACAAGCTGTGACCAATCTAAACCCTAAACCAAATAAAGTAAATAGAAGAGGTTTTTTTTTAAGCTGTGAACCATGAGGAAATGGCGTTAACTCTATCTGTATTTCTCTAATGGTTTCTTGTGCTTATTTCAGTACTCTGTAAGTTTTTTTATCGAATGGTTTTTGTGTGTGTCCTGACTATATATTGGTTTGGTGTGAGTTAGAAGGCTAATCATACCCTGAAGCAAATTTACAGTACGGCACTGATCGACAGCCTGGGTATCTGGGTACATACTAGGAAAACAGCCCTGAAAACACTCCTGATTGCCAACCCTGGAAACCAGTTCTGAAGTCATTTCACGAGAGTTAAGTTACATTATTCAAATCTTGTATTTGTGTACAAGGCAATACAATTGGATATCTGGTTTGAAAGAAGAAAGGTAAAAAAATTAAAGATAACCTGGAAGAACTCAACACACTGCTAGGTACGATACTCACTGAGAGTTGAGACAGAGAAAAATCAAAGACTTTGGTCATTTGACAAAGGTTACAATGTGTGTAATGCACGCATTATGCTAACATTTGGTTTTGAGTTATAGGTCATTGAACTATTCATGTGATCATAATCATTACTCTTTATTGTTATCATTAATATCATATTATACTTTCAAAAGAGTTTCCTTTCAATGAGAGATGTATGATTGCTGTACACGATCAATAAGTCAACAATGACAAAGTCTTTAATCTAAGTGAGATATTTTGATGTTTCAATTCTATCATGATGAAATTGAAATATCAGTCTCCCAAGTGCTATAATACCAAATTGCATTTTCTGCTTTCATAGTA
Organism: Phorcus lineatus; assembly: GCA_921293015.1. NCBI lineage: Eukaryota > Metazoa > Mollusca > Gastropoda > Trochida > Trochidae > Phorcus > Phorcus lineatus. Next base: position 18,505,977 of record OV121098.1, on the reverse strand, counting down.
ATCCTTGATGAATACAGAAATATATGAGAGAACATTAAGAGATTTTATATATCTAAATAGATATATATATCCTTGTTAAGAAAGAAAAAAACATTATCACAAAATAAGTGGCCTAGAGTGATGAGCATAATTAATTTCAGGAAATTAATCTTCTAAAAATACCAACATTTAGCTGTCTGGTTTATGTTTAGTGCTTATTGCAAGAGATACAAAAAGTATGTTTGATACTTCAACATTTCAAAACGGAAATCAATGTCCACAAGCACTAAATTATAGAATATGTTTGTATGAAGAAGATCTCAATGATTTTTTACAAGAAAAGTAAATTATCCAATAATTTTATTGAAAAATTCAAGCTAAAATAAAAAATCTTAGAAATAAGTTTTTGAAAATTATTGCCATACTGGATAAATTTGATCAATGTGATTATAAGCCAAATGTAAATTTATGTGCATATTTTCATAATATATCCTTCTTTTAAAAAATCTACATACGGTTGATGTTCACTTTAAATCAACTGATTATGTAATTTATTTCAATTTAAGAAGAAACAGCAAATTGCTCACCTGATCGTGTTGTTCTGTACAAATAAACAGATGTGACATCAACTGAGGACAACACATGTGACTTATAGCGACTGTATTAAACGTTAACAATCACACATTTTATGTTTGGTTGTCTTTTTGTAAGTGTCAAATTTAAAAACTATGAACTTGTCTCAGACAAGTACCGCTTAGAAAAAGCTTTCTATAATAAATATATTATTATTTATAATTAAAACAGTACATTAAAGAAGACAAATTCTAATAAGACTTATTATCAATGACTGCTTTATTTTCCTCAATATTGGAACAATATATGATTGTATGCTTGTAAGGCTTGGAATTGTTTGATATTTATTTCAATCCTAGTTATTCCTTTGTGTCAAAAACTTGAGGCTTTGGTTAAAAATTATTAAAATTCAATAAAAGTCCATGCAAGTTTTCCCCGGAAATAAACAAATAATAGGAACAGATTAGGAATGTTTTAGTTTGACTGCATTAGATACAAATGATTTCTTAGCGTATTTGCGTTGCTTTTGTTAATTTTGGACGGGTGGACATAAAGGGGGAAGTCATACAATGGAGGTATAATGTTAGTCAGAAATTATATTTTGCAGATTTAAACAATGTTTTAGTTGTTTTTATAGGCATTCAGTACTTACAAAATAAATTTCCACAAGATATAAAAGAGCAAATATATAAGTACATAATTATATGTAGTCACTCATTAACTTTTTTTTTTTAAATTCTGTTTTCTTTTTTGCCTCATGATTTAGGAATATTATTTTATCATATTATTATTAAATGATTTTATCGACGCTCATGCAATTATGTGTTAAGGCAACCTATGATGTAGAATTTCGGTGATGTATCTCACTTGTAGAGCTGACTGGTAGGCGTCTTAGTCTTGAACATCAACATACAAAGGCTAAAGAGCTACATGTACTGTTTTACTGTTGCTTCAGAAAGTCATATGCTTATGTCTTGCCATTTTTGTATAAGGATTGGTGGACTGGTATAGCTGCTATTACCTGTGCTATGTATTCACTTGTTAGACAGGGTTAATGATATGGCCGAAGCCATTTTACAGGGCTTGTTTTCAACAGATGACGTCAAACATTTTGTTTGGGCAAATTAATTTTTGTCCAGCGTTTTCCATAAAGAAAAATGGTCTACAGGTCAAATCGCATGTAAGTGGCACAGTTTCAACTGCTTGTATGATTTGCAGTAACATCCTTAATTTGAATAGCAAAGCTATTTGTTATATTGATACACATCAACTAGTTTATGTGATTTACACGTTTATGAATTGTACATGCGAAGTATAGTGGACACAGATTGAAGAATTTGGAGCAAAATTGAACTTGTGATTTTAAACTTACTAAAGTAACACTAGTTAGTTCAAAGAAATAAATGAGGTGAATAATGTCTAAACATAAGCCACAAAACCATCAGGTTGAAAACCTGTAATTTCAAAGTAGGATAAAATCAAACATTCTTCTTTTGAAGCACAAAACTTGATGTATAAACTTCCCCATCATTTTATACATCAATAAGGTGCATTCCCTAAATGCAAACACAACTACACACAACTCTGTATTAACCTGATGACACGGTCGACGTCACATTGTCAAGCGATTTCTGGTCAGCTTACAGAATCCTTGGATTCAAAAGCGATACAAAAATAATAAATTGAAAATAATATTACTTGATTTTATGAAGGGTGAATGCTGAAAATATAACAGAAAATCTAAAAGTGTCTCAAATTTGGATATTATAACCCGTATGACGAAATTGTACAGCACACATTAATGTTTTTATCCATTTATCTATGTACATATCTGGTTTGTCCATAATATTTTAGAGCAACAGTCTATTATTCATATAATTTCTTTATCATTAATAAGACATTTTATTGGATAACGATGACACACAATGCAAGTTTAGTTTGTGATGGTAGAGAGATGGTATGAGAGATGTATGGAGCATCATTCAACCCTTCACAACGGAGGGCTATAAGTTTCAGTTAATAAAGTTTTTTTTATGATTGGTATTTCATCAGATGATCAACGAAGATATATATAAATAGTTCTCATTTTTCATATTTTCTAATTTGTATATATCCCTAATTAGAGCTGTCCAGTATACTAGCTTGAAAGTAGATACCACTAAGAGATAATAAGTTCTGAACTATTTGACTTTTCAAGAACAGATTTTTTTTCCAGAAACAACAATCAAACATTAGTTCTCATGTTACTTTTCTATTTGTGGGATGTCATGAGATATAAAGCATAATAACTTAAAATATTACTTATTTTAAATTTATCAAACATGAAATACTACCCCAATTGAGCACTTCTTTTTTACTTACAGGACTCGCTCAATAAACCCCCTGGGTAGGTCTAGTTACAGTTGAAAATATGACACTGACTATAGCATGGAGCGGTAAGTGGAAGGACATGAGATATAGATCACATGCATGGGGATCTTTATCTGATCAGTGATGTGACAGCATTACACAACAATGATTGATAGATTACCCCCTGTACAGCACTGTACATCACAACATCATGAAGCTAATAGACGTGCACATTTGCCGCTATCTTTACTCATTATTTTACATCAGCTTGTGCATTGTTAACTCATATCCATACAATACAGCAGGATACAGTAGAAATGTGTTCAGCAATGATTCATCAGTTTGGACATGTATACTCACTAATATGAATCAATGACTGTATTTCACTTAGTATCTCCTGCCAGTAATGAAGATTACACTATTATAATCTCTACATATAGTCACACACAGTAGTTTGTGCATGAAGATAGAAAATAGTTTGTGCATGATTCCAGAAAGCAGTCTTAAGACGATGCTATCTGCTATACAATGTTGACACTCACCTGGGCTCACACCAGTACACCAATTAGTACACATAACCTGTACACAAGTTCAATGATCCCAGGAGCAGACAATCAAAAGTATCGGTATCCGCTCTCAGAGTATTTATCCCAGACTACTTGGCACATACACATGCTCAAACCCACTGACAGCAGCTCCTGCACAATCACCCAACCATGAACCACTGCTATTGTTCACATTCACAGTTCCAATCCCCAGGACAAGCCGCGCGTGGATAAATGTTAGTGCCACGCTTGTTGTCCATCAATTGACTTTCACAACATCTCCACGCGAACCTCAAACATTTACTCTGTCAATCTGTGCCCTATCCTCCATACAATGCAGGGCAAGGGGTGAGGCAAGGGGAGGGGGGTGAGGCAAGGGGAGGGGGTTGAGGCAAGGGAGGGTGGTGAGGCAGGATCAGGGGGTTGGGAGGAAGCACCTGGTCATCACACCTGGTTCTCCCCAGTTGATAAACATAAAGGATCAGGCATTTCCAACATTAGAGGAGATGGATACTGAAGTTATGGTTAAATCTGTTGCTGTCTGGGTAGTGAAATGTTCATCACTATTACAATAGAGAATCAGAAGAGAGAGTAAAACAAATATTAGAACACCTTCAATATCTTGACCTTCTACAGGTGACAGATTGGATTTGATCATACCTAATATAAACTGAACGCCAAAAGATATGTAACACAGTTTAATATCATAGAAAGTAATGTCCTCAGAGGAACTTATTTTTCAATTTTAGCATCCAATAGATTTAGTCACTTGTCTTTTGCTGAAAAAACAGACTTGAGAATTTACTGATACTTATATCATTGCCATATTTTCATGGGTGGGATCAATTGTTTTATTTTCAATCATAGAAAAATGGAAGGGAAAATTGTAAAAAAGGTAAGAAAGTGAAGTGAACTAGATAATGCAATAAAATTTGTTTAAAAGGAAATCAGTTACGTTTTAGATAAGGTTTATTAGTTAATTTCATTAAACAATAACCAAATACCGAGATTTGTATTGTTTCACACATTCCACAATTCTTATAAAGGTTTTGTTCCCCATGTTTTTTGACTGTTTTAGGAAGCTTTAACACATGTTAACGTGACCAAAACAATTTCTTAATCTTACTAATTATTTAAAATGTTACACGTTTGATTTTTGATCTGAAGAATCATGCCCCTAAAACGTAGCAATTGGAATTTTACTTTGCATGAAATACATGTGAAAAAGGTTGGAAACAGGTGTAGAAGTATTCATCATTTCATAACATGATTTGATAACGATGCTGAGGTTAACAGCAGAGGAGTGGGAAAGAGCCATTGGTATTCTGCAAACTGGGTCCACTGAGCGAAATGTCCCTGCTGCATTGGGATGTCATCGTCCCGCCATTCTGAGCCTGTGCAGAAGTATACAGCAGACTGGAACAACACAAGAGCAACCTAGAAGTGGTTACAACCCCAAATTTTCATCGCATAGAGGTAAACTGACAGAGTTCTACTGCCAGTGGTCACCCATTCATGCAAGAGAATCCAAACATACTTTTGTAACAGGTCAGCGCTCGACAGACGTTGCAGTTCCTCATTGTCAACAACTAAACTTATGGGATGTTAAAACACAGCAAAACAAGTTTCTCAGAGAACTTTTTATGATATTCCAATTTAAAAAGGTGTAACATTTCTTTTGGTGGTCAGGTTATCTCATTATCATACAAAAACAATTTAGCCATTAATGATAATCATTAGAAAAAGATGAAATGGAAATTGCAAAGTCAAATGTAGAATAAAAACAAAAAAAGTATTTTTTGGAAGTATGAAATTAAATCAAATAAGATAATTCAATTAAAATGTGAGAAGAATAAATGTTAGATTATTTATATTTTGGTTTAAAATGAAAATCAATGAGAAATAATTGAATAAATTTAATAATTCACCATCTGTCTAATATGCGATTATACAAGAAAAATAATTAAGCAAATACAATTTTTCATTTTATCAATTTCATTATATCTGGAATATCAAATTGTAATTTCTAAATGCGTAAGATTATCACACAAATATCTTTTAACATTTAACAAAGATTAATGGTCCGTCTAAATTAATTGTAAATATAAGCTTTTAGGTAATTTTGACATCAATACATCAAATATAGAAATGTAGCAATAAAGAAAGGATTCTTATATGTGCTTGTTCTTTAAGACATCTAATGCAAGTCAGAAGTAGTATGCATAATATATATTTATTACTTTTTGAAGATGGCAAGAAAAGAAGGAAAAATAAGGTATATCTGTGTCATTGTAAGTTTTATGGACTGCAGTTACAACATATGTAGCTATCCCTATACAGGCAGATTCGACCACCAGCAATATGTCTGATATGTGTGTGTACAAAAATACACATAGAAATTCTGCTCAAAGAAGAATTAACAAATCACGCTGAATGACAGAATGCAGATTTTCTGCCACAATTTCATATGCTGTTAACACTAGAACAAATCACACATTGTTGTTAATATACCTCTTAGAATCTTAACACAACTCACCAGAGCAAAATCAATCAAAATGCAAATAAACTTTATCAACTTCAACTACAAAGCATTTAAAAAGTGTTTTTAAAACTCATTCTGATAACGAGATTAAAGGTCCACTGACAACACCTGCCTGTATGTGTTCAAGTCATGCACCAGTGAGCAATACACATTCCCTGGACGTGTACTGAAGTGAGGTTCCTTCTATAAGTGCACCACATCTGCCAACACACCAGCAGGGGAAACCAGTCAACCGTGTCCCCAATCAGATCACTGAAAGGTCTACTTCTGTATAAACGATCCATTGAGGTTGATGCCTTGCTTGGTGAGAGAGAATCTGAATGACATCATCATAACCAGGATGACAATGTTTTTGCCTCAAGGCTTGATGCCTTGCTTGGTGAGAGAGAATCTGAATGACATCATCATAAGCAGGATGACAATGTTTTTGCCTCAAGGCTTGATGCCTTGCTTGGTGAGAGAGAATCTGAATGACATCATCATAACCAGGATAACAATGTTTTTGCCTCAAGGCTTGATGCCTTGTTTGGTGAGAGAGATTCTGAATGACATCATCATAACCAGGATAACAATGTTTTTGCCTCAAGGCCTGCTGTCTTGCTTGGTGAGAGAGAATCTGAATGACATCATCATAAGCAGGATAACAATGTTTTTGCCTCAAGGCCTGCTGCCTTGCTTGGTGAGAGAGATTCTGAATGACATCATCATAACCAGGATAACAATGTTTTTGCCTCAAGGCCTGCTGTCTTGCTTGGTGAGTGAGAATCTGAATGACATCATCATAAGTGCAATATCATGGTTTTTGCTTTTTGGATTTTTGTTCAAAGAAAAAGATGTGAATATATTATCATTATGGTACAGACAGTTTGACTATGGTTCAGACTCTACTCCAATTTCCTATAAAAAAGCATAAAAAATAGAAATATCTTCATAAATTCAAATAGAGGCAATTAAATATTTTCTGACAACAATTTTAGCTCAAGTTTCTAGAGTTAAAGAGAACGAGAGTAAAGCTAAATATTATCACTTCCTCACTGACTCCATCTCACGCCAGTATGAATGTTCTGCTTGAGAGATAAGCTACAAAGAGTAAGAGAGAAAGTGCTGACACAGTCCCTGAAGCCAGGTCTTGCAGGCCAGGTATCGTATGAAGTGAGTGATCACGCAGCTATTATACTGTCCAAGTTGAACCCGACCAGACTTTCCCTTCAATAGCGTTATCAAACATAAATCACAAATCTAATCTGGCCACTTCCGATCAGTGAAAACTGCTGTATTTACGTAGAAAATTGCAACAACAAAGGTGAAAACTGATCCCCATGAAATAAACAGTTGATGATAATTACAGCAGTTAGTTTCATTCACACAATGTTGTGTGTCAAGCTTGACAAAAAGGTAATGACGTGAAGGTAATGACTTTATCATCAATTATCACATGCAGCATGTTAAGGTGGTGACCGGTGACTGGGTGTATATGACTACACTGTTGAGTGACGCGGGCCTGACAGGGTGATGTCAGTATACCTCATCTCTTATACTTGGTTCAAGGACAGCTTAAATACCAGACAAAACAACCACTCTTTATGTTGAAAGTTTGACCTAATTAACCCTTGTGTTTCAACTTGATTGAACTTTTATTCAATGTAGAAGATTATCAAGAAATTTTATCATGAACAAGGAAATTCCAGAGGACACCAAAATGTTGTTGAATTATGCTGATAATTTGTAACTTTATTTCAGGCCATTTAATAATTCTTGAGAACATCATAATGACTATGATTAAATGCATAAATATATTTTGGATGTGCCATATCATATATTATCAATATGGAAACAACCAAATGTATCACATACTCCATTAGTTGTTACTATTGAACATGCTTCTGAAGGAATAAAAATATGTCATAAAAAAAACTTTTTGAAAGTAAATCTGTGAACAAATAGCTACATATCCTCGAATTCTGTCTGAACAAAGAAACACTCAAATCATTCTGTTTCTTCAAGATTGTTGATACTGGTACAAATTGAGTATAATAAATCCTTTAAAGTTTATCATCACTTATGAATGGTATTGACGTAACTCTGTGTCCCCCTCCTTCAACGTAGCAAACTTAGATATATGTCATAACAATCACAAGTCTTCTTCTCTGTAACAATCATCTGGTGACTGGTACGACTCAAATAACATTCATTTTAATGGCATTTAATTTACTGAGTACAGATGAGCCAAACATATTTTGATACTCTGTGCTCATTACATCATTTTTACAACCATCTATTAATGTCACATTTTTAACAAAACTGATCATAAACCTGAAATAAAAATCCTTTGTGATAATGTAAATAACAATAACATCATTAATATCTTCCTGGTAGTTTAAGTGTCATTATAACAAACAAATAAACAGCTTCATTGTCTTTGGAAGTTTTTACATTCTTATAAAAACTGATACAAAATCAATACATGAATGCAATACACAACATTAAGAACCAGAGACAAATTCAATATTTAATGCTTTAAAAATAGTTCTGAAAAACTCATATTTGTTTAACGCATATCTTATCATAAAAAATCAGACAAGGAAGTTATTAACATTCTTTGCTGCCACCAATGTGTTTCATCAGTTTGCACCGATGTAAGATCTTTGTCTCATCTCTTGATGTTGAGGAATCATCAACAACCCCATCAAGGAGAAACCAATTACTTACATTGTTGTAAATGTTCACAACAAAGATGTTGTTATGCAGAAAATGTTTACTTACATAAGCCAATTATAAACACCTGTCAAAAAGTTTGGATTTGGTGACCATAATGTTTCAAAGTGTTCTATGTGTGAACACAGAGTTACAAGAAGGTTTTTTATGAAATCGTATTCATTTGTTCACACAGTTCTAGCACTGAAGACCAATAAACTAAAAGAATTACTAGAAGGGTCATTTATCATCCAAAACTGGTTTTCTCAGTAGATATTGCTTGTGTAATATCAAGTGATACAAGGGGAAGTCAATAAGTTCATAGAAGTGAGTACTGACACACCCCTGAAGACATCATCGTTGATGTCATTATTGAGATAGGCCATCTGACGACAGTTTATAGACATAAACAACCCTGTGTCCTCACTATTCAAGATGGCTAATGGTATTTTTATAATTATTATCAGAGATTCATTCAATTACTGAAAATTGTTCAAGAATGAGTTTTGATGATAAAATAAAAGTCACCCTTGTGTCTTCTGATATGAACTATATTAACACTCATGATTAAAGTAAAAGCATCCTCAGCAAGCCCTGGATATTTCTTGTTGATAAGTTAATATCAGAAGACATTTAGGTGAGATTATCTGTTTATATCTCTTGAATCATTGAAAGTTTGTCATCATCATGGTGCAGCTGCAACAGAATGTTTGTACTTCCTCTTTATAATAATTAGGATTTTCCAGCTGTAGATCAGTGAAAGCATGATATTTTCCATTAAGATACCATTTTCCTCAATAGAAATATGTAGGCAGTGGAACAGCAATAAAATCTCATAGTATCAGTAAGTTTTAAAGTCTACATGTTTTTAAAATGTCTTAAAAGAGGTTTCTTTTAAAAAAAGATGTCCACATGATCATTGCATATATGGAAGACAAGGTTGTGAATTCAATGTAGACTTAAAGTCATAGTCTCATTTTTGCAAGGCAAATTGTAATAAATGCCGGACAAATAGTTCACCACTCACAGAAATCTTTCCCATGACGTTTGCAACAATTTTCAGAACTCTGCAGGCATTCTAGCCCTCAATAATGAAGTTCAAACTACCCGAATATTATGTTTTTTGCGAGCGTTAGTCCTTACCATGTCATTTCGCTAAGGCCGTGACGAAGAACACATAAAATTTCCCAGCTGAATATCCAATGAAAATAGCTAATAGCTTACGCTTTTTCAAATACAGAAATAACAAAAAGGTGGTAAACTCAGTGAAGAATGCGTCTGTCATAAGTATCGGCGCTGCGATGACTAGATTTCCAGTGTTTCGTACTTGAGATGGGATTGCACTTGATTTGGTAGGGCAAATGCGGTAGAATTCGACCAGCGGTAGTATTCGACCAGTTTGTGTATCTAATAAAATACTTTTACAAAACGTGTTCCTTTTTAACTTTGACCGGTAACATTTTAACCTGGAACATCTCAGCTTCATCTCCCGAATGCCGTCATTCATACCCGATAGATTTCATCGAGAGGTAAGTCATTGTTTTTCTGAGGTGTGGCAGTAGCACTGAAAATGGCGGCAAATTTATCTGGCTAAGTAAGGGTATGGTTGATGTCTTGTCCGTTTGTCAAAATATTCGTTTACTTTACATTTATTTTTTGTCTTCATTATGTCTTTTAGTACCTGCAGTGCCGAAAAGTCCGATTGCCATTTTGACAAAAGTCACGTGATAAGCATGTGCTGTGTGACTATTTTTAGCTACAGGTCACATGGCTGTGGCAGTATTCGACCAGGGAGACGTCATTATACGGAATGTGGTTTTTTTTTCCAAAGCTTATTTTACCAATCCATACTGATGATATTTTCAAGTAAAATTATAACTTTGACGATCCTTTAACATATATTTCTGACAAAATAGTATACTTTCGGTGCTGAAATAGTTTGTTATCGATACTTTTTCGTAATTAATCATCAATTTCGTTTGATAACATAATTCATTATTGTTTCAATTGATAGGAAAATGTAACATTCCCACGCCATTTGCTTTCGTATCACAGCTGCATCTAAGATTTTTCTTGTTTACTACAACAAGTATTCAATGTTTACATGTCAAAATATATTCATAATATGCTTGCTATTCTGTTATATATTGCGAGACTTGGAAAATAAGAAACGTTAGTAACATAGCCGTAGAGATGTCAACGAATATATTTCAGATCACATTTGTTTAATGAAAATTTCAGTGACAGTTGGTTTTGATAATTCAAATAAAATACATAAGGCTAAAATATCAAACTGTTTAAGAATGTACAGATGATCTAACTTCAGCACACGGGTATCACAAATGTTTATATTTCTTATGACCAGGGACCACTTTTAAAAGTAAATGCATGGGCCTTATACATGTTTAGCTCTTGCATAATGATCATACTACAACAAATATCTCGCTCTCTTTTACGATAATTATGTATTGTATTTGTATAAGTTTAAATCAATTTCGAAATGGCAGTGTGTAAAAAGCGGCGACATTCCTAAAGCTTTCAATTACAAGAGAGTACAATAATTAACTAAGAAAGATTCAGCACTATTCAGCAGTTCGTTTTAAAGACCGTAAGTGATTTTAAAGCCATAATATTGCTTTATGATAATAATATGATCAACACTTTATGATAATTTCAGATATGAATTAATATCTATGATTTATATAACGTCTACGGTCTTCTCTAGCGGTGTATTGTAGGGACAGTGAAGCGTTCCAATTAAATCCCATACCGGTATGTTGAAAATTCATGCAAATTAAAACACTGCTGCTACTTCATCTGTATAAATATCGAAATTATTAAAGACATGTGAAAGTTATTCTTACTATACTATTGGGCAATGTGAATATGTGAACATATCAAGGCTGAAGGTGGAAACACACCGGGATTGAAATGACGAAGGACATGAAATTCATATATATGTATTTCCAACATTGAGTGAGTAAACGAACATAATATTTTGTCATTTAGGTTCTTAGCAGTGATAAGATAATGCATTGAACTCGTTAATGTCATAGATATTAATTATATTGATACCTTGATACAAATAAAATTGGAAAAGCTGACAAAAGAATATTACAAAATTCAGTTCCATGTCGGGTGCAGGTAGTCCTTGCCAAGTCATCAATTTAGTTAAGTCTGATATGTTCAATGAAGAACCAATTTTTATAATAAAGATTAATAAATTATTGAAGTTATTGGTTGATAACGTTTTCAAATTCATAGACGATTTATCTATATTGATCAAATTAAAAATTATATAAATTTCAAAATGTGGACAGCTTGTTGTTCGGTCTGGAAACGGGTTTCACATCATAACGCCTGTATAGACGATCTCGTGTTGAGTGATCCGTAGATAACATTTTAGTTAATGTAATGATTATATAATTATATTGCAAAATATTTATGAATATCCAAAAATGAAACTTGTAATTGTTTCTTTTAATAGATCAGGAATTAAATGAGCGCATACATGTAGATTATAACTGAAATCAATGAACATGTTTCGGCCATGTCGGCGCCACGATCATGGGGGTTATAATTTGTGCGACCTATATGGCAATATTATGATTTGCATTATGATCCTTTTGTTTTCATATGGAACATGATTTAAATGTGTTGAATAAACACTTATTTGTTTGAACACCTGAATATTCCCTAAAATGTCTCCCAAAGACGATAATTTTTATCAATCAGGTGGTAGTTAAAAACTGGTCGAATACTGCCGCAGGTGGTCGAATTCTGCCGCTTCAAGAGTATTTCTGTCACGCGCAACCTCCCAAGAAAAGACAACTCTTGAACAGTGTCATTGTCGGGAGTCGATGTTGAAGTTGATATTCTCCAAAATAAAACACACGATTGGTATGTGTAAACATTTAGTATAAAATGAAAAGCGAAGAGCGATAAGTGGTCGAATACTCCCGCATTTGCCCTACCTCATCGGTCTGAAACGGCATACGCCAATAAGCTGCTTCATCCAAAATTGTAAAACGGGCATAAAAATGAAAATCTTTGCAAATGTGACTGGAAATATTTGTGTTAGTGATCATATTAGTTCAGTTTAGTTGCCTTATGACTTTAAAAGGACAGTCGTATCAGGGGGTTTTTTTTGTGGAAAGGAAATTCATTTCCATTTAAACAAGTATGTTATTAGTACATGATTAAAATATAACCCAGCTAAAAGATGTTACTAGGGTAACATTTTGGTTGATTTAGATTTGACAACTATATAAATGAGAGCACATAATATGTAAAATAAAAACAAGAATGAGAAGTAAAGACATTCACTGGCGCTAAGAACTTGAAAAGCCTCACTACAGCATTACAATTTGTTGATTAAAATCATGGTAAACATGTGGATATTTTATTCATTCATATAGTTTATTCTACATTGTTGTAAATAAGTAAAAGTTCAACTCTTTTTTCATGTCATTTTCACTCAGAACAACATGGCAGACCATAGCGGATAGGTCAGCCTCTTTAAGAAAGCAGCTGACAGGAAGACATGTACAGAGCAGTCATTGTCATCAAGACTCTGGGAAGAAAGTAGCAGAATGCTGAATCCAGCAAGCTTGGCCAGTTATTAGGACAGTGTACAATGAAGTAAGATTTTCTTCTCAGACAAAGAGACGAGAAAGAGTTAGGATTCTGCTCCATAACATTGCAGGGGACCAGACTGACACTAGAGGAAACTCCTGAAACAATTATAGCTGGAGACGCAGATGAAAACAAAACTTGATAAAACCAAGATCAACAGAGGACAACAGAAGAGTTAATAACAGTCCTCTAGAGCCCGGAAACAAAGAGATGTCATTGAGACGTCCAAGTCGTTACTTAAAATGACTGACGCCGAGTCTTGGTCAAGTGCTCAGTGTCTTGGGCACCGTGCACACTGTGTGGACAATGGACATTGTGCTCATGTTGACGGAGCCCCGCCCAGACGGAATGAGGTGTTAGTGGAGAACAAGCAGGAGCAGACGGAGACAAACTCAATGTTGACTCTGGTAATGACATTGTACATGACTCTCTCTTTCTGATACACGCTTGCTCTAGTGACGGTCCCCACTTGAAGGAGTTCCCACCATATCTTATTTCAAATATAAAAGGAATTCTGTTTGAGAAGATTAAGGAGGCATTTTTTCCTTATGTAGAAATTTGTAACCTTTCATGTCCATCTGATGCAGACTTTGTATGATAAAGGGATTAGCTTGGTACAGCAGGATCAAATACCATCACTTGGAAACCTTCATACACAGAGTTAAAATCCTTGTTCATATGGTAATGTCCATCTATATCAGTAAGCAATGTCCATCTTAATCAGTGAGTAATGTCCATCTAAATCAGTGAGTAAATTACATGAAGACCACTTCAGCAAAAATTTATGTCACACTTGATCTTGACAAGAAATATCACAGCTAAGATGATACAGACAAGATCAATATCATTATGACAGACTAAATAATATTGAAAATGATTGCAAGATTCATACGTTACATTTACTGCCAGTATCATACTTTGTATCTCTTATAAATAGTTAGGCAAAATGTTTTGTTTCGATTTAAAATTGGTGAACTGACTTCAATATTTCAAATTGAGTTTCACTGCTCAGAGAAAAATGTCCAAATAAAATTATTTCTAATGAAAATAGATAAGACAGAAACTGAATGATAATATTGGAAAGATCAGTTCATATTGGTGTTGATATCAATGTGAGATAGGTTACCATTATCAGCTGCACTAAGTAGAAGCAATTTATTGAACAAATACTTTAGTTACTTGATATTTTCATGATGAAATCATAATTAAGACATATTTTTTAACAAAAAACCCAACAAATTTAGCTATTTCTTAAAGGGCCACAGAGTATCTTGTTTGAGTCAAATATGATAAATTTCATATTTGGTGTTATGTCATTGAGAAGTATGGGTTGTTACTAAATACCAGTCTCTTAGTGCTTATTGGTCAAGTAAACTAACAATAAACAGGTTAAAGTCGTGATTTGTGATCGTAAAACCGGACAATGGCATGCGTCATTGACTCAAACATTATTTTGGTAACTAATTTACAGCAGACTCAAAGGCAAACATTGATTTGTATTGTTTAGTAGGTCATTAAACTAATATTTCATGTAAATTGGATGCACAATATAGACTTCTTAACATTTATATGGCTGTTTTTAATTTATCATTGAAAACATGAAACGTAATTTTGACATTTTAGAGATAAAGATGCAAGTTAAGAGGGATGATCTGAACTTAACCCAGGACTTAAGTCAGTTTTATTCTTATTCAAGCCACATAAAAAATCATAAAACATACTCTGTGTCACTTTAACACCACGATACTTTGTATCCAACCTCCTTACAGCATGTTCACAGACTTTCTTAAGGAGATGAAAACTCTAAACCTGTTGGTCATAATAATATCGTCAAAAAAAGAAATAATCAATATTCATAAATTGCATGTGCACCAATACTATTAGAACACCTTTTTTATGCAGTTTCAACATAAATCAACTCGATTTTTGTTACAGATTTGTTTTCAATTATAACAAATTGTAACTACTGTCTCTAAATATTATACATTTCTCATGGTCATTTCATATGTAGTTTCTATGACAGTTTTTATACCATCCAAAGTGTAACTATCAGCTGCAACTTGATTACAATTAAATATTCTATAATGTATCCTTGATCAAATTATTAAATTCAACAAAACTTAATAAACCAGTTGATAAGAACATAAGATGCATATCTAGTTACTTACCATCAACTTTTCCGTTTTAATATTTTTGTTTATACAACTCAACATTGAAACAAATATTGACAACTTTTCCGAAAAATTTGTTGAAGAAATCACACAACATAACAAAGAACAAAATCCATCAATAAAAATGCACGGCTTTTGATGATAAAAAGTGATGTGTATTCTCCATTGAGACATACAATAGGGTACTGTCTCCAACATCCTGGCTGCCCTGAAGTCAACATGCCCGTCCTTCCCACCAGCCAGAATGTATTGCAATGTTTGAAGGCACTGCAGAATCAACCCCGGCACACAGAGCAACATGCATCTGGTATTCTAGCCATCAAAGTTAATGTGAACAGCTTTTAGCACTGGATCTTCTTCTTCACTTTAAAAATCTTCGTACGCCATGTAGAAAACTTCACCAAATACACAGAGGATTAAGTCAGTTAGGAAACAATGTCTGCTTCATTCTGTATAAAGTCACACTTTGCTGTTTTATTTGTTTAATATATCTTATTTCTCTCACATACTACAGTAGGGCTGTTTCATAATACATTAATATTTGTTTTATTACCTATATCATTGCAGATATTTTTTACAAAATTAATGTCTTTAAAGAGGAGGCATAACGATCAATTTCAATTATTGCAAATTATTATCTGTCTTTGTCGCAATTAAGTGTGATACAGAGAGGCTGTTGCAATACGTATTGCAATATGGGTACTTTTCAAGTTTAGACTTTTCATGCTCTTTTGACTAAATAACACCAATTCTACCATGAAAGTGCCGGATACTCGATTCCGATAGCTTGTTTTGTCCGATTCACAGGGTATCAATTCACAATTGAAGTTTCTCTGTTTACCCGAAATCAGTTTACAATGTATTAGTACATACATTGACTTTCGACTATCCGACTGGTAACTTAATTTCAGAGTTGGTATTCTGCTTTTAAGTGGGATTGATCTATTTCCAAAAGGATCACCGTATTTTTTTCGTGTATTTACATGAAGAGAGCAAATAGTGATCAATCAGCGTAAACTAAGCTTTCCGCTACTGGGCATGCAGCAGCATTCCTTCGAACAAGGCAACAAAACAATGACATAATTTTGCATGTGCTTCTGACGTCATATTTAATCCTTGTCACGACGTCATAGTGGTTTACTGTTAGAATCATCTATTTGCTTCATAGATATGTTGCGGTCTGTTTACTATCAACACAAGAAAACAGACTTTTTAAACAATTCTATATTTACATATGACAAAACAATTTTATGAACATGCAGCATTAGGTTTAACTTTGTTAACGAAACTGCACTTTTGGTTTCAATTTTAAATTTACTCGCTATCAATCCAGTATAAATTAAATGTCTCTGATTTTCTAACACACTTGGTACATCTCCTAATTAAACAGTGATCAATGCTCAACTGGCTGTCCTTATACAAAGAGAGATAACTCAGTGATCGGTTCCGACTTATGATATTTGTTTACAACTGTCAGTAAAATCACTTTTTTTTTTATGGTTATATACACTGAAGTATGATTAAAGTACATTCCATTAATGCAGTCCATTCAAACTTATTCTCTTTCAAAATTTAGTCCATTTTTTACACAATGTATGGGACATATCCTGACGAACATCAATAGGATAATTATGATTAACCATAGAAAAAAACACGTATAATTTCTTCACCAAACCAACAATTATCTGGTCATACTGTCCGTACAAACAATGATCAACCTGAATACATTGATACACTAGAGATGAGGTGTTCATATTGGACTAAGGATTGTGTACAAGATTGGTAACAATCAAAGCATGGATTGGAGAAGCAATTTGATCTATCGATATTAATATCTCAGCGTGGCAGTCAATACAAGTTGATAAGTTTATGATTGAATGCCCGCAAGAATTCATCACAAGTGATATAGTTGCTATTCATCCAATAACGCCAATTCGATGTGCAGGACTGGAAATGTAAAAATGGGAAACAGAATTCCCTTCAGATGAAGAGAGAAGAAAGGAAGTCCATTTCGAACTTTCTGCAGAGAATTAAGCTGATTTAGAGCTCTTTCCAAAAGGAGAGAAGAAATTAAGAGAAGCAGATTTGGAACTAATTTGAAAATAAATAATAAGAGAAGGTTATCTAAAACCCTTTTAAAAATAAAATGATAAGAAAAGATGATTTGTAACTCCTTTGGAGCTCCTTTGAGGAGAGGAGCTGATATGGAACTGCTTTGAGAAGAGAAGCTTATTCAGAAACCTTTGAGGAGAGAAAGTGATATGGAACTCCTTTGAGGAGAGAAGGTGATATGGAACTCCTTTGAGGAGAGAAAGTGATATGGAACTCCTTTGAGGAGAAAAGGTGATATTGAACTCCTTTGAGGAGAGAAGGTGATTCAGAACTCCTTTGAGGAGAGAAAGTGATATGGAACTCCTTTGAGGAGAAAAGGTGATATGGAACTCCTTTGAGGAGAGAAGGTGATTCAGAACTCCTTTGAGGAGAGAAAGTGATATGGAACTCCTTTGAGGAGAAAAGGTGATATGGAACTCCTTTGAGGAGAAAAGGTGATATGGAACTCCTTTGAGGAGAGAAAGTGATATGGAACTCCTTTGAGGAGAGAAAGTGATTCGCAACTCCTTTCAGGAGAGAAGGTGATTCGGAACTCCTTTGAGGAGAGAAAGTGATATGGAACTCCTTTCAGAAGAGAAGGTGATTCGGAACTCCTTTGAGGAGAGAAGGTGATTCGGAACTCCTTTGAGGAGAGAAAGTGATATGGAACTCCTTTCAGGAGAGAAGGTGATTCGGAACTCCTTTGAGGAGAGAAAGTGATATGGAACTCCTTTGAGGAGAAAAGGTGATATGGAACTCCTTTGAGGAGAGAAGGTGATTCGGAACTCCTTTGAAGAGAGAAAGTGATATGGAACTCCTTTGAGGAGAAAAGGTGATATGGAACTCCTTTGAGGAGAGAAAGTGATATGGAACTCCTTTCAGAAGAGAAGGTGATTTGGAACTTCTTTGAGGAGAGAAAGTGATACGGAACTCCTTTCAGGAGAGAAGGTGATTTGGAACTCCTTTGAGGAGAGAAGCTGATTCAGAACTCCTTTGAGGAGAGAAAGTGATATGGAACTCCTTTCAGAAGAGAAGGTGATTCGGAACTCCTTTGAGGAGAGAATGTGATATGGAACTCCTTTCAGGAGAGAAGGTGATTCGGAACTCCTTTGAGCAGAGAAGGTGATTTCGAACTCCTATGGGGAGAGAAAGTGGTATGGAACTGCTTTGAGGAGAGAAGCTGATTCCGAACTCCTATGGGGAGAGAAAGTGGTATGGAACTGCTTTGAGGAGAGAAGCTGATTCGGAACTCCTATGAGGAAAGAAGGTGATATGAAACTGCTTTGAGGAGAGAAGCTGATTTGGAACTCCTTTGAGCAGAGAAGCTGATATGGAACTCCTTTGAGCAGAGAAGGTGATTCCGAACTCCTATTGGGAGAGAAAGTGGTATGGAACTGCTTTGAGGAGAGAAGCTGATTCCGAACTCCTATGGGGAGAGAAAGTGGTATGGAACTGCTTTGAGGAGAGAAGCTGATTCGGAACTCCTATGAGGAGAGAAGGTGATATGAAACTGCTTTGAGGAGAGAAGCTGATTTGGAACTCCTTTGAGCAGAGAAGCTGATATGGAACTCCTTTGAGCAGAGAAGGTGATTCCGAACTCCTATTGGGAGAGGAAGTGGTATGGAACTGCTTTGAGGAGAGAAGCTGATTCCGAACTCCTATGGGGAGAGAAAGTGGTATGGAACTGCTTTGAGGAGAGAAGCTGATTCCGAACTCCTTTGAGAAAAGCTGATTTGGAACTCCTATGAGGAGAGAAAGTGGTATGGAAGTGCTTTGAGGAGAGAAGCTGATTCCGAACTCCTTTGAGAGAAGTTGATTTGGAACTCCTATGAGGAGAGAAGGTGATACTGCTGTGAGGAGAAAAGCTAATCAGGAACTCCTTTGGGGAGAAAAGCTAATTCAGAACCCTTTGAGGAGAAAAGGTGATATGGAACTCCTTTTTTCAGTAGAAAAGGTGATATGGAATTCTCCCAAGAGGTGATATAGAATTCTCCCAAGGAAATTCTCCTTTGCACAAGGAGCAGGGAGAAGAGAAAATTCCAAACTTTTTTGTAAATTTGGAACTTCCTTGAAAAGAGGAGAAAGGAAAGTCTATATAGATATCTTAATTCAGACGAGGGGAAGTTGATTAGGAAAACCACATAATGTGTAAAATCTTCAAAACAGCAAAGATCTTATATCTACAGAATTTTACTTCCAGAAGTGGGTTTCAGAGTGTCCTAATTAATTCTCATATCCCTATGGGAATGAACACGAAAAAAGATAATTTTACAATTCTTCACATCAGAAACATGTAATAAACATCCCAACTCCAAAAGAAAAATAGAATTCATATTTTCATATCCTTTGTATAACACAACATGAAAACATACTGAATTACATAAGAAGATAATAAAAAAAACACTGTTGAGTGCTTTTTTAGATGTTCTGTCTTAAATTGGCTGGTATAGTGATAAGTTTAAAAAAAACAATCATAGCATTGATATTCATATTCTTCTTAGCTGCTAGAGCAATTACATTTCTTAAAGTTGACTAAAAAAATGTTGACTTAAAATAAGAAAATAAACCAGCCGCTGACATGGTAGAGATATATCCCCCGCAATTGGCACAACGTTTTTAGATATTATTGGTTTTGTCAATTCATGATTTTTCTATGACTGTATTAGAATAAACAAAATAAATTTATACTGACAGGCTGTTGTACCATTCTTTGTTTGTTTCAAGACTCCAGTTAATGCCAATTAACTGATTCTTGTGTGTTCTTTTATTGTCAACGTTTTTCAATACCACCATGGCTATCTTGTAACCCTTTCTTGTCTATGTTCAATTTATTTGGGTGCATAGTCTGTCATTTGCAATGTTGTAAATATAATTAAGAAGGAAACTGTTCAAGCAACAATAAATTAAATCAACATAATTTTGACAAAATCACAAATACTTTCAAATCATGTTAGTGATCGTAATACACATTCAAATCCCAATAGACAAATAGCATAGGCAGATAATATTGGGTCACTTCAGTCTTTTTATGATGTTATTATTTTGGGTACAAAATTCAAACTATTTTTCATATATTTCTAAATCTCTGTGATGAATTTGACCTTAACAAGCCGAACAAGTTATGGTCCAGACTTGATTCTCTACTGTTTTCTTCAAAATACATTATTTATTCTGAACAGTCAACAAAAATATTTTCCAAATTTTTAATTATGACATTCCTTCATGTAATCAGCATCTTCATACACAATTTGATCAAATGAGATAATTAGTTGAACAGGATTTGTACAACCCTTTTCACCACTTCTTTGAGTGGCATTTAGAAGTTGGATATCAGATAAGAGACGAATATATGGATGACAACTTCTTTATTCTTAGAATGCGACGTTTCAACACAGCTTCTTGTGTCGTTGTCACCACATTAAAATAAAAATTTCAAAATTTTACAAAATATTGTCAAAATTGTTTATCATGACAATGTAAGCACGAACCTTCATATCAAATTTGATTAAAATCAGATGATAATAATTTCATATTTATAATGATGATGATGATGTTGATAATCCAAGCAACTGGTACAAAGTTTTTAGGTATGATATTATGACATATTTTATCTATTTAAGATAAATTAGAAGAACAAAAGAAGGAAAAAAACCATAATAATAGAATATAAAAACAAAATGAAATCAACGTCTTTGACTCGTAAACTCAAAAAATTCTGATAGACAAAATAGCATTGGTGGAGAAGACAGAATCAGATCAGTCTTCTTGTGATGTTATCATTTCAGGTCCTAAAATTAGTATCTTAACTCAATCATGATGTATTTCAGGATCTCTGTGATGAATTTGAACTTTAACCAGCCAAAAAGAGACATACTTATAATCATTACTAAAGAATCTCCCTATCAAACTTCATAGTAAGTAAGGAGCCGGACAGTTCTTGAAACTGTTTTCTTACAGAGTCAGCAATAATTAAAAAAATTCAAAATTAATTTTTAAAAAGTTTTTAAATTGTTACTCATGACACCCGCATGTAACAATGTACATCAATACCAAATTTGATCAAAATTAAATGATAAGTTTAGAAGTTATGAGCCAGACAGGATTTGAGAAAGTTTACTAACCGTTTTTTCAGAAATATTTTCAAAATTATTAATCATGACACATCTTCATGTATTAATGCATGTTAATAAATAATTCTAATCAAAATTAGATGATTAGTTTAGAACTTATGAGATGGACAGGACTTAATAACAGTCTGCTTACAAATTGATCAATTTTTCTTTGTGTGTTTTCTTACAGTGTTCGAAGATATTCTCAAAACAGTCAACGACGACACATCATTACATATTTCTGAATATCTATGACAAGTTTGAATAGAAATGGTTGATTAGTTACAAAGTTATGAGCCGGACACAATGAGTAACGGACGGACAGACTGTGCCCATTTTTATACAACAACGAAGTTTGAGGGGATAACAAGCAATCATGAATAAATATGTACACTGACTCCTTAATAATCCATGTTTTACATACTTTAATTATGCATACAGTATTCAGAAAACCATTAAAATATTATGAAAAGATACAAAAACTTTTTAAAAAAACATAAAGAGATAAATCCAAAAAAAGTTTTTGACTTCTTTCACTAATATGAATATACATGATATAAAATATAGATAAAAGACACTTCACAGCTCTGCTTTGAAACTTTGAGGGCAGTGTTTATTGATTATTGTACTATCGTTCATCACTATTGACACCTGAGAGGCACACAATTAGTCAGAGCAAGTTAGTCCAATCTCAATATCTCTTTGAAAACAAGTTATTATTTTCATATATTTTATTTACTCTGTTATCAATTGTGCAAATTATGACAAATAGACCCAATATCCTGGAGAAAGGAGGTATTATATTAGCTGCTGAGTGGATGTATGGCAGCAACAATGGGCCCAGTGAGGAGGGAGTATTCACACAAAACACTGGCTGTAAATCATGCCTCCCTCCCCCCATGCTCCTCCCTCCCACGCGACATGGTCACTAAACAATATAAAGCGCCTTCCAGTAGAACCAATCACTGGCCTGATCACAATTGGTTTACCAATGGGTAATTTATGCCTTAATTCATTTGTTATGTTTTGGGATTTATTAGGAAGTGGGGGTTTACCTTGCACGGAACGGTGTCTATCAAAGAAGAGATATTGATCAAACACTCAGAAAGTGAGCTATTGATCAGCCGATGTCAATCAACGAGCAGATCACTTGAATAGCCGAGAAAACTGCTGCATGGAAAAGCCTAACATGAGTACATGCTATAAAGAGCTTTATTTTCATCTTCTCGGCTGTTTGGTTTTCTCTAGTGACATGCAATAAAGGAATATAATTGCTTTCGAGACTGACTGTCTGTAATTGGAAGCGACAAGTCAAAACAGAAGCATTACTTTTGTTATCAAAAAGTGAGAGAAACGTCACTACATCGCTAATATTTGTATCCATCTCCAATCTCCAAACTCACTCAGCCAAGGAATGACATAACAGATGTCTCCACGATGCTCCGGAAAGATGGAGAAATATTACTCTGTTTTTCACCCATAAATCCCCGCAGAGACACAATGAAATTTAGCTGCATTTTAACACCTCAAAACTGTCTCTGCAATTTAATTCCACAGCATCACTCATATAAATATTTTTCATTGCCGAATGTTTGAGACTGGATGAGATGAAAGTTGTAATATTTGTTTTATTACTGGTTGGGATCAAAGCTGGGCGACTTACGATCAACTTATATGTACAGCACATCAAACAGTAGGCTCTTGCTGTAATCAGAGCTTTGAATAAGAAAGGAATAGAGCGTCCTCTCTGCCATGCTGACACTGGTTCAACATGGCAACATCTCCACCCAGCAGTTCAATCCTCTCCACTTAATATGCATTCTACTGTCTAAATTACTGTTTAAGAAAACGACGCTAATATCTAGAGACCAAAGACAAAATATTTGAGTCATAGTAAAAATAATTGCGTCATTTTTTATATAAAGACAGCATGCCTACGGTTTATTGATTGACGGTTGAATGGAGCCTCTAGAAATTCAAATGAAGTCACTGAATGTGTCTCCATGCTGATAGACATGTGGAATTCAAAGTCTAGAAGAAAAATAAATTCATTTATGAAGTTCAAACATTTAATCATAAGTAAATACATCTCTCTTGATGAATGTCATGTGACAAAAAATAAACTATTCTACAAGGAAATTCAATGATTAATTACTAGCAACTTAGGATTCCTTGAATAAGATTCATAAAGATCATTCAAATTTGTAGTATAACTGCAACGAAATAATTGTGCAATACCTCTGACCCATCTTCTGGCTATTAATTCAAATGCTGGAGATATGTGCCCTCTATGAAGCCCCTGTAACCAATCAGTGGCTCAAGTGTACAATGTTGGGAGGGTCAAACACTCGATCGTCAGCAGATTGGGGAGATGTCACCTGAGGTGAAGATATGAAAGAAAGGAACTGCATCAAGATGAAAGAATAAATTGCTTAAAACTAAATTAAATATGTAAATGCAAATATTGTATAGGAAAGGCGGTGAAAGTTTAAAGCAATGAAAATCCAGTGCTAAACATGATTTATTAAAGAATCAAAACATTCTTGAAGGAAAGAAAGTTCCTTGAGTATTTTCCATTTCAGTAAGTAAAATGTTGCTATCTGTGAAAAATCTGGCTCTAACAATGCAGCTACAAACTGCCTTGAAATCTTGGAGAGTCAGCCAAAATCAACCCTGCCCTGAAACCTTGGAGAGTAGCCAGAATCAAACCTGCCTTGAAACCTTGGAGAGTCAGCCAGAATCAATCCTGCCTTGAAACCTTGAAGCGTCAGCCAAAATCAACCCTGCCTTGAAATCTTGGAGAGTAGCCAGATTCAACCCTGCCTTGAAATCTTGGAGAGTCAGCCAGAATCAACCTTGCCTTGAGACCTTGGAGAGTAGCCAGAATCAACCCTGCCTTGAAACCTTGGAGAGTCAGCCAGAATCAATCCTGCCTTGAAACCTTGGAGAGTCAGCCAGAATCAACTCTGCCTTGAGACCTTGGAGAGTCAGCCAAAATCAACCCTGCCTTGAGACCTGTACCCTGTACTGTGTATGACAGTTCTTGCTTCTCGTAAGCTGTATAACACTTCACTTGCACTGCACACAACCGCACTTTGTGTATGACAGTTCTTGCTTCTCGTCAGCTGTAACATTTCACTTGCTCATCACACAACCGCACTTTGTGTATGACAGTTCTTGCTTCTCGTAAGCTCTAACACTTCACTTGCACTGCACACAACCGCACTTTGTGTATGACAGTTCTTGCTTCTCGTCAGCTGTAACATTTCACTTGCTCATCACACAACCGCACTTTGTGTATGACAGTTCTTGGTTCCTGTCAGCTGTAACACTTCACTTGCACTGCACACAACCGCACTTTGTGTATGACAGTTCTTGGTTCCTGTCAGCTGTAACACTTAACTTGCACTGCACACAACCGCACTTTGTGTATGACAGTTCTTGGTTCCTGTCAGCAGGAACACAGCACCATGCAAGCACTTTCCTAGGTTAGTGAGAGACTTCAGTAAACAAAGAATGAAGAAGACTATATCAAAGTAAAAAGAAATGTGTTCATTATTCTGACTATTATCTTTAGCTTCTAAGGTAATGAGTGATATGCCAGGAAAAGGAGATCCTTGGTCACCAAAAGCTTGTCGGTCTTGTATTCGTTCTATCTCACCCTGTCACTTTTCTTTTGGAAAATCTGTATTCACATTGACTGCCCTTGAATATTGCTAGGAAATGTAAAACGATTGAAAGGTCTTGCCATGAGATGATTGACCACCCGTGCCTTGGTATGTGATTGTAAAACATGCTTTTCAGAGCTTGTTCAGGCATTTGAATTTTTAAGTTTGAGGGCCTATTTGGCTCATCCTTGGCTGTAAAATCTACAGTATAGAGAAAGAGATGGAAATAAAACAAAACAAATCCACCCAAGACAATAGCAAATTGTAACATGTCTTTAGAGAGTCTTACTGGTCCAATTAAAACACAGCAGCAACTCACTCAAATCAAGGGCAGATAAACTGAGTACAAATTTCCTAATAAAGGTCCCAGGGGTTTAAAGTGTGGAGTGCTGGAACGTTCCGCCGTGGGTGACCAAGGATGGACAAGGAAAGGTCAAAGATATGAACTCGACAATCAATGTAGATACACATTGACAAAAGTGCACTCAACAAACATAAGAAATGTGACTGAACTGAAATGAACTTTATTTCACACTCAGGCCGCAAGCAGCAGCATATAAGGATGTACATTACACATATGTGCCATACATACAATTTGGTTTAGATAGGATGTACAATCATGTATTTGAAAGTCCTATATACATACCGGTATGAAGGAGTGATACAAATGACAGGCATTATATAAAACAGATATATATACATGATGTGTATGATGGTATTTAAGGTAATAATTCCTAGTGGCATTTTTTTAAAACACTTAAGATCACGTTACAGAACAGGGCTAGTTTTCTTAAAGTACCTATCCTTTTACTATTAAATAATGTCTTCATTTTATAAAAATTTGGTCTTGTGTAAAAATAAGGCATAAGATATGTTACTCTGGCATTTATCAAATGAGAACATATAAATAAATAATGGAATTCATCGCTAATGTCATTACCAATACAAATTCTTTTATGTTTTGGAATATTTTTCCAACGACCTGTTTCAATCAGTAGGTAATGATTTGCTGTTAAAAGATGTAGCAGTACTCTTGAGTTCTTATGATCTAAAGTATCCAAATATCTACTTAACCTTAAATCTAAATCTGATTGACAGCTATATATGACACCCTCTGAGGAATTATCGACAATAGACAGCCACTTTTGCCTATATGCACCTTCCAATTTACATTTTACTATATTTTTCAGCTTACTTAGATTCTCAAAATGTTGGGAATTCCAGATATAATTAACTTAGTCCAACTTTGTCAAAAATGAAATCAATATTCAAAATCCATTTATGTTTTACCTTTTCCAAGAAGTTTGTCATTAAATAGTAATTTAAAGAAGATAAGGGATAATTTCGAAGATTTTCTGACAAAAGTTGACCCTAAACCAAGATAATTCTTAATTTGATAATGATTGCCAGTGGGTATCTACCAAATTCCCAATACGGTATAGAGTCTGTAGTACTTTTCTTAAGAGACAGGCTTGTATCAGCTTGGTTATCTATGGCAGCAACTAAAGAGCAGCTAAGAGTCATTTTAGTACAAGCAGTGACCACGCATAATGTCTACCTTGCTAACTGTAAAACTTGAAAAAGGTTATTGGTGAACTAAGCTAGATCTTCTGCCCCTGTAAACTATCATAGTTCTTGATCACGGAGCTCTCACATATTGTTGTGCAGGAAAGCAACTGGAGCCGGCTGTAATGAGAGGACATGGGTTCAGGTTTGTATGTACATGTGTAAGTGAGTGAGAGATGGAGGATAGCAAGTCTACTCTCCTGGTGTCGTAATCTGATCACATTATTCCTAGTCCGGTCCACTCCACCAGCAAACTGATTAACAGAGCGCCCCACTTGATCAAAGGGGTGCTGAATTAAGTTTGCCATAATCTACGTGGCAATATGATTGCTTCGTACTAGATAAAAGCACTGCAAAAAGAATAATGCGCTCGCATTACTCAAGCACTCTGGGACTGTGAATATATGGATCTTTTTGTGATTATTTAAGAACCATCTATCATTTCTATTCCTGTTCTATAGTGTTATTACAGTATTACTGGTTTTGCCAGGGATATCCTCCATGTAAGAGAAACAGTTTACAAGGAGCTGGATGTCAGGAGGGCTACTTGCAGCTTTATTAGACATGCACAGGTACAGGAATATAGGCCCTAGAACAGGACAAGGTGGGGAACACATAGAACTTTGGAGTACACACATAAATTTGAGGAAAACACAAAAGTAAAGGTTACCAACCTAGGCACAGCTGAATTGTGATCCCCAGAAGCAAGTGTTTAGATAACGTCGCATGTGCAAAAGTGTAAATATTCATGTATGCGGACAAGGATGGGAACTGACTTACCATTCAACCATTAAAACATATCATTTCAAACAGCAACAAACAATAAACAGAGTTGTTTAAGTACTTATAAAAAAATGCAAGTTAGTTTGTAAGTATCATTGGTTTAATACCAGTGACATATAAGAGAAACAAGCACTGTCTAAAGTTGGTAGGTGTTAAGAATCTGGGCAAATTGGTGCAGCACGCTAAAAATATACATGTAAACATAGCAGAAAGTGTATATGAAGGGGAAGAGATATAATCAAAGAGATCTGATATAACAAAAGGGAACGGGTATATGAAGGGGAAGAGATATAATCAAAGAGATCTGATATAACAAAAGGGAACGGGTATTTGAAGGGGAAGAGATATAATCAAAGAGATCTGATATAACAAAAGGGAACAGGTATATGAAGGGGAAGAGATATAATCAAAGAGATCTGATATAACAAAAGGGAACAGGTATATGAAGGGGAAGAGATATAATCAAAGAGATCTGATATAACAAAAGGGAACGGGTATATATGAAGGGGACTCATGCTTCAGTGACCATGGGCCCTTGCTCATCTGTTCTCTGGTGCCAATTAGCTGGTGTTTTGAAAAAGTTGTATTTAAGTTGTTTATCAGCCAATTTCAGAAATTTAAAGTTATTTCACTGTCAAATTTAAATACATTTTAATGAATCACAAAAGTTGCTATGGGTCATTTCAGTAGATCTTTAATTCTAATCAGATTTGGGAGGAGTAATATTCTTTTGGAGCAGATTTGAACAGCTATGGAAAGTAAGAAAGAGGAAACCATCTTAAGAGAACATGTGTGGCTTCTGAAGCTATGAGAAGCCTTGTGAAACAGTAGAGGGTCACATCAGCATTCTTACCATTTCAAAGGTAATAACTAGAAATATGTAAATGTGATGCACTGTGAAGTCCCCCGCCCTTACTTTCAATCCAACTTAATCATCTTATCCTCAATACCTTAGTTCAAATTGTTGCCCAAGAAACCAAAAATATAAAAACTAGAGTGATAATAGTAACAAAAGGCACAACTTTGGCACTAGGTCTTACCATGTACCAGTATTTGTGAATACTAAATAGATTTTGAGAAAGACCATCATATGTAGGTACCCCAATAAGCACAAGTTTTGAAGAAAAATATTGAACGGCTTTTGAGACATAGCCCGGAAAAACAAGCATATGGCGCTTACCACCACATATGTGCTAAATTTATATTGTGTTAATGGTAGCCAAAAAAATATTAAAACCAGAATAACCTATTTTAAGTAGCAAAAGGCACCACTCCATCACTAGGTCTAACCAGGTACCAAGTTTGGTTTTTTTAAATATTGAACAGTTTTTTATATGTGGCCCAGAACTGAAAGCTTCTCTGAATTAGGAACTAAGGAATCATTGACAAAGTTGAAAAAATTATATGTTTCCCATCAATGTTTGGTTCTCGACATAATTATACAACCAATTGGAACATACACGTCCAAAGAAAATAGACAAGAGAGGAAAATATACATAACATGGGAACAGGAAAAAAAGGGCAAAAGAGATAAGGACAAACATATGGACAAGGAAGATATATTGAAGTCTGACAGAGGGAGAGGATAAAAGGCAATGGAACAGAGACAAGACCATTTGCTACAAACTGTTTCAAATATTGATGAAGGAAAAACATTTATATCTATCAAAAGTATCATGAAAATGTAATAGAGTTGAACTATCATTCCCATTGCATTGTTTTAGTAGGCAATAAACACTTCTTGTCAGAAACTGAAATAAATCAATTTATCTTTTTTACAATCAGCAGACTATGTAATAAACAAAAATATCTAAAGACAACATCATAACTGACAGAATCTGGCAATAGAAATGTCGGTTATCATCAGTGTTACCACATAAACTGTAAGTGTAGAGAGAGTTGATTGTCTGTATGAGTGATGTCTTGATGAAAACCAGTGCACTGTAAGAAACAGCAATAGATGCCCAGTTTGATATGTTTGTGTGTCATTTCTCTAGGAGCTGCAGCACTTTGCATATAGAGTTTGTGATTGGTCAAAACTTCTTCAATACAACTCCTTTAAATCCATCTTCTCTATCCAATGGTCTCTTCTTTTAACATCAGTTTTCATTGATTACCTGTTTGCATCAATTCTGATTGGCTACCTCTCTCTATATCAATTCTAAATGGTTCCCTCTCTATATATCAAGTTTGATTGGTTCCCTCTTTCTATCTCAGTTGTGATTGGTTCCCTCTTGATATCAATACTGATTGGTTTGATCCCTCTCTATATAATCAAGTGTGATTGGTCCCATCTCTCTATATCAGTTGTGATTGGTTCCCTAGCTCTTGATATCAATTCTGATTGGTTACCTCTCTATAATATGTCAAGTGTGATTGGTTCCCTCTTTCTATATCAGTTGTGATTGGTTCCTTTTCTATATAAATTCTGATAGGTTCATTCTCTATAAATCAAGAGTGATTGGTTCCCTCTCACAATATCAGTTGTGATTGGTTCCCTCTCTATATCAAATGTGATTGGTTTTCTCTTAACATAAATTGTGATTGGTTCCCTCTCTATATCAATTGCCAATTAAATTCCTCTAACCCTAGTCATAAGCAATCACTCTACCGACACCACAACTGAAATCAGACATGGTCTCATCTTCTGAAGTAGTGTTGATTCGAAGGACAATCCAATCGTCGACTTGACAACGATCCTTTCTTTTCTCTCTAGGAAAACATTAGGTCATTGAAATATGCTGAGCCGCTACTAATGGACCAAGTTCACTGTTCCCATCCAACATGGACGTAATGTTACGCAAGTAAGATCAGACGAAAGTATTGCAACCCTTCCATTGACACGCTTTTACTGACTTTTCATTTGATACTGATTTCCATGATGATCAGAATTGCCAAGTCTCTGAATTCATAGGGAGAAAACTTCAAATCAATTGTACCCTGGTCAATTGCTTGATAAGCATATACAATTGTTTTCTTGCAGGATAGGAAAAGCTTCCTCCTAGACCGCCTAAAAGATGAAGTCCTCAGTTGACACCATCCAATAGCTCTAACTGGACAAAGTAGACAGTTTTTGTAAGAACGAGAGGTGCTTGCAGTATAATGCTGAGATTCCATAAACTCTAGCTCTAAGAGGTCCTGATGATGTGTATTGATTCTTAGCTACGAACTCCGGTAGAGCCCGACATGTCATTTCCATGTACCCAATAGCAAACCTGTTCAAAGAATTGTCAATAGCATGCAACTCAGAGACCCTAGCCGCTGAGGCGAAAGTAAATAGAAAAGCTGTCTTAAAAGATCAAAACTTCAGCGATGCCGCTTGCCAACGTTCACAGGGGCTTCCACAAGAGATTGGAGGACCACGCATAAATCCCATTTTGGAAAAATTGAAGGGGAGGAAATATCCTTGATTTTAAAAAGACTTCAGAAGCTTATGTAAAGAGCAATCAGCACCTACTGATAGTCCCTGGAGATCGCATATAGCAATCGCAATAGCTGAATGATAGTCTTCAATGGTTCAACAATTGAGTTTTCTCACAATTTTCTAATACAGCAAAAATTCTGTTATCCTTGGAATGGATATATCTTGGTCGCTGCTCTCTCCAATCTGCGAAAACTCTCCACTCAGAATCATAGAGTCCAGCTGTTGAGGGCCTAACAGACTGAGAGATAGCAGTTGAAGGTCCCTCGCTGAAGTCTTTCCTTGTAAGGGATTCCACACATGAAGATTTAGCGTTGCTAAATTCCCATGAAACACTTAAGAACAGATCTTTCCAGAGAGGTAGCTGAAGTGGAACATCGGTAAGAAGATCCAAAAGATTTGGGAACCAAGTCCGTGTGGGCCATGAGGGGGCCACCAGATAAACCACGCATTCATGAAGAGCAGTCTTGTCGAACACGTCTGGAAGAATCTTTACTGAGGGAAAGGCACTTTCAATCATTGCTTCCATGATATGGATGGCTCGTCTACCGCACAGGTTATCGGTCTGGGATTCCACTGACATAGGTCGGAAGTTGACAATTCCTGCTGGTTGCAAAGAGATCTACTGTAGGCCTCTCCCATCTGTCTACTATAAGCTGAAAGGCTTCCTTGTGCAGAGTCTATTCGTTTGAGAGTAAGTGATTTTTCCTCGATAGAAAATCCGCTAGGACGTAACATTGTTTCTTGAAATGTCCACAAGCCTTGAGCCTGGAGGCCATTCACATGAGCTCCCCATCCCTCACTAGAAGCATCTTTAAATAGTGTGAATCTTGGGGGAGAATCCATGAAGGAAGATTTGCGTTCCTCTGTCCACAATAATAGCTGGAGACACAAGTGGGGAGGACATAAAACTGGGTAGTCCAGAGGCAGAGCCATGTTGGTGTTCAACCAGACCTGAGTGTGACAAAGGTTCAGATGTCCCCTGTAAGTAAAGTCTTGAATTGATGTTAGTCAGCCCAGTAATGACATCCACTTCCTCACTGTCACTAATCCTAATAGAGACTGGACTCCTGGTGACAAACCATCGATCTGTGATGGTTCACTTCTCTGCCTGTAGGATCGCACCCTGAAACTTGATTCGAGACGTAGGGGTCAGTTCAGACTTCTCCGGATGTACAATCCATCCAAGATGCATAAACAAGTGAGTAGCAGAAATGTGTTTCCCCTGAAAATCGTCCAGGTACCCATGTATGGCGATGCCTCTGAGATGTAGGAAGTGAAGAATTGGCTTGATTGTCATGGTAAAGGGCCAGGGAGCAATGGATACCCCGAAGGTAGAACTTTAAAATGAAATCTTCTGCTGTTCACTGCAAATTGGAGATATTTCTGTTTGTGGATGGGAATGTGCAGGTAGGCATCCTTCAAGTCAATGCTGATGAATTTCGTGTTTGATCTGATTAACTTTCTGACACTCTTCAACAATTCCATGGTGAACTTTGTAGGCTTGCACAGAAACTCCTTGTTCAAAATCTTTAGGTCTATAATCATTCTCATTTCTGTCGAGTAAAGGTTAGGAACAAGGAAGACCGGGGAATAAAATCCTCAAGAAGTGTCCTGAGGACACAGCTCCACAACTACCTCCTTCAGCAAGAGCTGCTCTGTGGCTAGAAGAGCGGCATCCCGACAATGATCCTGTAAGGTAAACCTCCTTCCTGTGGGATAGGCCACTAAGGGGGATGGGCCTGGAATTGTAACTGGTACCCATCTGTGATGCCCGAGTTGATCCAGGGATCTAGCGTTACTTGAGTCCAGTTTAGAGCATAATGAATGTTTGAGCTGTCCTCCCCAACAGGGGAGAACCTATGACTAAGTGAAAATCGAAGTCCATGTCCATTGGCATTTCCAAGTCGTAAGGATCTGAAAGTACTAAAACGGCTGGTGAAGAGTCAACGCAGTCCTGAGGGTGAACCCCTGTCTCCATGTCCACCTTTTGTGTATCATTGTTAACCGCAGGATAGATGCTAAGTCCTTGTCCTTGATATCCTTGTGTGAAAACAAAATCTTGTCTACTTGCTCTCTTTGGAAACCTCTAGCATTCAAAGAAGGGATCAGAGTCATCATCCGTATTAATCGCTATTATTCAATTAGAGGGTTAAATACATCTACAAAATCTGTAGGTACAATGTAACACTTGCTTTTGTTTGTCAACACTTGACAAGTCAACTTGACCCAGCCCCGACCCGGTGTAGCAGGCCATTTCTTCCCCAGTCTAAACTTTCCCCAGGGAGAAAATAGCCTAGGCCAAACTTTCCCTGGGGAAGGTTTGGCCTAGGCTATTTTCTCCCCGGGGAAAGTTTATACTAGGCCAAACTTTCCCCCCCTGGGCTCTATCTTCCCCGGGGAAAGTCTGGCCTAGGCCAAACTTTCCCCACCCTTGATTCTACTTATACCTATTTTCTATTGTCAAAATTCATGGCAATTTGAACCCCACTTAACTTACACTTACAAATCCTGTTCTTGTATCTATTGTGTGCAGACATTAACTTAAATTGACAACTTCTCTGCCTTTCTCGTCTGACTAGTTTAACTTTCTATTCGGGGGGAGTCTGGCCTAGGTAGGCTTTTTCTTCCCCACCCTTGTTATTTATTTTCAGGGGGGAAGTTCTGGCCTAGCTAGGCTATTTCTTCCCCACTCTTGTTATTCATTTTCAGGGGGAAAAGTCTGGCCTAGCTAGGCTATTTCTTCACCACCCTTGTTATTTATTTTCAGGGGGGAAGTTCTGGCCTAGTTAGGCTATTTTCCCCCACCCTTGTTATTCATGTTCAGGGGGGAAGTTCTGGCCTAGCTAGGCTATTTCTTCCCCACTCTTGTTATTCATTTTCAGGGGGAAAGTCTGGCCTAGCTAGGCTTTTTCTTCCCCATACTCAGTCTTTATTTATAGGAGGGAGAGTCTGGCCTAGCTAGGTTTTTTTTCCCCACCCTTG
The DNA here is from genome assembly GCA_921293015.1 of Phorcus lineatus. NCBI lineage: Eukaryota > Metazoa > Mollusca > Gastropoda > Trochida > Trochidae > Phorcus > Phorcus lineatus. Next base: position 18,471,866 of record OV121098.1, on the reverse strand, counting down.
TTATTTATTTTCAGGGGGAAATTCTGGCCTAGTTAGGCTATTACAAAGGGTGGGGAAGAATATAATAGGCCAGAGTCTAAATAAATACCAAGGGTGGGGAAGAAATAGCCCAGATAGGCCAGAGTCGCCCCACTCTAAATAAATACCAAGAGTGGGGAAGAAATAGCCCAGGTAGGCCGGTTTCCAAATATACATAAATACCAAGGGTGGGGAAGAAATAGCCCAGCTAGGCCAGAGTCGCTCTGCTCTAAATAAATATCAAGGGTGGGGAAGAAATAGCCCAGCTAGGCTAGAGTTGCCCCACTCTAAATAAATACCAAAGGTGGGGAAGAAATAGCCTAGCTTAACCAGAATTTCCCCCTTTAGATAAACACCCACCTGTATATAGTTCTCACAATATAGAATAAAAACAAGCAATTTTGTGAAAGTAGCCTGGTTAGACCAGAATGTTATCAGTTGAACATATGGATGAAAGGCAAAAAAGTTGCCAATATAAGTGAATACACTATAGATAAAAGAAGAGGATTTGTAAGTATTAGTTAGGTGAGGTCCAAATTACTAGTGAGAGAAGAGAATAGAAAAAGGTGTAGGTAAACAAGGGTGAGGAAGGTTTGGCCTAGGCCAGAGTTTCCCCGGGGAAGATTGAGCCCAAGGGGGGAAAGTCTGGCATAGGCCAAAGCTTCCCCGGGGAAAGATTGTCCTAGGCCAAAGCTTCCCCGGGGAAAGATTGTCCTAGGCCAAACCTTCCCAGGGGAAAGTCTGGCCAGGGGGAAAGTTTGGCCTGTTACAAGGACCCGGGACCCGTGCCATCCGTGAGCTCATCAGCCGTAAGCAGGCCTGGCCTGCAAGCCGCACATACCAGCCATGCGGGTAGACATCCAGTCTGACCCAGTAACCATGGCCTGGCTATTGTTAACCCGCTTCATTTCTTGTACATGAGACTCCTACTTTAGCAACCCATGGGTTAAAGGGATCAGGTTATCGGCGTCAACAGGGTTCAGTCTGTTCCGATAAAGGAGCCAGACTGAGGTTGGACCATCTTAATCAACGTGACATCATAACCCCCCAAACACGGCAGACGTGAAAAGGTAAACACTGCCATTTGGGACGCAAATCATCTGCCGTTTAACCCGAAATCCAAACGTTGGGATTGGCAGTCAGTTTACTAGGATTGATCTTACTATCAGAGGATCCTTTTGACACATTTTCACGGTAGGAGAAAGCTTTACCAGCACTGGAAGACTTAGTCTTAGTAAGAGATTTCTTTAACTCTATCAGCTTGGCATCACTCTGTTGTTCTAAAACTTATACCGATTGTGAGAAAGAGGTTACTAATTCCTGCTTGAAGGAAGCAAATAACGCACCTAAGTCCATGGGGCTAGAGTTTATCCCGTCAACAGTGTCAGACGGAGAATTAAAGGCTGAATCAGTGGATTTTCATCCCTAATCTCGAAAATCTTGATCCAACGGTCGTCATCTAAATCCTTACAAAGAAAGCAACATTTAGCTACTGAAAAGATAGAGTCCTTGTCACAAATTAAACATAAGGAATGGGGATATTATCAGACATGTATCTCTGACAAGCAACTTACATCTAACGCAACATGATGCAAAAACACAGAATACTTAGCGAAAAAAAAGCTGATCGTTCACAAGTCCACACATAAAATTTCACAAGGAAAAAAAGCTCACAAAGTCACAAAAAACAAGGAATGCGATTGTCTAGATTGTCGATCTCACATAGAGTTTGTCCTTAAGAATGAAAACAGCACATGTGGGAAGTAAGAATTCAGATTCCTGCAGACACTTCTTCACACAGAGTGCAGAAAGGAATATAAGGCTTACACCTAGGGACATAGGGGAGATAACTCATGATAGAAGAGGAGAGCTAAATACCACCAAAGGTAATAGACCGATCCATTAAGCCCCGCCCCCTAACGACCGCCCCCAGCAACCGCAAACCTCGGACAAACATGCGGAAGTGTCCGACACATGTGTTTTTGAGTACGAGTATTCTGCCGACGACTACGGCTAATTAGAGTTATGTCATGTCTCAGAAACGGTTGAATTATTGAAAATATAGTCTATTGATAATGTAACTGCAGAAATTGGAACAAAATAACTGTTTAAAAATATTTGATCACGCGAAAACAGGTCCTCTGTCGCGTCAATGGGCCCTGATTTATATCTAATTGTGAAATCGAGCAACAATAAATTTGCTGATGATGGTTTCAGGTGTTTTTCATTTCTGAGAACTGCTGGTAGAAAACCCTGAAAAAATCGTAAAATTCTGTGGTTCATATGCATTATGGGTGCGTGCACTGCCTATTTATAGCAACACGTACGGACTGGATCACATGATTTTCATCTCGCAGACTAATCTTTTCTAAAATTGTATTCGCCTTCAACACAGTCGTTTTTTAAAAATAATCTAGCATCAGTGAAAATAACAAGCTTCTTTTATGAATCTATGAGTTGAAACCCGTGGAAAGTTTATGACACATCGTAACATATGTCAGTTATCTCCCCATATAGTGTTCTATCATGTAATATTTTGACTGTTTTAATCATTTTAAAACTGTATTTTGGCTAAATCATTCCTCCAGTGACTGGACATGACCTGTATTTAGAGTAGTGCTTTTACTCATGAAACTTGTGATAACTATCAATATTTAACTATATAGCAATTCATAGGGAGAATGTGATATGTGCTTTTTTATAATAATATCATTTGATGAAGAAACAATTATTAATTCAATTCAGTAAACATTTCTGCAAAAAGAAAATATTAGAAATAATTTACATTCAATAAATGAATCATGCCTAAAATATGAACTCTTATAAGTACCTTTATATAATTATTAGTACATTATAGATGTTGTCACAATATATGTATTTATGAATGTATTTATAGGACTGTATTATTCTGCTCAGATACAATCAGATTAATATGCAAACTATTTTGCTGAAGTATTTAAAAGATTTTATCTAATGAATGAGAAAACAATGATTTCACTTGTATCATTTATTCAATCATAAAAATAATTAGGTATATTTTCCATGCTGCTTTATTTCCCCATATCATACTGTTTTTACATCTGTACTTATTAATGATGGGCAGATTTATCAAAACCCTTTGCCTCCTTGACTCTGAAAAAAGGAACACAAGCTTATGAGTGTGTTTTATTCATGCATCAAATGACTTTTCTTTTCATCTAACAATCAATAAGGGTGTAAACCTGAAAATATTCTAACTGATGGTTTGCAAAATTACATAAATGAAAGAGTGTATGGTTTGATGATAGTGATAATTAACAGCCTTTCAAAATAAATTAAAAACTGGCAATGTTTATTTTGATTGTTCACATAAAAAGAAATTGATTAAACTTATTAGATAGACATTTTGACAAAGTCAGTGTTATCAAATCAGATAAAATAAATAGTCTGACCAATTATCATTATTATAGATCTAGCAATACAAACTGTAAGAATTGGTTAGAAGGCTCCACTTGCTGGTTGTTTTTTAATATTTTATACAGATATGACGATTGTGTGTCTATATAGGGTCATATTCATTAAATTATTTCACCTTTGTCGAAAACTTATTTGACAATTATATATTCATGAAGAGAATGTCATCAATTATATGTCTATATTTTCAAGAATTTTTGAAGGTTAGAATTAATTGTCCTATTAATGAGATGATCTTTTCACAGACTTTAGGCCTGTGTAAAATCCATGAATATAGTATTTAATCAATGTTTTCATGAGATTATTTTGTTATCTAATCTGACATTCTATTTATAGGTATCACATCTAATGGAAACTTGGAAAAATATAATTAAATTAGTTTTTAATCTATGAAATTCCAATTCATACATCTATCCAGCTTTCAAATTGTTTAATGTTTGATTAGAATAATTATTGTGTTATTTGTTTCACCCCCAACCTGTAGGGGAACAAATGCCTTCTATCGATCGATTTCAACTTAGCCTTTAGAAATATATTATTTGAAAAAGAATATTTGATTCTATTTATTCACCTCGCATGAGGCAAACTTACCTTTAAATTAATTCAACTTATTTTACTGTACTGGAAAATTTAGCTTGAAATAACCCCCAAAACACACTTTTATTTATGTAAACAAACCGAGCATGGTGCACTCACCTCTCATTATTTATTGATACATCTCCGATATGAGTCGGATATGCTGTCTCCGATGTATTTTTCTGATTTAGGACCCTTTGTGCAATGTTACTAACACTGCCATCGACTATATTGACTTGATATTACTGCAATTTCTTCGTAAAATATCTGGACGAAAATCCTGTGTCATAAAGACAGCCCGCCATGTTGCCTGTTGATGTCCGAGGAAGCGATCGCGAGAAGGTAGGTCAAAAATACGGCGCGCCGATTGGTCGAAAACCTGTAGGGGCGGGGCTTAATGGATCGGTCTATTCTGACCAAGGTTTTCTTCTTTAAAAATTTAAAAGAATTCTACTGATACGTTAATTATTGGAGACGGAAAAGGGGGCACAGCTCTTACCAGAGGGAATGTTTACGCCAATAAAAATTACTATATATGTTTAATTGTGATTTTCTTTCTTAATAAATCCTGATATGTTCCATTTACATTTATTGTTTGTTACCCAACATTCTGGTTGTAATCATATATCGCTACATAACAACACTGATTGATTCTGGCTGTATTCATATATCGCTACATATCAACACTGATTGATTCTGGCTGTATTCATATATCGCTACATATCAACACTGATTGATTCTAGCTGTATTCATATATCGCTACATATCAACACTGATTGATTCTGGCTGTATTCATATATCGCTACATAACAACACTGATTGATTCTGGCTGTATTCATTTATCGCTACATAACAACACTGATTGATTCTGGCTGTATTCATATATCGCTACATATCAACACTGATTGATTCTAGCTGTATTCATATATCGCTACATATCAACACTGATTGATTCTAGTTGTATTCATATATCGCTACATATCAACACTGATTGATTCTGGCTGTATTCATATATCGCTACATAACAACACTGATTGATTCTGGCTGTATTCATTTATCGCTACATAACAACACTGATTGATTCTAGCTGTATTCATTTATCGCTACATAACAACACTGATTGATTCTGGCTGTATTCATATATCGCTACATATCAACACTGATTGATTCTGGCTGTATTCATATATCGCTACATATCAACACTGATTGATTCTGGCTGTATTCATTTATCGATACATATCATAACTGATTGATTCTGGCTGTATTCATATATCGCTACATATCAACACTGATTGATTCTGGCTGTATTCATTTATCGCTACATAACAACACTGATTGATTCTGGCTGTATTCATATATCGCTACATATCAACACTGATTGATTCTGGCTGTATTCATATATCGATACATATCAACAATGATTGATTCTGGCTGTATTCATATATCGCTACATAACAACACTGATTGATTCTGGCTGGATTCATATATTGCTACATATCAACACTGATTGATTCTGGCTGTATTCATATATCGATACATATCAACACTGATTGATTCTGGCTGTATTCATATATCGCTACATAACAACACTGATTGATTCTGGCTGTATTCATATATCGCTACATAACAACACTGATTGATTCTGGCTGGATTCATATATCGCTACATAACAACACTGATTGATTCTGGCTGTATTCATTTATAGCTACATATCATCACTGATTGATTCTGGCTGTATTCATATATCGATACATATCAACACTGATTGATTCTGGCTGTATTCATATATCGCTACATAACAACACTGATTGATTCTGGCTGTATTCATATATCGCTACATATCAACACTGATTGATTCTAGCTGTATTCATATATCGCTACATATCAACACTGATTGATTCTGGCTGTATTCATATATCGCTACATAACAACACTGATTGATTCTGGCTGTATTCATTTATCGCTACATAACAACACTGATTGATTCTGGCTGTATTCATATATCGCTACATATCAACACTGATTGATTCTAGCTGTATTCATATATCGCTACATATCAACACTGATTGATTCTAGTTGTATTCATATATCGCTACATATCAACACTGATTGATTCTGGCTGTATTCATATATCGCTACATAACAACACTGATTGATTCTGGCTGTATTCATTTATCGCTACATAACAACACTGATTGATTCTAGCTGTATTCATTTATCGCTACATAACAACACTGATTGATTCTGGCTGTATTCATATATCGCTACATATCAACACTGATTGATTCTGGCTGTATTCATATATCGCTACATATCAACACTGATTGATTCTGGCTGTATTCATTTATCGATACATATCATAACTGATTGATTCTGGCTGTATTCATATATCGCTACATATCAACACTGATTGATTCTGGCTGTATTCATTTATCGCTACATAACAACACTGATTGATTCTGGCTGTATTCATATATCGCTACATATCAACACTGATTGATTCTGGCTGTATTCATATATCGATACATATCAACAATGATTGATTCTGGCTGTATTCATATATCGCTACATAACAACACTGATTGATTCTGGCTGGATTCATATATTGCTACATATCAACACTGATTGATTCTGGCTGTATTCATATATCGATACATATCAACACTGATTGATTCTGGCTGTATTCATATATCGCTACATAACAACACTGATTGATTCTGGCTGTATTCATATATCGCTACATAACAACACTGATTGATTCTGGCTGGATTCATATATCGCTACATAACAACACTGATTGATTCTGGCTGTATTCATTTATAGCTACATATCATCACTGATTGATTCTGGCTGTATTCATATATCGATACATATCAACACTGATTGATTCTGGCTGTATTCATATATCGATACATATCAACAATGATTGATTCTGGCTGTATTCATATATCGCTACATATCAACACTGATTGATTCTGGCTGTATTCATATATCGATACATATCAACAATGATTGATTCTGGCTGTATTCATATATCGATACATATCAACACTGATTGATTCTGGCTGTATTCATTTATCGATACATATCATCACTGATTGATTCTGGCTGTATTCATATATCGCTACATATAAACACTGATTGATTCTGGCTGTATTCATATATCGCTACATAACAACACTGATTGATTCTGGCTGTATTCATTTATCGATACATATCATCACTGATTGATTCTGGCTGGATTCATATATTGCTACATAACAACAATGATTGATTCTGGCTGTATTCATTTATCGCTACATAACAACACTGATTGATTCTGGCTGTATTCATATATCGATACATATCAACACTGATTGATTCTGGCTGTATTCATTTATCGCTACATAACAACACTGATTGATTCTGGCTGTATTCATATATCGCTACATAACAACACTGACTGATTCTGGCTGGATTCATATATCGCTACATATCAACACTGATTGATTCTGGCTGTATTCATTTATCGCTACATAACAACACTGATTGATTCTGGCTGTATTCATTTATCGCTACATATCAACACTGACTGATTCTGGCTGGATTCATATATCGCTACATATCAACACTGACTGATTCTGGCTGGATTCATATATCGCTACATAACAACACTGATTGATTCTGGCTGTATTCATTTATCGATACATATCATCACTGATTGATTCTGGCTGTATTCATATATCGCTACATATCAACACTGACTGATTCTGGCTGGATTCATATATCGCTACATAACAACACTGATTGATTCTGGCTGTATTCATTTATCGATACATATCATCACTGATTGATTCTGGCTGTATTCATATATCGATACATATCATCACTGATTGATTCTGGCTGGATTCATATATTGCTACATATCAACAATGATTGATTCTGGCTGTATTCATATATCGCTACATAACAACACTGATTGATTCTGGCTGTATTCATATATTGCTACATATCATCATTGACTTTTTCTCTCTAGATCAATTCTGATTGGGTACAACAAAGTCTTACATTTCAATTGTTTTTTTCTTACGTATCATGAGGTAGTGCAGTCGCTATGACTGATTCTTGTAACTCGAAGATAAGAGTACATCAACAAACATCAGCAAACAGGCCAGTGTTTTGTACTTATGATATTTTACTAGAATTTAGTTTCCCCTCCAATGGACTGCGTGCTGGTTTTGGATGAATTTGTGATCTCATATTACCCTGAAATATCCTTTTCTCCTAACAAGTCCTGCATGTCAAGTTTATGGAGCACATATTGTAACAGGATGGGTAACCAATAGGAATATCCATTCCTGAAATTAGAAAATAACTAAATAGAAGAGATGCTATTAAAACGTAGCCCAGGTTTCTTTAGGTTTACATCAAATCATTAACAATCTACCAGATTGAGATAAAAACTTCACCAAAGTACTACTGGCCTGATGAAAGAGCTGCTACATTGCATTTATATAGTAATATCAAACTTATGTTAACACTCAAGCCATAACATGGTAGGGTTGTATCATAACATGGTAGGGTTGTATCATAACATGGTAGGGTTGTATCATAACATGGTAGGGTTGTATCACAATATGGTAGGGTTGTATCATAACATGGTAGGGTTGTATCATAACATGGTAGGGTACGTTGTATCACAATATGGTAGGGTTGTGTCATAACATAATAGAGTAGTATCATAAGATGGAAGAGTTGTATCATAACAATATAGAGTTGTATTATAACAAGGTACAGTTGTATCATAACAAGGTACATGGTAGGGTTGTATCACAACAATGAAGAGTTGTATCATAACATGGTAGAGCTGTATCATAACATGGAAGAGTTGTATCATAACAATACAGAGTTGTATCATAACAAGGTACAGTTGTATCATAACAAGGTACATTTGTATCATAACAAGGTACAGTTGTATCATAACAAGGTAAAGTTGTATCATAACAAGGTACAGTTGTATCATAGCAGTAGCTTGATTCATGCATAACTCAAAACAGAGTCACCACTTTACACCAAAAATGCATAATTTAAAAATATTATTTTAAAAATCATGACACACTTTCATACATATAAATATGTATGTCACTACACAAGTTGATGAAAATCAGAGGCTTAGTTTAGAAGTTATGAGCCAGACAGGACTTGAAACAGTTTTATAACAGACTTTTTGCTAAAAAACACAACTCAAACAAAATATCCCTTTTAAAATTATTGATCATGACACACTACCGCATGGAGATACCATTTTGATAAAGATCAGATGATTAGTTTTTAAGTTATGAGCCAGACAGGACTTGTTAACAGTTGTTTTACAAATTCAAAGTTTTTTTAAAGATTTATTCAAAATAGTTACTAATGACACATCATTACTTATTTCTGAATTACCAGGAAAAATTTGAATTGAAATGGCTGATTAGTTACAAAGTTATGAGCTTGACACAACGTGTAACTGACTGAAATTGCTGTTGCGGTGGAAAATAAATGTTTTCATTGTTTCAGAGGAAAAGTACATAATATACACAATCAAATCTTGCACTTCGAAAAGAAGAATAAGCTAGAAACAAAACCAAACGGAAGACTGCAAGACATGGTGTTATGAGAAAAGACCTTTTAAAGATAATGTTAAAATATCAACATGATATGATATTATTGTAAACTGTTTGGATTTGAACTGAAGTTAATTATAAGGGAATCAGATGCCTGACACACGGGAATGATCCCCAACTCTGTAGAACAAGTGTAAGTGTGTGTTCCTCACACGGACACGAGCTGAAGAACCGCTGGAAAATCAATGTCTATGACTAGAAATGTCTCCTTCGCGAGGGTCTTCAAGATACATAAATCTTTATGCCAATATAATTCCTTGTGGAATTGCTAAAATGGTTTCAAGTTTATTCCCATAACTGTTATATAAATATCAGTTGCAACGTACTGAACACTAGTTCCCAAATAATAGCGCGGTAGAGGGTTGATGAGCTGCAGTGAGAAGACCGGGACCCCCTCTATTCAGTGCACAGGGGGGCGGCTAGTGGTGCCACACATTCACCAATTGACTCAGCTTTAATAATGTAATGTACACACAATCACATCTCTGAAATTTATTTCTTGTCTGCTTCTCTCATAAATGCTTTTTTGGGAATACACTTTTAATAACAGACACACTTAATTGATTTGAGTTAAAATATAACATATGATAATAATAAAGTTCTATTTAGTTTTAAATGATTATAATTCTATAAAATTTATTGTAAAATGTATCTGTGTTGTAGTTAATGTTGAAGTTTATTTGCACCTATTTAGTTTTATAACTATCTATCTCCTATTGCTAAAGTAACTTTGCACACAAAACAGTGGTCTAGCCAGGCCATAAGCCTATCTGGTCTTTTAGGACTTATGACTGTTAAGAGGAATATTAAACACAAATTCAATGAAGTCCACTTAAAAACATGTAGTGTATGTTTCTTTAATTCAAAAGCACAATCATAAAAATACTTTCCAGGGAGAACAAATAACATAATCTGATTTGCTTCCAGAGTTATTAACAGTTGGTTCAAAGTGTCTGAGAAATGAAATTTGCTTAGCCGAGGTTGTTATTGACTTAATAATCATTCCAACTTTTTTTCCTCATTCAATGTTTAATATCATTTTTGTGTAATCAATTTCAATACAAAACACTCCATCAACTGGACACAACAAAGAAAGGTTGCACTTCAAATCTGTGTTGAAAGTACAAATTGAAAGTTGTTCTTAAAAAGATCAATTTGCACAAATTTGGCGGGAGTCTATTGAGAAGCTATTCCTAAGCATCATGTCAACAAATGAATCCTACTTAAGCTGCGTACCCTACGTTCCCCATTACAAAAACCCTCGTAATATCGCCTAAAATCAATCTCCCACGGCTTATGGAAAATAATTTGATTCAGTTTTTTATACCATTTCACACGCTACAAGTTCTAAACTTCCCACCAAGTGTGTTCTAAGAAGATAGTTGTTGATGCATCATGGGAAGTGGAAGGGCTGACTGAGCGTCTATCTAGTTTACCGTTGCCGACCCATGTTTCTCCTATCACTTTCTATGTTTCTCCTAAAAATCCATACACTAATATGATAAAACTCCAGCGTTTTTATCGCCTTCGGGCCTTCTTATCTTTCTGTTTTCATACGTAATGTTTGCAGGATCTGTTCTGGAGGGCTCGGGATGACTCTTCTTGCCTTGTTGGTGCTCCTGAGCAAACTTCTCCACTGCAGCCTTTGTCAGATAACTTTGTTCCACAATTTCCTTCCGGAAACTAGCACCTTGTGGGAGACAGTTCGAGAGGGATTACCTTTACATGAGGAGGGGGCCGATTGTTTGACTTGGCAAATCAGAAGGATGCTATATTTGTATTAGGGGTCTTTGTTATCATAACCATCGCTAGCTCATACAATAGAATAAAACCATCACTAGCTCATACAATAGAATAAAACCAAAGCTAGCACAATGGTGTAAACCTAGAACCTGGTCAACATGCAAGGGGAGAAATGTTTCCTATCCATTTATGATGTAACACTGTATTCAGTGACACAGATTTAATGGTTATATAGTTCAATATGGAAATGAGCTTAATAAATATGAAAATAAACTCTATGGACAAGGCAAGTTTATTTCACTTTTCAAGGTCTCTGTCAATCTGTATTTTGACAGTTACTTGTTTTCAATCAAATAAGGGTGAAAAGAATATAAATAAACCAACTTCATGTTCATTTGTTTAAAATTATCAAAACATAATTATTTCTTAAATGTGACAAATCATTAATTTTATACATGATGTCACCAGTACCATATGAAAACAACCATAGTAATTTCTTACCTTTGTAATATGGAGATTTTACAACATAAAATTTTGTTTATATGATTTTTCGTTCTCTTTCATGAAAATTATCTATGGCAATGAAAGCCCTAACTCAAAACTAATACAAAAGTGGAGATGTATATATAAATTGGTGAAACACTGGAACAGAAAGAAACGAGTTCGAGAAATTAATGTATATAATTATAGTCACTTTATTTAAATTTCTTTCCAATCAAAGAATGTAATAAAATTTATAAAACTACTCAGAAAATAAGAACCATTTAGTTATCATCTTGTAAACATACATACATCACTGACAGAATACTTTCACTAGAGGCTATCTGCACTGGTCTGGCAAGAGTTACTTCCCTTATCCTGCGTATACCAACATCTTCGTACATTGAAATTTTTCTGTCATGTTTTTTTTTTATCGAACTAGCAATGAAACTTATTTTCTTTTAAAAAACATGAATCTTAATTGTCAATCAATTTTGGAATATTGATAAAAAAAGGTTTAAAGATCACAAAATGATCGACATCTTATTTTTCTTAAATGACTTTAGACACCTGCTTGTCTCATTCTATACGACAAGGGAGACTTACGGAGCCAAGGGAAGTGAGAGTTTAAGATCCCTTGCAACAAAGACAAATAAACAGGTTTAAAAATGCAGACTCGCTTCTGAGCACTTGATTATGGATTGCGAATCATTATATGTAACTCTAAAAGAATTCAGAGATGTTTCAAAGAATTAATTAGAGCCACTGTTTTCATTATTGGCATTCTAAGTGAGACCCAGGATCTATGGGGAGTCGTGGCACCAAGTTGCATTTGGGTGCTTCATCTTGTGTTACCATGACGATGACAGAACTTCAGATTATTGCAGGAAATGACGAGAGAGTAAAGTGCTTGCAGGATTGAACAGGATCAGCAGGGAAATCCTGCAGGATTTAGGAAACAGTTATTTCATCTGTGTCTCTTTGTCGGGCCATGGGAAACGGAAAAGAGTCACCTCCTACAAAAACTCAAGCCATTAATAACCATTAGAGGGCTTTAAGTGAATACATTGCTGTATCCAAAAAGTGAAGGATCTCCTTTAGAGAAAGTTATTGCCAAGAAACATGAAAGACACTCAGGTTTATAACAGAGAAGATCAATCATTGTTTTGTTTGGGTCTCCAAATATCTTCACTTAACAGCTAGATATGATAATACTCATTCAGACCAACGTCCTGTTACTATGTCATTGGCAAAAGTTGTCAAAATACAAATGTGAAACATAATAAAGATTGATGTTGATTTGTTAGCTTGATGTGCGGTTATTTCAGTTGATAGTTGGGGAGGGAGGCAAAGCAGGTGATGGAAGATGAGAGGGGGTAGGTGAGGGGAAACAAAGTGAGGTCAGGTGATGAAAGATTAGGGGTGTGAAGTGAGGGGAGAGAGGGTGACGACAGCTGATGAAAAATTCAGGGAGGATGGTGAGGGGAGACAAAGTGAGTACAGGTGTGAAAGATTAGGGGAGGGACATGAGGGGAGACAAGGTGAGACAAGGTGATGAAAAATAAAGGGAGGCAAGTGCATGAGGGGGAAAAAGTGAGGATAGGTGATGAAAGATTCGGGGAGGGAGGTGAGGGGAGAGAGGGTCACGACAGGTGATGAAAGATTAGGGGAGGATGGTGAGGGGAGACAAAGTGAGTACAGGTGATGAAAGATTAGGGGAGGGACATGAGGGGAGACAAGGTGAGACAAGGTGAGACAAGGTGATGAAAAATAAAGGGAGGCAAGTGCATGAGGGGGAAAAGTGAGGATAGGTGATGAAAGATTCGGGGAGGATGGTGAGGGGAGACAAAGTGATGACAGGTGATGAAAGATTAGGGCAGGGACATGAGGGGAGACAGGGTGAGGCAAGGTGATGAAAGATAAGGGGAGGGACGTGAGAGGAGACAGGGTGAGGCAAGTAGATGAAAGATAAGGGGAGGGACGTGAGAGGAGACAGGGTGAGGCAAGGTGATGAAAGATAAGGGGAGGGACGTGAGAGGAGACAGGGTGAGGCAAGGCGATGAAAGATAAGGGGAGGGAGGTGAGAGGAGACAGGGTGAGGCAAGTAGATGAAAGATAAGGGGAGGGACGTGAGAGGAGACAGGGTAAGGCAAAGTGAGGAAAGATAAGGGGAGGGAGGTGAGAGGAGACAGGGTGAGGCAAGGCGATGAAAGATAAGGGGAGAGAGGTGAGAGGAGACAGGGTGAGGCAAGGTGATGAAAGATAAGGGGAGAGACGTGAAAGATTCGGGGAGGATGGTGAGGGGAGACAAAGTGAGTACAGGTGATGAAAGATTAGGGCAGGGAAATGAGGGGAGACAAGGTGAATACAGGTGATGAAAGATAAGGGAATGGAGGTGGGGGAAGACAGGGTGAGGGAGGTGAGAGGAGACAGGGTGAGGCAAGGTGATGAAAGATAAGGGGAGGGAGGTGAGAGGAGACAGGGTGAGGCAAGGTGATGAAAGATAAGGGGAGGAACGTGAGAGGAGACAGGGTGAGGAAGGTGATGAAAGATAAGGGGAGGAAAGTGATAGGAGACAGGGTGATGCAAGTAGATGAAAGATTAGGGGAGGGACGTGAGAGGAGACAGGGTGATGAAAGATGAGGGAATGGAGGTGGGGGAAAACAGGGTGAGGCACCTCCCTCCTTTTTCTCATCTTCTATCACCTTGCATCTCCCTTGAACTCATTTTCCAATTTTCCATGACCTTGCTTCACCCTGTTCATCTTCACCTCAACTTTCGTCACCTGTCCTCATCCTGTCTTCATTAAAAAATGTCACAAGAAAATTGATAGACTAGAATTTTGTCATTTTTGTGCCATTGTCTGTTTTTTCGATCATATAACAAGCCAAGGTATTCATTGTCACTGTGCAAAACTGATAAGCACTAAAATGTTAATTTTCAGAAACAACCAATACTTTTCAATCAAATAACGCTATTTATGAAGTTTGACATATTTGACTCCACACATAATGTGTGCCCCTTTAACAATTTTAAAATCTTTGCTCAGATAGTACTGAGGCATTTTCCCTTTTGATACTCTAAAACACTTTGTTTACCTGACCATATTAAAACAGGAACATTTTCTTCTTTCCAATTGTAAAATCATTGTTGAGATGTACATCATTTAGACGTAATTGAGATGTTTAAATGGAAGAGAGGTACAGTTCTGTGTGTGGATGTTTATCCCTGTTCTTGCTACACCACAGCTGAAGGGAGAGCAGAGAGCAGGAGGCTGTAAAGCTCTGCTAGTTGATACTCAGATGAAGATGGTCTCCTTGATTAACAACAATTCACATGCCTAAAAAACCTGAATTTCCACAAACAAGGAAAATTTGCATTTTAAAGTTTGGATCAATGGAAGTTTGCAAACCATATTAATTTCAGATTTTTGAATGGGAACAATTTGGCTTGTCTTTCACTCAAGCTTTAAACTGAAAGCTGTGATTTGAATAATTTTGATTTACCATTTATTTCTTGTAACAAGGATTTTGTAACATAAGCGTTATATTTCTTAAAAGCAGCTAAAAAGGTTGAAAAGACAAGTGTTATTATGCTAATACAATGAATTTACAGTTTTTAAATCTTTTTTAAAGTGCATCAATCCAAACTACAATCATACGGTTATCAACACTGCTGGGTGTAATAGAACCACGTAAACTCCCTGAGGGTCATTCAACATCACTGCTGGGTGTAACAGAACCATGAAAACTCCCTGAGGATCATTCCACACCACTGCTGGGTGTAACAGAACCACGTAAACTCCCTGAGGGTCATTCAACACCACTGCTGGGTGTATCAGAACCATGTAAACTCCCTGAGGATCATTCTTTACTACTGCACTGCTGAGAGTAACAGAACCACGTAAACTCCCTGAGGATAATTCTTTACTACTGCACTGCTGGGTGTAACAGAACCACGTAAACTCCCTGAGGATCATTCAACATCACTGCTGGGTGTATCAGAACCACGTAAACTCCCTGAGGATCATTTTTTACTACTGCTGGGTGTATCAGAACCATGAAAACTCCCTGAGGATCATTCTTTACTACTGCACTGCTGGGTGTAACAGAACCACATAAACTCCCTGAGGATCATTCAACATCACTGCTGGGTGTAACAGAACCATGTAAATTCCCTGAGGGTCATTCAACACCACTGCTGGGTGTATCAGAACCATGTAAACTCCCTGAGGGTCATTCAAGACCGCTGCTGGGTGTATCAGAACCATGTAAATTCCCTGAGGGTCATTCTTTACTACTGCACTGCTGAGAGTAACAGAACCATGTAAATTCCCTGAGGGTCATTCAACACCACTGCTGGGTGTATCAGAACCATGTAAACTCCCTGAGGGTCATTCAACACCGCTGCTGGATGTATCAGAACCATGTAAACTCCCTGAGGGTCATTCTTTACTACTGCACTGCTGGGTGTATCAGAACCATGAAAACTCCCTGAGGATCATTCTTTACTACTGCACTGCTGGGTGTATCAGAACCATGTAAACTCCCTGAGGGTCATTCAACACCACTGCTGGTTGTATCAGAACCACGTAAACTCCCTGAGGATCATTCTTTACTACTGCTGGGTGTATCAGAATCATGAAAACTCCCTGAGGATCATTCAACAACACTAATGAGGCTAACAGACCCATGAAAACTCCCTGAGGATCATTCAACACTACTGTTGGATGTTAATGAACCATGAAAACTCCCTGAGGATCATTCAACACTACTGTTGGATGTTAATGAACCATGAAAAAGGCATTCCAATGAAATAGGGGAATGAGTCTTATATTTTAACAGAATTTCATAGATCATAGATCTGGAAAGAATAAAGATTAAACTTCTTATGCACATTCAATAAATACACCCTGTTTGTTGGATATTGTATCAATAGACCAAACTTTGTATCATAAGACACTGAAGCAAATATTAACAAAAATGATAAAGTACTTGTTGAAACATAGGCTCTAGAAGCAAACATCAAGTGTCCCCTATTTTTTAATGTGATCTTACCTGCAATACACACTGAACAAACAGGTAAAAAAACTGGAGCGTCAAGTAGGGAAAAACATCTCTCAGAGGCTGAAAAAAGGTTGAGTTTTGGTTTGAATTTGCCTCAGTGTATAACAGCTTCATTCTCTGCTGAACTTACACAGGTTTTTAAATGTTTGGAGAATGTTAGTTTCAACTTAAAAAAATGTGATCAACTTTGAAAAATATTTCATTAAACACCTATCATTTCAACTAAAGATAATAAAACCTAAACATTTGGAAGTTCAGGGGTTTTTTTTCAAAGACATGTACAGACTTAAAAGCATTATATTGTAACACTGGTCATCTTTTAAATTTAATCACCCATCATTAGCAAATTTAGAAAACTCTTTTTGATTGTCGTAACTTAACTTTACCGTAACCCAGTCCTTATAGGGGCACAAAGTATTTGAATACAAGATCTGAACTTACCTCAGGTCATATGATATTTAAACCACATACAAAATTCATGAAACTTACTCTTTGTCACTTTAACACTCTTAACTAAGGTTCACATCTTTTTTATATTTGAAAGTAAAAACCTGGAAATCAGAGCCATATCTACAAACATCTTAAAGCAAATACAAACATTAAAGATAAACTTTTTAGTAAAAAAAGTACCATGTCATTATATGAAAAATACCAATATCAATGATGAGAGACAGAGAGAGAGACAGAGAGAGAGAGAGACACACACACAGAGAGAGACAGAGACAGAGAGAGACAGAGACAGAGAGAGACAGACAGAGAGAGACAGAGACAGAGAGTGTTGTGTGAGCCTAAAACTCACAGGCACAGAGTTAACTCTGTAACCCAACAGTAACAGATTGCCAAATTGATTTCTATCTTCACTTACTGAAAAAAAATCACTTTGAGCGATCAGCGATAATGAAAATGGATGAGCGCAATAGACCCTATCAACCACGCGGCCAATATATTCTGCTTTTATACGCAAACCATCCTGATGAGTATCTGCAGTAATTAAGCGAGAACAGAGTCCAGACCCTGATAACCACGCATCGGGATGACTCTAACAAGCTCTTTATGATAAGATCCAGTATGTCCCCTATATTGTTCCAATCAATGTGTCTGGCACCAGATTGTTTCCCACCAGTTTTGTTTAGCTTTATATTTATTGATTATTATACACTATAAATCTATTGATCACGGGGTGGTACACTTTCTATCCTTTCAAATTCTTTTCTGACGACAAAATTTTCAACAACAAAAACAAATTCTTTGATAGGCATTTTAGAAGGTTATATTATTGAAAACAGCCAGTTCTCCGGGCAGTCACCTTCCTATATATAACAATAAAGACATTGACCACAAACAGAATTGTTCTTCATCAGGAAATAAGAGATCTTTACTCGGTTAAATCTTATCAGTGTTCCTGTCTGTCAGGTGTCAAAGTTTACGTTTATGTAAACTTATGTTGTATGAATACTATAGAACACTAGAACAAGAAAAAAGTCAACATGTCTCACATACTCCTACAACCTGCTATCTGACAAAAGCCATAAGCCTGTAAATATTTTTTTTTTTTTAAAGTTTTCAGATTCAAACAAAATATCTTCAGGAATATTCTTTGGTGAAATTTAACTTCTCTAAATGAAACAAAAAGTCAAAAAAGGTTTCAGAATCTGCTTTCTAACTTGATCAAGAGCATCAGACCTGTCAATTTCAAGCAAATATTCAAGTGCCAATAAGTAGATTAAATAATAAAAAGTTTACCGACAAATGTACGGACAAACAGACCAATGGACGTCGGGCATCATATCGATAAACCATAATTCATATAGGCCAAGGAGTCTGTACGGAACATTTCAGCTTTCTAGGCTTTTAATTCTGGATGATGGTAAGTTATTAGGGCATGACTCCAGTGCTCCAAATTAGGGGCCACATCTTACAAATGATGGCATCATAATGCTTTCACATCACTTAAAATCAGAACAAAATGTAATCAGAAATTAGTTTGGATAACAAATAGAATCTCAACCTCTTGTCTTTTGATATCAGCAAACCTCAAGCTCTGATATTTTCAACTTTAATTGACTGATACTGATATATTTGATAGCAGAAGACACATGTGTGAGATTCCATATTTACCATCCCACACTGCCTAGGAGTCTGTACACAAGACTTGTAAGCCCTCTCTTTCTGGGGTAGAAGATGAAAAAAGGTTTTGGGTGCTACTGCTCAGCGGCCCTTAGATTGATGACAAGACCATACTGGGTGTACATGCACAGCTCTTAGTTTCTGACTTACTCACTTTCTGCCTGGTACGTTTTCATTTACTGACTCAGACTTGCCGAACATCAACGTTAAGATAAGGTTGTAGCCAGGGTGAAATACAAATTCAATTTCCGTTGGTTCACTCTGAACTCCAGAAACATTTAGATTGAAATCTTCAAGGGCTTTGTACAAAAATGTTTCAAATCAGCCTCGGCAATCTTACATTCTGAGCACAGATTAAAAACGTTGGACAATTGAGTGTATTTCATGAGCGTTCACGCAGTCAATGATTGGGTCTTTATACCTAAATCAGTGTTTTTACAGAAAGTCCTATTTGGTTAATTTGCTTGAAAATTGGATACGAGGAAAAGCAGATTGTGTCTATAAAGTGACTTAATCACTAAGATAGAGAAATGCACTGGCAGAGTCTCACCAGTTTGTTGGTTTTCATTCCAATCGATCAATAATTCTTCTAAATTTCAGCATCAGGACCAATATAGATATCAACATCAGGACCAATATAGATATCAACCCTAATTAAACAACTTTATAAAATGAAATAATAGGCATGCACTTACAAGAATGAGTGAGCAAGTTATTGTTACGAGAATTGCCACTTGGGACATATCTCAGTTGTAGGCATAAAGAGAGGATATTATATGAGTAACCATGACATACTATGTTGATGACACCAGTGCCTAGATATTATTGTTTCCCCAGCGAGAGTGAGGGATATAGATATTTAGGCACTAGTGTCGTGAACATGATATGTCATGGGTACGAATGGGATATGCTACTTATTACCGAAGTCACATAACCTAAGGAAATTACCAAAATCAACCTCCAAGCAAAGGTGGTTTACCCGCCGTCGTCACATTTGGAACGCAAAGTCATACGTGATGTCAAACCATTGTTTATGACAATGAAAAAGTTATGTTTTGCCCTAGAACATTGTATGAAAACTATGAACCCAAACATGATTGCCCTGAAAAAGAGGAAGAAAGATGAATCAATTATTTTGTTGTTTTGTTATATTCACGGACTTGTGATATGTCTATCATGTAATGATTTAAAGTCTAGATTTTATTTGAAATTACTATATTTCATTACATTAAGGTCTGAGTTGGAAACTTTGAACTAGTAAGATTAGATCTCTGAGGTACAATGTCTTACGGCCAGGCTCTTCTTGTAGAATTGGCATTAAGTTAGGAAATCATCGGAAACTCATCTCACTAGATCATTTCAAATAACGACAACAATATCACTGGATGAACAACCAATATGAGAAGAATAGAATTGCATCATAAAATATGCTAAAACTCTGATCAAGACGAAAACTTGCTGATGTCAGCACATTTTGTGTCACAGCAGAAAGCTGAGATTCCATAATCTGTGACAGCGCAGACTAATTGGACAATGGTGGGAGTGGTGTGTTATGGATATGATATGCTATAATTGCTGCCATTGTTCTATGAGCAAGGGTTGATTAGAACACCACAATGAATGAATGCATGCAGGTTGTCAAGATCTGGAGCAGATAGAATATAGAATACATCAAGATAAGTGTTACTATATTGGCTGATCACATGAGGCAAAAATATTTCAAATGAAGGTTAAAGCCAGGCCAAACTCTAAGGTATAGTTTGGGATGGAAAGCCTTAAAAACTAAGAATTATCTTTGAAATTCACAGTGGACTTTGAATCCTATTAGCTCAGACCAACCTGACAATCAGGTACTTATATTGGATCCATTCAACAAAGTTAAGGGCATGATAAAGGACATCATATAGCCTTGCAATGTATAAAGACAAAGGACCTTACATATTTTTCAGATAGATTCTTTATTGACCAAACTAACACAGGAGCTTGGTTTGTGAACAATAAAAATTAAATGTTCTCTAAATACAACTTAACCATTTTGAGAAATATAAATGTGGGTTTTCTCAAATATTGTTTCAAGGTCTTCTTCTTCCAAAGCGGCATACAGTACTGATAAGTGGGCTATCCTGTCCCTTTCCTTATGGCTAAGAGAGCCTTAGTCTTGTTACAAAGAAAAGGGCTAATTTCCTTGCTATATGCCTCCAAATGACATTTTAATTATGCATGTTCTGAGATGACATTTTTACCAGTTTTCTTTTAACCAAGTTATGCTACTGATTATACTCATTTTCAGCACTATCAATCTTCTTTTCAATTTGCTCTATCATTTTTAAATGTCACACGGTTAAGACAAAACTTGGGACATATTTCCTGTGAGAATGTTTTTTCAAGAAATAAAATGAAATTGCCCATTTTTTAACTTTCATTTGCATAATTTTTTGCAATAAAGATCAAAAAGAAATTATTAGTTCTTTTTGTGTTTCAATTCTCCAAAATATTGATAAAAATTACATGATTATTTTTTATTATCCAATAAATTTCTAAGTTTCATTCTCATCCTAATGATGTACATTGTAAAACATGCAAATCAACTTATCTATAATTTTGCATTTCACCAAATAAAGGTATCTCCTCATTTGTCAAATGAATTTAAATAAAAATTTCTTAAAATATCAAATCAATAAATTTTTTAATACTGTTGTTTGAAATCTTTAACCTTCAAAGCAATCTCTTATTCATGTACATAAAGTCGAACAAACTCGTAACAACCTATTTGTTTTACAGAACTCCCATATCTATGAATAATACATCATCAGTTAGTTGGAATGACTCAAAATAAATGGTTATCTATTGTATGGGAATTCCATTCTGGCTATAGAATGAAGAAAGCTCCTGAGATACAGAGGAGGGAGAGCTCATGAAGTATGTCGTATGTCTGGCACTTGTCAAATTTCCTTTCACAATGAGGAATTATATCATTTCTAATTTCACTAATTACAGAAAAACGGGAACATATTTTAACAATTACTAAGCAATTGGACATTTTTGGCAGAGTGATTCATTTAAGGCAGAGAAAATTCAATTGTGAACAAAACTTCTCATAGTTACATGAGTTGGAAACACTTTATTCACACTAGGTTTTATAATTCTCTGCTGCTTGAAGTAAATGTTCTTTTGCAACCATGATTATGACACAACGGGACTACTCATCTGATAAACATGTGCATTATTCATGTCCTCCTCCCATTCAACAAATTACAGCGTCAAAGGTTTTCTTGGATGGTGTGTCTTCAATGTGATCAGGGACAAACCAACAGAGGCTGGACAGACTTTTCACTCAGCCAAACTTGAACTTTATTGGAATGATATTTCTTATTGTTCAAATTGTTTAATGTTCACTGAATCAAATAGATATGCATATTTTAAACAAAAACAAGATTAGAAAAAATAACTTTTTGGGGTACATAATCAATAGCAAATTATTTGAGATTCGTTGCTTTTCTTTCATAAGTTGACATGTTGGAGATGTACTTGACATCAGTTGTCATCTTTTGTAACTACATCATTTTTGACATTTGACTTTTTCACTTAAAATTGAAAACATAAATTGTCCTACCTTTTTAATTTTAGACCAATAGCTGGAGATCTATTTACGGATCATGATGACAGAATCCTTGAGTCTTCCTAGAAAACCAACAACAGTAAACATGTTATAAAATTTGATGTTTTAAAATAGAAAAAATAAGCAGCTGACATGGTTGAACTCTTTCCCCCGCAACTGGCACAATGTTTTAGATATTACATACTTTATGTATTTAAGATTTTTCTATGACTTTATTAAAATCAAAGATTCCTTACTATTATTTTGCTAAATCATATGTCATTTGCAATGTTGTAAAGAATAAAAGAAGGAAAATGTTCAATCAAAAGCAGAATGAAATCAACATATTTTTGACAAACTCTCATAATTTAAAGAAAATTAGTGAAATTAAGTTAATTTAAACTTTATTCATTTCTTGTTCAATTAAAGCTTCATATATTTCTGGATTGTGATGAATTTGACCTTTAACGAGCCAAAAAAGGGAACCATTCAGTTTGACCCAAAGTCAGCATCTCATACCAACTTTGATCAAAATCAGATGATGAGTAGAGAACTGAAGAGAAATTACAAACCAGACAGGACTTAGAATAAACTTCAGAAAAAGAGACACCACATTTTAATAAAAATTGCAAGATTTCAAAAAAACAAATACTGTAAAATTGTAATTATGAATCTTTAAATCATTTTTTATTGAAATCAGTTATTTTCTTTAGAAGTTTTGAGCAGGGAATGAATCAAAATTGTTTTGCAACAGAGTCCATCACTGCTTCATACTCAAAAACATAATTTTTTTTAAAGATTTAAAGGTTAATCGAGACAACTTTCATGTAATTATGTATCTCACTACCAAATTTGATCAACATAAGATGATAATTAAGTTTAGAAGTTATGAGCTGGACAGGACATTGTATCAGTTTTATTCCGAATGTGTCACTTTTCCCCCTAAAATTCCCTCTTTGAAGATATTCTCGAAATACTTAACAATGACACATCATTAAATCTAACTGAATTTCCATGACAAATTTGAAGTGAAATAGTTGATCAGTTACAAAGTTATGAGCTGAGACAATGTGTAACCGGCAGACGGATTGACAGACAGACAGACTGACGGACAGTGCCGATAATAATTCCCCGTCGCAACTTCGTTACATAAAGTTTTAACGTGCAACAACACAGGAGAAATTAATCTGGAAAAGTAACTACCTAAATGCTTTAAAGCCAGTTCTTAGTTACTTTAGATTAGAACTTAGGTAACCAACCTGCCGCAGTTCCATAAACAATTTGCTATTCTAAATCCAAAAGAAAAAAATAATCCTGACGTTGATGGGAATTTATCTGTAGACTCTTCAGATGCAGCAAATTGTAAGAGCTTACATAATCGGGAGCTGAGAAAATACAAGGTGTTAAAAATTTCAAGCGTTTCTTTATAAATTATACAGACAATCGATCTTGATGTCATTTCTAACGGAACGGTCGTCCAATCAAGGGAGGTAAGCCAGTAGGACTTATACACAAGACTCTCCTCCTATGTAAAAAAAAAAGCTTGTAAATGCCAATCTGTAGGTCAATACATTGAGCAATACCCATTCCCTTAAAAGGATTGTTAAGATAAGTTCAGATAACAAGTTTTTAAATCGGCATTTTTGCAGAACTGATTTATCATTACTATAAGCAAATGTAAAAGGCCTGAAACGGTTTTTGTTAGCTGCACACTGTGTTTATTTCGATCATAGCAGCATAATGTTCAAAGGCCCAAAAGGCCCATTGGTACCGTGCAAACGGATCGAAGCTCTAA
The DNA here is from genome assembly GCA_921293015.1 of Phorcus lineatus. Taxonomy (NCBI): domain Eukaryota; kingdom Metazoa; phylum Mollusca; class Gastropoda; order Trochida; family Trochidae; genus Phorcus; species Phorcus lineatus. Next base: position 18,447,365 of record OV121098.1, on the reverse strand, counting down.
ATTCACGTTGTTTGTCTGAATTAACATGGGAGGCAAAAGTGTTGTTAACCTCAGTGCGATGCACGTGCAAGTGATATCAATACTGTCTAATCATCTGTAGCAAGGTGATTAAATAATAAATCCGACTTTATAACTTCCTTGCTGCTGACAATCGCACACTACGCCAATAGGGTTTCACGTTATTTTATTTCGCTTCTAAGCACGCTTACAAATATGTCGATTATCCAAAAAACCGCACCCTGGTGAATATAAGACACCTGATTTGGCATGTCTCCGATTGATTGACGGGTCGTTGACAGCGCTGTACACAATGCTAACAACCACGTGCGGCCATGCACGTGCACAGAATAAGCATGCGCTCTATTACGAGATTTGCAGTTGTGCCTTTGTAGAGATGGTATCGACAGGAAATCCACTCCTCATAAGATAAGATAATACTTTATTGCTCGTTAGGGAATTTGTGTTACAGCTAAGTGAGCATAAAAATAGAATTTATACACCATAAATACACGAAAACATATAATTTCATATACACAAATATATACAAATGTTAAAAGAGTGTGATAATGAGCTTTATTCAGAAGTGAAATGGACCTCCCGATGGTGAAAGTTCAAAACATCCATATTATTTATGAGAAGGATCACTGATGAATTTACAACTTAGTTTAGAACCTGTCCATCATGAAAGATGCGATTGGAAATTTTCTCTCCTATTTTTATTATCTCGTTTAGTTTATTTCATTTTGTTGTGACAGAAAGCCGAACCAACACTGGTTCACAATTTATTTTGAAAATGTCCCTACTAGTTGAGTCAGCGTGAAAGGATCTTAGTTTTCTGAAGAAATAAAGGCGTGACTGGCATTTACCATAATTGTGGTACGTATTTTAAGAGAAATTCAACTTATTGTCAGTTATAGACCTCAGATATTTGTAACTTTCAACTACTTCAAAATCCCCTTTTAAAATGACAGGACTAATTAGTGCTTTCTTACCTAGAAAATCTATGATGAGTTCCTTTGTTTATAACACATTAAGTTCCAAATTGTTGTTACGACGTCATTTCACGAAATCAGCTATTTCTTTATGGTTCCATTGGCTTATGTTCATCGAGAGACTACATTGAACTGTTACGATAGTTGTTGACCTTTGTCACGTTTAAGTCGCCATAAGTTTTGAACGGCCGCGTTCTTTTGTTTTGCACCACTGTTCTCGGGATTCGAGCGTATTCAATCTGAAAGCAATCATTGCTGATTAAGGAATTTGAAATTGAAAATCAATGTGTAGTTTTTTTAAGATATCCCATAAACATCTTGGAATAACATTCTCATATGATTTAAATGGAATAACCACATTAATAGCATTGTAAACTCGACTTCCTCGAAAGTTTCTTCACGGAGAAAATTGCAAGTTTCTAACATTCAGAGAGCCTCTAAATAAGATCTATTTAGTTTTTAAAAGACCACATCTTCAATACGCCCTGTGAGCTGTGGGCTAGCTGTTGTGTAGAGATTTCTGATAAAACTGAAAAAGTCCAGTTCGAGGCCGCCTGGATCATAACTGGCCTTCCGAAATACGCGTCCCGAGAATCGTTATGAAACAGAATGGCAATCGTTAAAGGAGAGGAGAACTAATCGTAATTGTCCTTATTTTATATCATTTATAACAATAAGGCTCTATTGTACCCTTGTGTGTGACCCTACGATAGAACCTGTGGAAACTAAGACCTAAGAAACGTGGTCTTTCTATATCCTTTTCCTGCACAACTCTTTAAACATCAATACTTGTTCATGTTCTCGACTTTGGAATTACCTCCACTGCACATACTCAGTTATTCAAATGGCAGATTAAATTATGATTTATATTGGTATAACAGGTAATACTAGATGTAATTGTAAATCCGCTTGTGAGAATTATGTTCATTATTTTATGGAATGTAGTGTTAATTCTAATATTAGATATCAAATGTTTTGTAAGTTTAGCACAATATGCAACAAAAGAACACTGATTAATTTTGACTTATTGTTAAATGGCAATGCAGAGCGTCCTTACGAAGAAAATATTCAGAATTTTGAAGAAGTACACACATACATATCCCTGTCTTGAATATTTGAAAAATAATTTAGAGTGCTACGTATTCACGTACAAATATATTAGTTTTATCTAATTCATTCCTCGCCAGTGTAAAATACTGAAGTCAGGTAATAACCAGAATACTAAACTTTCTCCTACTTATTACGACTGGGGTCAATTTCGTCGATATATGAGATATTTTAGCCTTGGAGGAAACGATGTTTCAGATTCACTATTATTCAATGGTGAACAATTGAAGAATAAAACACCCCAAAACGTGCCACAGTGCCATTACTGATGAACAAATCGGTATTCTTCTTTCTGTCATGGGGCGGTGTCTTCCTGACTGGCATAAAAGAAGGTTTACTTGGATGCATATAAACGTCGTTAATCGGTTAAATATCTCAAAGGGGGAGGGGGGGGGGGGGGGGATAGTGATATAGTTACTCAACAGTTTTGCGATCATACGATAACACGAGCGGTTATGCCTAGATAACGTTCTATTGGAAATTTAGTATTAGATAGTAACCATAACCTCTCCATATAAATATTTCACGTATCAGCCTCGGCATAGCTTACTTTTTCCAATACATACAGCGTAAAACAGTCAATAGTAGTTTTTCCTTCAAATGGAACTCACATGTCAACAATTATGTACACAATATCCTCTAATCAGATTCTTTTGTCAGATAAATAATGTGTGCACGACATGTAAACCCTCAAGAGAATAAAAATGGCAAGAAAATTGGATTCCGCGTGTGGTGTAACCAGCACGAGGATTTAACTATGATAGGTGTTATCTTGAAAATCGTTTTTATAGCAGTGAAGTCCCTTCGGCAGGTGCTATGGTTGTTTTTATGAGCACACCTGTACAGCTAGGGTATGCGTGTTATGTGTTTATATTTCAATGCATTGGTGCCTGTGAGAAATCTAACATTGTGTCCTATATAGCATTGTAAATAGTATCATCACATACCGTAAGTGTCTGATTTGTTGTGAAGAATTTGAAACATCTAGACCAAGTGAAACATGGGTGCAGTTCCAGGTTTGTTTGAAATGGGCACACGGGGAATGCACAGCAGGAACTCGTCAATTCGTTTGTCAGAATTGCGAATCAGATGTTGACTTATGATTAAGGTGATTTGTGGCTAAATTATGTGAAATATTTATTAATTAAGATCTATACAATGAAAATCTAATTCTCTATCAAACTTACTAGTTAATGAAGGTGAAATAGAGTAAGTTGTTGCTGTTATAGTTTTCATCCAGTGTCCATGATATTATTTGATATAGGAGAACAAGAATTGACATTTGATACTCAAAGTTCAGTATAATCACAACATAAATGAAGGTGCAAGGGCTTTGATCGAAAACCGGACAATTGGCCGCGTCTGGCGCACGGCAAACTTACTTACGTCTGACATGATTACCAATTCGGGTCTATAGTTTTTAAGAGGTCAAATAACTAGCATATGCAAGAAAAATGGACAAGCTCTGTATATCTCATTGGAACATCTTTGAGAGCAATATAAATGATTTGATTGGGTATAATTGTGCCCCATGTTACCCTACGTTGTATCAATGAAATATCTTCCTCGTACGCATGTTCATGACGTAATGGACAATATATGATAGCGCATTATATTTCCAATGTTTGTGTGCTCAATAAAGTCAAGTTATTCGTGAAATGAGTTACCATGATTTCATCTAACGTTATAAACCCCTCGGGAGGTGATATGAAACAAAGACATCGAGCGCTCGGTGGAGATGGCGTGTTTCGTAGCACCGTTCAGCAGGTTCAGCAGGCATCGTCAAATCAGCCAACCAGCGACTTCGCCCAACATGCTTTGGTTATTGACAGCCTTTGATTCCCCAAGACATCTCCGACTGTTGTTTAAATGTCGATAACAAGTACTTAAGTCGGTACAACAAATCCAAGAAAAAAACTCCCTCTTGGTTTTCAACTATCTAATACTTGCTGGAAAACCGCCTTCGCCCTTCTTAATCCCGATCCAGAATGGGTAGCTGGGTGTTCACGGAACGAAGGATGTTCTCAGACTCAGAGAATTAGAACCATCGTTTTGAATATCTGAAGACAGTAATTTACCTGACTGAACTACATAAGTTACCATTTCACTTTAATCGGTTTAGTGATTGGTAGCGTGATCACTGACTCTCCTCTTTTTCCCCAAATGTGAATATGCGAACTGGAACATGTATTTAGCATAGGTGCATAACGCTTTGACACGCGAGAAGCAGGTGCTCCTACACACCCACTAGTACTTCACACTTATCATACATCAGTGAAGGGGTCCAAAAAGGTAATAGAAATTAATATCATTTCAAAGGTTTATATTTTTGGGTTGTTCAACTCGGACCAAGTGGGATGTAAGTCATTACTACCATTCTTTCAGAGTTGTATCGGGAAACATCACGACGCTTTGTCCTCGATTCCGTCCTCGGCTACGCCTCGAACGGGTCTGTCGGTCAAAGTGTAACTATTACATGCATCCGTGTTACCATGAATTATACAAACGTTGCATTAGATTGCCCCCAGTTCCATCTAATGGTCGAAAAGGATAAAGCGAATCCTATCACGTAACTTTTAGCATAACGATCCCGGGACGCCATAATGTAATGCTCTGGTTGGTGGGTTTATTTCAAATAGGTGTAATTGCTATTTTCCAAACACAATTACGTTTGTTAAACGTAATCTTATTTATTTTGTATAACTCAGTGTATAGTCGGTGAATTCGCCAAAATATTGAGAAATGACTGAGAAAAGTTTTCTTGTTAATATTGCATTGCTCTTATTGAACATAAATATGCAAATAAGAAAGATCCTCTTACCGCCAAAGACTGAGGCCTTATATCTTCTTCATTGGTTAATGATGGTAACTGTTGAGAAGAACATAATGATACAATTTCTTAAATTTGCTTTTTGGGAAATGTGGTTTGAATTGTATCACCGTCAACACACATATCTTGTGAGCTTTTTAATTCGTGTAACGTAGTGGAGCTAGATTATTTGCTTATTTCAATGAGAATGGATGGTTAATATTTCACAAAAATATATTCTATTGAGAGTTCAGCATTCTAACATACTTACAATGTACATTTCAAGTGAATATATTTGTAAGATATATGTGGAATAATTACACGATTATTTCTCCTGTAATCTTGTTCGGTGAATTCTACAAAACTGATCAGAAACAAAACGTCACGAGTTTAATAAAGCTCACCAGGCTATCAATAGTTTACTTTTCAGATGGCCACAGGGTCACCATTTTGGGGCCACAGAATCCAAAAATCTTTAAATTATGCTCCCGAGAGCTAACGCGTCTGTACAAATGATTTAACTTTCTTGGCGTTTAGCCTCTGGAAAAGGTGAAAGTGTGTTTTTAGGGTGTTGTCAGTCATGAAGAAGCATAACTCCAGCAGTCAACATGCTGCGCCTTTTCTTCTTGATCGACGCTCTCATTTGCTTCAACAAGTTAGCATAATAGGCTCATGTTATTGTAGTTAAAGGTGGTTTATAGTCTATAAGTATCACGCCCCTTGAATCCTAGAAATGGTCGCCATGTTCTTGCAAGCAGAAGGCTGAGTTCCGAACATCTTGAGTGCAGGAGAGTGCTCATGTTTCCATTGCATGGATTCTTACTTGGTATACAGATCCCAGTGATGAATCCACGTTTCATCCCCTGAAACTAGACGGATGTAAGGGATCAGGGCCTAGATTTTCGAAGCTCTTTTTGTGCTACGATAGTCGTAAGTACCATACATTACATTGGCTTAAGACAATCTCAGCACTAAGAGAGCTTCGAAAATAAGGGTCCAGTATTGTAGGTGTCCAAGAGCTCACGAGTGGATTCAACTCTCTGGAGTCGATCTTGTGCATTTTAGTTACGTAGCAGACACCTGGCTCATGAATTATGGTCAAAAACTTCCATTAGAAATGCCACACTCTGAAGTTATCTCGTCCAGCTCTATTCTAGATCAGACATGATTAAGCCCAAGACCCGTGCAACTATGCTCAGGCTTTAAGATTCTCCATGATTAAAGGAGGGGTACCTGTTCAACAGGCTGTAACTCCCAAGGAAATGGTCGGGAAGGGTTGTTTTTGTCTGAAAACTCAGTCGTCAGATGGCCTATCTCAATAATTACATCAACGATGATGTCTTCAAGGGTGTAACAATACTCACTTCTATGAAGTTATTGACTTCCTCTCGTACCAAAAATTTCCCGAAGGTAAGATATCGGAGATTCCGTCACATTGTGACGGCGATACTAACAGCATAACGAAACAACTATAGAACCTGTAACACTAGTTTGATATTGGCTTATCAATATTACACTACAGTATCTTACACGGGCAAACAATAACCGACAATACCTCCATGTATTCAAAGTAAATTTGGAATTTGAGAAATTACACATTAAAAAACCTTTACTAGTTAGGCATTTCAGAATATCGTATCCATCTGTTTGTTCAACGTCCTTTCTTGCATTGAAAGCTTTAGATATGAGAGATGAAAATACTTCTCAAAACGCTCAAGAAATTTAAATGATCATCTAATGCTGTTATGAAGTAATATATAGATGTAGTTCCATATAGATGTAACTGCATGATGTAGATGTATAACATCGACGTATCCCTACCTTGATTCTCAGTTTTCAGACCACATCAATCATATCTTCTCATGAAGATAGCGCCATTATCACCAATGAATGATGAGCAATATGCGAATTGTTTACTACATTGTATCTCCAACAGATCAACGTGGATTAGCCGGGATAAGCGATGATCAGCGTGAAGGGATAAACAGTCTAGGGCCCATCAAGAATACTTACGAATACCGGAACTGATGCACTATAGGTAGGTGGCAGTATCTGAATATGAATTGTCTTAACGTGACATGTTGTTGAAGAGTATGTTGTTGGAGTAAGATATTTCATTTGTTATCAATGGCGTTATTAGGTAATATAAAAGATAGAGCCATGGCTCTGTAGCTCATCAGGCTATCTATGATATATTTTACAAATGGTCGCAGGGTTACCATTTGGGGGCCATAGAATCATAAAATCTATAAATCATAATTCATTTAATCTAAGAAGTCTGTATACAAGGCTTCAACATTCTAGGTCTTTTGCACCTGAAAAAGAAGATGAAAATAGTTTTTATAGAGCGAGGCTCCTGTGATCTTTATTAGGAGTCACTGGGTCGCCAAATCTATAAATCAGAATCCCCATCCGCTAAGGAGTCCGTACACAAGGTGTCAGATTTCTACGTCTCTTGCTTGTGGAGAAGAGAATGGACATAGGGTTTTAGTGTGTAGCCCCTGTGGTCCTTATTAGGGGTCACAGGGTCACCAAATCAAATTATTAGAAACCCTATTAGTCAATGAGTCTGTACCAAAGATTTCAGGTTTTCTGATTCCATTGTATTGGGGTAGAAGATGAAATAGTTAAAAGTTTACGGATGGACGATATGACGCCAGACGGCATGTCATGCCATAAGCCCATCGGGCCTTCGAGGCCAGATGAGCTAAATATTCATTTAGATGACCGAACCTATATTACCCCGCCATGCGGCATGTTCGGTCGAAACCCGGGGTAAGTTCGGCTCTGCTAAACCGAGATAATACACAGATTAAATTGGTTAATAAACACAAGAAGAATCTCAAATCAGCTTCAGATCAATAACAACAGCAGATAAGTGTGACATGATCTTGACCATAAAGAATATTGGAAAGCCAGCTTATCTCGTCAACTTGCAGATAACTAGACATGCAGATGTCAGATCCAGGGCTACATGCCAATAATTCAACATTTCTGGGGTCAATCAAATTAAGAGTTATGCTTCATTTTGTACGGACAGGACATGTCGTTTCGCATTCACTATATATGTTTCTTAAAGAGCCACTCCGTGATTTTCATAACATATTATTTACCTTTGATGCGAACCTAAATAACATATGTGGTGATATAAAATCTAAACTTCTTAACTTTTCATGTCGAAAAGACATATATATATATATATGACAAATACTGGTTTTCCATGAAAATCTAAAAACAGCCTTATAAATGCACAGAGGTGTAGATATCACGTCCAATATACATGGATACAAGTTACATAAGCTAACAAACACTATCAACTCCTAAGTGCCCTCCTGGCTGTTTTAGATAAGTCTTCAAAATTACGTTTGACTATTTGAAGCGCGCCACTGTCCGGTTTTCGATCATAATTGCGACGTTCTACCTTCATATTGTCACTGTAAAAACCAACAAGCTTTAAAATGTGTCTTTTTGGTAACAGTCGATACTTCGCGATCAAATGACACCTTTGATTAAGTTTGTCATATATGACTCCAACAACTCACGTAGTGGCTCTTTAACACTAGTTTATGATAGGATTAGCCAACCACAAGCTTTTTTGAGTTAACCTGTATCTAAATACTCCTGCAAAATAGATCAGTAAAAACTTGTCATTTCACAAGTATTCCTTATTCAATTGCAATTCTTCTGATCCTCTAACGGAACCTTTCTTTCACATCTGTTTGTTTAAAGGTTTATGAGTTCGACGCAATTTGAAAAAAACCAGTGTCTAATATTTGTAAACGTTTAAAAGAGAACAGGTATTTCTAACAGAGATCCAGGTTCGACAAAACCAAACCTTCCCCATCGAGAGATAAAACTTGCCTAAAACGGACATACCAAATACGGTTTTTGATTCGACAGCGAGTTTTATTCATTTAACACCGAGTACTTCATTGACGGAAGCAGTAAGTACAAAGTTATAATAACACTTAGTTAATTTCGAGAAAAGTGGGAAAAGCTTATGAAACTTTGAGTCGGGGTAAACACAAAAATACTCGCCATCTACAGAATTGGTTGTATGCGTGCCAATTCTACAACTTTGATTCGGACGTCTTCGGAACATTTGACATACATGAATGCTCAACGTGACAATCTCAAACTATGGAAAAGTTACTCCACTTAAAAGTAAATGTATCAAGGTTTGAGCCATGGTCGGACTTGTCCCGTTTTCCTCCAACGTGCCTTCCATTAACTCCTCTACGTCTTCGTGTGTGCCATTGATGGGTATTTTGATCGATTTGTACTGAATTATTTTCTTCAAGTTTCTTCATATTTCACGATTATCTGATCTCAGGAAATGTAAATATAAACGGAAACTCAGTCAAAGGTACAAACTTGAGGTACCAGCATGTATTATCTAGAACAATGAAATGAAATTCATCTTCTTCTTGTATAATCTCGAGTTCCGAGATCAGCCTTTCCTGTGGTGATAATCTTTGGCAGAACCATGTTCCTGGTGCCGATGTGGACTTACATTACTGGAAGAAATAATATAGACATATATATTTTATATACACACAGTAAGAGGCCTCACAAACAAAATGCTCCTGTTGTTTGCCGGTGCAACGAGGAAATTTGTTAGTGACACTTTTAGATTATGGTTGTAACCGAGTTATTCCTCACTTTGTCCAAGTGAAAATAGAAAACAATTCAAAGCCTTTAGATTACGTCACTATCAACAACCTTTCTATGAATGAAATGTGTAATGCCACGAGCTTTTTACCACGAAATTCTCGGGTGTCAAATACACAGATATATCTATAATATGTTGGTTCGTTTTTTCGATTTTATCAACTATTTGTAAATCTATAGCATCGAAATTCACCTTTTTGCGTAGTGAGCTTAGTTGGTAAAACTTAAGCTCGGTGGTAATGTTTTAACCTTGAAAAAAATCTCAAGACATTTTTTAGTATCATACTTAACGTTCTTCATTATTATTTGTAGAAGGTTTGATTTCTGAAGAGACACTGTAAATAACATGAAACCTCATTGATGGTAGTCTCTGAGCTGAATTTGACAGAAATAAAAAAACATGTCAAACAAAATAATAATTTCCTTGGTCAAGTTATTAACATGCAATCTTGATTTTAGTTATGTTTTTGTCATTTCCTACTGTACTTATTTGAACAGAATACTCGCCCTAGACAACTGAACCATAGTAGAACCATAATATATATAAACAGCAAAAAAAATTAAGCATCCACAAATAACAGCTGAGTTGTCTGTATATGCCGAAACCAAATTTCAATCCTCATGATGGCAAATCAATGAGTGGTATATTGGTGATAAAATAAGGTGTTACTTAGTGGAAAATGTCTCTCACGAACGCAGCCACATGCACGTGAATCCCGCCACCAAAGTGCTGCACACACAAGTTTCAAACAACCACAAGTAGTGGGTGTCGAATGATCGGTATCAACTTCATTATCCTTTTTTTGCACTTTTGATTGACAATGGCACGAAGGAGAATTTCCGATGCATTGAGATGACAGATCATAGGACTTCATCGGAGGAGACTGGAATAAAACTTAATACGGAACTTAAATACATTACATATGTCACCCTTAATAATAAAAAGTACGAACGAATTATCTTACAGAATGTTTATTTGAACTCATCAAATATAGAAACTAAAATTACCAATACTGTTTTGGTCCGTACAAAAAGAAAGACTGGGTCAGCGCTCGAACAGTCGGCTCAATTATTAGAGGTCATGTCAAAAGTCTTCACTCAATGGGTCAGTGTCACGACCGAAGCGTTGTTTTGAAAACAGCCGTGGCATTTCGCATTATGTTACTGATAGTTGCCCTTGCAAGACACTCGAGGAAAACAATGAGTGAATCTAGCATATCCAATAAATGTCATCATGATGTCACCTGTAATAACTGAGTCCGCTGCTGCAACAGTTTAAAGTTGATTGATCCCAGTTGGTCTTCGACGAAAGACATTTTTGCCACCGAATTCAGTCGGTAATATCCCCCGCCAAAGCGTTAAAGTTTTAGGTTCAACCTTGGAAACAGTAATGTGACCTGTGTTTCTATTAACATCATTGATCTAAGAGCAGATATCAACTCTCAACTTAGTGTTTTATTATAAGCAGATGAAGAGTATATATCCATAATCGTATAAATCATCTTATATGCAGAGGGTAAACTGTATCATTTTCCTCTGTACACAAGACCTATACATGCTGAGCGAGGACCTGTACTGTTTAAATGATTATAGATATTATTACTAAGTCAGCTATAAAGCCATTCTCCCCACAGAGATACATGTACATGTAGCTCCGTCATTAATTCCTATACAACCTCTGTTAAAGAGCTCTTCTCGAGCATCCGCCAGTTTCCCTAGCGGCACAACATTGCAATTTAAACTATCTTGCAATATTTCAGCCAATGAAAACACCGAATGCATGAATAACATATTTGTTGTCCTATGCAAAGATGCAGTTGCTAAATGAGACGTATGTGTTCTGTATCGAAGACTCAAAGTGCAAGATGCATATTTGTATAAAGTTTAGCTAATGGAAAGCTTACGGAAATAACTTTGGCGATTTGAATGATAACTTTTGAAACGGCGTCGCTGATTGCACAACTTACATCCAAACAGATTTCTACATTTCTAGATCGAGAAATGTTCGTATTATGACAGAGGTTGTATAGGAATTTATGACGGAGCTACCTCTGTTGGGAGAGAATGCTATATGAAGCAGGTCTAACATTTTCTGTCTCTTTGTACAAACTCGAAGTGATAATCTCAATCAGATTTATTAGAACATATTTTCTCAGTATTTTAATTTTTTTTTATTGATTAATCTTGTTTGCATATTAAACTTTGATGCATAAATGACATGATATATTTAATTTAAAAGTAAATTATTAAAACAGAATGTTTACTAACCAGTAAATACATACTATATCCGATGGTTAGTTTATAGAAGGCTAGGGTGGGTCCTTAATAACGGACATCACCTTACAGATATGGTAGTATTTATACCTAATTTCAGGGTACACTTGCGCATATGAATGTTTTCATACTTTCACTTTGCAAGGTTTATCTGATTGTGCAATGCCACTGAAGGTTTCACGTTTATATAGACTGAGTCTGTCCTTTCTCAACAAAGATAAATTCGAACTATCATAATGATTGGCAGATCTGCTATACTGTTACCTATCATTGATTAAATAGCGAACTTAACTGGATGAAATTAGGTTGTCGTATTAACTTTGCAAATTGTATCAGTCTAGCAATCTGATGTATAACTTGTTTATTTAAGATTTCTTATACCATATAAAGTACATATATTCGTGAAAGTCGTGAAAAGAGTCGTTGGCGAAGAAACAAAACCTGGGTTTTTTTCAATTAGGAAACCTGGTATGCATGAATTTGGATCAATTAGTGTATATATCAAAATAAAGTTAAGAATAAACATTGTCGTTTTCCCTATATATTCCTCAAAGTGATATTCATTCCAACTAGTTATCGTGACATATTTCAACGTTTTGAACTATTTCAGGGAGATGAACCAGGAAAATATAGTTTCAGAAACTGCTATCAAACAAACCAGGTCAGTTCGTTAGATAATTGTCACCCCAGCAACAGTCTGTCCCTTTAATATTACCACTTTTTTTTATCAAGTTCAGCGGAACAGTATTTCATTTCAGAAGTCAAAGTACAAAGTTGGAGACTCTGACTGTACAGAGAAGACCTTTATGAAGTATTCGTGAATCCTTGCAACTGTTTGCAGAAACGTCCAAAGCATTTAACTGTAGCAAAATATATCTCCATCCACTTCACCCCACTTTGTCAGCAATTTCTTCAATATTTCCGATTTGTTCTTAGGGATTTTAAGCAAATAACTACTAAAAGATATTATTTGTGGTTTGCAGCGAAGAATCGTTATTTGGGGACGTATTAGACAGAACGAAGGGATATTATGCACTTTCAAAATCACTTGAGACTGACAGGATAGATTTCATTTCCTTTCAAAATCAAATCAAAAAGATATTTGCCGTGTTTTAAAAAAGAGTCACACTCTTAAGTGTTTGGTCAATGTATGTTTAATGTAAAATGTATGGATAATTGCTTGTAATATATACATGATTTTGACTCGTTTAAATACATCCTGACATGTTGTAAGAAGAATTATCTACTAATTTAGTTTGAGTAACCCTTTATTTCATTTTTGCTAGTAAGTGGAAAGGTTTACCAAAACGTTTACCTTCGATTTTCGAGGATACCAAAATAAAAATCTCACTCTTATTCATGGTATCAGGACCTCTATATATTTTCTATCAATGCTGAGGTAATCCCACAATATAAAGAACCGGTGCAAAAGAAAAGGCAAAGATCTCTTTCAAAGTTGGAATGTAGAACTGTGGCATCACATGGATAAGCATGATAAATAGTTAACATCTATAAAGATATTATATTTTTAGGAACATATAAATATATTACATATCATATTAGTGCAGGAGCAAGTGAGAGCGGTTTGAAGAAGTCCCTTGTGCTTTTTTTTATTTGAATTTTGTTATCGAAAACTTTTTTATTATCGGGAAACTATCAATTCTGAAATAAAATGTCAATTTATTATGTACAATTTTGTTATAGATTTTCTTGAATTTTTAATTCGCTCGCTCTCCTAATATTGCTTTTCATTCAGAAAAGTATTATCTTGCGCTTAGAGCATGTACATTTTTTAGAATCAGCGCATTTTAAATTTTCAATGGTTGCATGTATTAAAACAGCTGTTGATAAAAGTTACAAATATCCGAGGCTTGCCGAGGACATTTTTACTTTTATTAAGGACCGTTCATATTTGATATCACAAAACATGAGGGATGAGGACATGCCATTTATTATCCATAATAATTCTTCTGAACAGTTATCTGTCTGTATCCAAAGAGAATAATTGTTTTTATCTTGACAAATGATAATGATAATGATGATGATGATAATAATGTGAATAATAATAATAAATTATTACCCCGAAAATGTATGTTATCACGAATGAAAATGCGCTGAAAAGCAGCCTTAGGATTGTTCCTTTGTACGAATTTATTCTTTTACTTTTAATAACACTTGTATTTCAACAACAGATGAAACCTGCATCAAAGACGTGTCTAATCATATATCTCAACATAAAAATTATGAAATCAATGAAGGGTGTACCGTTCACAAAAGTATCATAACGCGTAGGTTTACTATGGCTACTCAATTAACCTTGATATCTACTGGATGCGATTGGGGACCATAATCTTTTGTTTAAAACCACTAGAAGTAAATGCGGCTGTGACGATACATCATATTTAGGATGTATTGCAGCAAAACATCGTATCCCCGGCCTGTTGAAGAGATAGATTGGAATGCTTCCAAATCTTCGAGTTGATGCGCAAATTTGGTCGACATATTTGTCTTAATTTCGACACCTACTTTATGATAACACGTCTAAGTGGTATGTTTACTAGTGACTTGTAACACCGGTTTTTACACAGGTAGATACTGGTATTTCACTGGTACTCATATAATAAATCATAACATCAACATTTTTAGCCACTTCTTGTTTAGGTGACATTGTGGTTTGGGTGACAAATAGAGAATCTCACCCAAGTGTCGACTGATATCAAATATATCAAGTTGAGTTGATGAAAGTTACAGATATCAGAAGACACGAGGGGGAGATTCAATTTATCATCCTAAATCATTTTCATTACATTTAAATGACAAATGAACATTACTGAACACCGTACTCCAAGTGCAGTGATGTCATATATTTGACGTCAGAAGGGCATTGGTAAAAATCTACTGCCAAAATGACATCTTCTAGGAGATGTCGCTTGATCTCCCACAAGCGATATCTCCTGTGGAAGACAGTTTTGGATGAAAAAAGTGGAATGTTACCAATGGTGTTCCTGTACTAATAAGTACCTTCAGTGATGGTAGTCTCTGAGCTGAAATTGACAGAAATAAAAAAACTTGTCAAACAAAATAATTATTTCCTTGGTCAAGTTATTAACATGCAATCCTGATTTAAGTTCTGTTTTTGTTATTTCCTACTGTACTTATTTGAACAGAATACTCGCCCTAGACAACTGAACCATAGTAGAACCATCATATATATAAACAGCAAAAAAAATTAAGCATCCACAAATAACAGCTGAGTTGTCTGTATATGCCGAAACCAAATTTCAATCCTCATGATGGCATATCAATGAGTGGTATATTGGTGATAAAATAAGGTGTTACTTAGTGGAAAATGTCTCTCACGAACGCAGCCACATGCACGTGAATCCCGCCACCAAAGTGCTGCACACACAAGTTTCAAACAACCACAAGTAGTGGGTGTCGAATAATCGGTATCAACTTAATTATCTTTTTTTGCACTTAGAACTGATTGCTATTGCATGAAGGAGAATTTCCGATGCATTGAGATGACAGATCATAGGACTTCATCGGAGGAGACTGGAATAAAATTTCAAACGGAACTAAAATACAATACATTTGTCACCCTTAATAAAAAGTACTAACGAATTATCTTACAGAATGTTTATTTGAACTCATCAAATATAGAAACTAAAATTACCAATACTGTTTTGGTCCGTAAAAAAAAAAAGACTGGGTCAGCGCTCGAACAGTCGGCTCAATTGTTAGAGGTCATGTCAAAAGTCTTCACTCAGTGGGTCAGTGTCACAACCGAAGCGTTGTTTTGAAAACAGCCGATGGCATTTCGCTCAATGATTCAAAACCACTGTGGCATAGTCTATGTTACTGACAGTTGCCCTTGCTAGACACACGAGGAAAACAATGAGTGAATTCTAGCATTTCGAATAAATGTCATCATGATGTCACCTGTAATAACTGGGTCCGCTGTTGCAACAGTTTAAAATTGATTGATCCCAGTTAGTCTTCGACGAAAGACATTGTTGCCAACGAATTCAATCGGTTATAGCCCCCGTCAAATGGCTAAAGTGTGATATATTGAAAAAAGTAATAGTAAAGCTATAATATTTCATAAACCCTCAATAACTAATATTCTTAGTTGAAAACTTTCCAAAGTAGGTCACTGCTAATGCATATATCCTTCAGAAGTTGATTGTTTAAGATCCTTAGTTTCATTATGCTTAACGTTAAAAGCGTTCAACCTTGGAAACAGTAATGTGACCTGTGTTTCTATTAACATCATTGATCTAAGAGCAGATATCAACTCTCAACTTAGTGTTTTATTATAAGCAGATGAAGAGTATATATCCATAATCGTGTAAATCATCTTATAATCATAGGGTAAACTGTATCATTTCACTAGGCCCTCTGTACACAAGGCCTAAACTTGCTGAGCGAGGACCTATATTATTTAAATGATTATAGATATTATTACTAAGCCAGCTATGAAGCCATTCTCTCCCCACAGAGGTACATGTAGCTCCGTGATAACTTCCTATACAACCTCTGTTAAAGAGCTCTTCTCTGGCATCCGGCAGTTTCCCCTAGCGGCACAACATTGCAACGTAAACTACCTTGCAATATTTCAGCCAATGAAAACACCGAATGCATGAATAAGATATTTGTTGTCACACAGGCCTATACAAAGATGCAGTCGCTAAATGAGGCGTATGTGTTCTGTATCGAACCCTCAAAGTGCAAGGTGCATATTTGTATAAAGTTTAGCATATGGAAAGCTTACGGAAATAACTTTGGCGATTTGAATGATAACGTTTGAAACCGCGTCGCTGATTGCAACCAGATTTCTACATTTCTAGATGGAGAAACGTTCGTATGATTTCTACATTTCTAGATGGAGAAACGTTCGTATTATGACAGAGGCTGTATAGGAATTTATGACGGAGCTACCTCTGTTGGGAGAGAATGCTATGAAGCAGGTCTAACATTTTCTGTCTCTTTTGTACAAACTCGAAGTGATAATCTCAATCAGATTTATTACAACATATTTTCTGAGTATTTGCAGTATTTTTTTTATTGATTAATCTTGTTTGCAAATTTAACTTTGATGCATAAATGACATGATATATCTAATTTAAAAGTATTAATACATAGAGGATATTTGACATTTCTCGCCGAATACCATGTATATCTCATCGAGTGAAGTAGAAATGATATTTTAAAATAAATTATTAAATATATGATGTTCTACTTCACCAGTAAATACATACTATATCCGATGGTTAGTTTATAGAAGGCTAGGGTGGGTCCTTAATAACGGACATCACCTTACAGATATGGTAGTATTTATACCTAATTTCAGGGTACACTTGCGCATATGAATGTTTTCATACTTTCACTTTGCAAGGTTTATCTGATTGTGCAATGCCACTGAAGGTTTCACGTTTATATAGACTGAGTCTGTCCTTTCTCAACAAAGATAAATTCGAACTATCATAATGATTGGCAGATCTGCTATACTGTTACCTATCATTGATTAAATAGCGAACTTAACTGGATGAAATTAGGTTGTCGTATTAACTTTGCAAATTGTATCAGTCTAGCAATCTGATGTATAACTTGTTTATTTAAGATTTCTTATACCATATAAAGTACATATATTCGTGAAAGTCGTGAAAAGAGTCGTTGGCGAAGAAACAAAACCTGGGTTTTTTTCAATTAGGAAACCTGGTATGCATGAATTTGGATCAATTAGTGTATATATCAAAATAAAGTTAAGAATAAACATTGTCGTTTTCCCTATATATTCCTCAAAGTGATATTCATTCCAACTAGTTATCGTGACATATTTCAACGTTTTGAACTATTTCAGGGAGATGAACCAGGAAAATATAGTTTCAGAAACTGCTATCAAACAAACCAGGTCAGTTCGTTAGATAATTGTCACCCCAGCAACAGTCTGTCCCTTTAATATTACCACTTTTTTTTATCAAGTTCAGCGGAACAGTATTTCATTTCAGAAGTCAAAGTACAAAGTTGGAGACTCTGACTGTACAGAGAAGACCTTTATGAAGTATTCGTGAATCCTTGCAACTGTTTGCAGAAACGTCCAAAGCATTTAACTGTAGCAAAATATATCTCCATCCACTTCACCCCACTTTGTCAGCAATTTCTTCAATATTTCCGATTTGTTCTTAGGGATTTTAAGCAAATAACTACTAAAAGATATTATTTGTGGTTTGCAGCGAAGAATCGTTATTTGGGGACGTATTAGACAGAACGAAGGGATATTATGCACTTTCAAAATCACTTGAGACTGACAGGATAGATTTCATTTCCTTTCAAAATCAAATCAAAAAGATATTTGCCGTGTTTTAAAAAAGAGTCACACTCTTAAGTGTTTGGTCAATGTATGTTTAATGTAAAATGTATGGATAATTGCTTGTAATATATACATGATTTTGACTCGTTTAAATACATCCTGACATGTTGTAAGAAGAATTATCTACTAATTTAGTTTGAGTAACCCTTTATTTCATTTTTGCTAGTAAGTGGAAAGGTTTACCAAAACGTTTACCTTCGATTTTCGAGGATACCAAAATAAAAATCTCACTCTTATTCATGGTATCAGGACCTCTATATATTTTCTATCAATGCTGAGGTAATCCCACAATATAAAGAACCGGTGCAAAAGAAAAGGCAAAGATCTCTTTCAAAGTTGGAATGTAGAACTGTGGCATCACATGGATAAGCATGATAAATAGTTAACATCTATAAAGATATTATATTTTTAGGAACATATAAATATATTACATATCATATTAGTGCAGGAGCAAGTGAGAGCGGTTTGAAGAAGTCCCTTGTGCTTTTTTTTATTTGAATTTTGTTATCGAAAACTTTTTTATTATCGGGAAACTATCAATTCTGAAATAAAATGTCAATTTATTATGTACAATTTTGTTATAGATTTTCTTGAATTTTTAATTCGCTCGCTCTCCTAATATTGCTTTTCATTCAGAAAAGTATTATCTTGCGCTTAGAGCATGTACATTTTTTAGAATCAGCGCATTTTAAATTTTCAATGGTTGCATGTATTAAAACAGCTGTTGATAAAAGTTACAAATATCCGAGGCTTGCCGAGGACATTTTTACTTTTATTAAGGACCGTTCATATTTGATATCACAAAACATGAGGGATGAGGACATGCCATTTATTATCCATAATAATTCTTCTGAACAGTTATCTGTCTGTATCCAAAGAGAATAATTGTTTTTATCTTGACAAATGATAATGATAATGATGATGATGATAATAATGTGAATAATAATAATAAATTATTACCCCGAAAATGTATGTTATCACGAATGAAAATGCGCTGAAAAGCAGCCTTAGGATTGTTCCTTTGTACGAATTTATTCTTTTACTTTTAATAACACTTGTATTTCAACAACAGATGAAACCTGCATCAAAGACGTGTCTAATCATATATCTCAACATAAAAATTATGAAATCAATGAAGGGTGTACCGTTCACAAAAGTATCATAACGCGTAGGTTTACTATGGCTACTCAATTAACCTTGATATCTACTGGATGCGATTGGGGACCATAATCTTTTGTTTAAAACCACTAGAAGTAAATGCGGCTGTGACGATACATCATATTTAGGATGTATTGCAGCAAAACATCGTATCCCCGGCCTGTTGAAGAGATAGATTGGAATGCTTCCAAATCTTCGAGTTGATGCGCAAATTTGGTCGACATATTTGTCTTAATTTCGACACCTACTTTATGATAACACGTCTAAGTGGTATGTTTACTAGTGACTTGTAACACCGGTTTTTACACAGGTAGATACTGGTATTTCACTGGTACTCATATAATAAATCATAACATCAACATTTTTAGCCACTTCTTGTTTAGGTGACATTGTGGTTTGGGTGACAAATAGAGAATCTCACCCAAGTGTCGACTGATATCAAATATATCAAGTTGAGTTGATGAAAGTTACAGATATCAGAAGACACGAGGGGGAGATTCAATTTATCATCCTAAATCATTTTCATTACATTTAAATGACAAATGAACATTACTGAACACCGTACTCCAAGTGCAGTGATGTCATATATTTGACGTCAGAAGGGCATTGGTAAAAATCTACTGCCAAAATGACATCTTCTAGGAGATGTCGCTTGATCTCCCACAAGCGATATCTCCTGTGGAAGACAGTTTTGGATGAAAAAAGTGGAATGTTACCAATGGTGTTCCTGTACTAATAAGTACCTTCAGTGATGGTAGTCTCTGAGCTGAAATTGACAGAAATAAAAAAACTTGTCAAACAAAATAATTATTTCCTTGGTCAAGTTATTAACATGCAATCCTGATTTAAGTTCTGTTTTTGTTATTTCCTACTGTACTTATTTGAACAGAATACTCGCCCTAGACAACTGAACCATAGTAGAACCATCATATATATAAACAGCAAAAAAAATTAAGCATCCACAAATAACAGCTGAGTTGTCTGTATATGCCGAAACCAAATTTCAATCCTCATGATGGCATATCAATGAGTGGTATATTGGTGATAAAATAAGGTGTTACTTAGTGGAAAATGTCTCTCACGAACGCAGCCACATGCACGTGAATCCCGCCACCAAAGTGCTGCACACACAAGTTTCAAACAACCACAAGTAGTGGGTGTCGAATAATCGGTATCAACTTAATTATCTTTTTTTGCACTTAGAACTGATTGCTATTGCATGAAGGAGAATTTCCGATGCATTGAGATGACAGATCATAGGACTTCATCGGAGGAGACTGGAATAAAATTTCAAACGGAACTAAAATACAATACATTTGTCACCCTTAATAAAAAGTACTAACGAATTATCTTACAGAATGTTTATTTGAACTCATCAAATATAGAAACTAAAATTACCAATACTGTTTTGGTCCGTAAAAAAAAAAAGACTGGGTCAGCGCTCGAACAGTCGGCTCAATTGTTAGAGGTCATGTCAAAAGTCTTCACTCAGTGGGTCAGTGTCACAACCGAAGCGTTGTTTTGAAAACAGCCGATGGCATTTCGCTCAATGATTCAAAACCACTGTGGCATAGTCTATGTTACTGACAGTTGCCCTTGCTAGACACACGAGGAAAACAATGAGTGAATTCTAGCATTTCGAATAAATGTCATCATGATGTCACCTGTAATAACTGGGTCCGCTGTTGCAACAGTTTAAAATTGATTGATCCCAGTTAGTCTTCGACGAAAGACATTGTTGCCAACGAATTCAATCGGTTATAGCCCCCGTCAAATGGCTAAAGTGTGATATATTGAAAAAAGTAATAGTAAAGCTATAATATTTCATAAACCCTCAATAACTAATATTCTTAGTTGAAAACTTTCCAAAGTAGGTCACTGCTAATGCATATATCCTTCAGAAGTTGATTGTTTAAGATCCTTAGTTTCATTATGCTTAACGTTAAAAGCGTTCAACCTTGGAAACAGTAATGTGACCTGTGTTTCTATTAACATCATTGATCTAAGAGCAGATATCAACTCTCAACTTAGTGTTTTATTATAAGCAGATGAAGAGTATATATCCATAATCGTGTAAATCATCTTATAATCATAGGGTAAACTGTATCATTTCACTAGGCCCTCTGTACACAAGGCCTAAACTTGCTGAGCGAGGACCTATATTATTTAAATGATTATAGATATTATTACTAAGCCAGCTATGAAGCCATTCTCTCCCCACAGAGGTACATGTAGCTCCGTGATAACTTCCTATACAACCTCTGTTAAAGAGCTCTTCTCTGGCATCCGGCAGTTTCCCCTAGCGGCACAACATTGCAACGTAAACTACCTTGCAATATTTCAGCCAATGAAAACACCGAATGCATGAATAAGATATTTGTTGTCACACAGGCCTATACAAAGATGCAGTCGCTAAATGAGGCGTATGTGTTCTGTATCGAACCCTCAAAGTGCAAGGTGCATATTTGTATAAAGTTTAGCATATGGAAAGCTTACGGAAATAACTTTGGCGATTTGAATGATAACGTTTGAAACCGCGTCGCTGATTGCAACCAGATTTCTACATTTCTAGATGGAGAAACGTTCGTATGATTTCTACATTTCTAGATGGAGAAACGTTCGTATTATGACAGAGGCTGTATAGGAATTTATGACGGAGCTACCTCTGTTGGGAGAGAATGCTATGAAGCAGGTCTAACATTTTCTGTCTCTTTTGTACAAACTCGAAGTGATAATCTCAATCAGATTTATTACAACATATTTTCTGAGTATTTGCAGTATTTTTTTTATTGATTAATCTTGTTTGCAAATTTAACTTTGATGCATAAATGACATGATATATCTAATTTAAAAGTATTAATACATAGAGGATATTTGACATTTCTCGCCGAATACCATGTATATCTCATCGAGTGAAGTAGAAATGATATTTTAAAATAAATTATTAAATATATGATGTTCTACTTCACCAGTAAATACATACTATATCCGATGGTTAGTTTATAGAAGGCTAGGGTGGGTCCTTAATAACGGACATCACCTTACAGATATGGTAGTATTTATACCTAATTTCAGGGTACACTTGCGCATATGAATGTTTTCATACTTTCACTTTGCAAGGTTTATCTGATTGTGCAATGCCACTGAAGGTTTCACGTTTATATAGACTGAGTCTGTCCTTTCTCAACAAAGATAAATTCGAACTATCATAATGATTGGCAGATCTGCTATACTGTTACCTATCATTGATTAAATAGCGAACTTAACTGGATGAAATTAGGTTGTCGTATTAACTTTGCAAATTGTATCAGTCTAGCAATCTGATGTATAACTTGTTTATTTAAGATTTCTTATACCATATAAAGTACATATATTCGTGAAAGTCGTGAAAAGAGTCGTTGGCGAAGAAACAAAACCTGGGTTTTTTTCAATTAGGAAACCTGGTATGCATGAATTTGGATCAATTAGTGTATATATCAAAATAAAGTTAAGAATAAACATTGTCGTTTTCCCTATATATTCCTCAAAGTGATATTCATTCCAACTAGTTATCGTGACATATTTCAACGTTTTGAACTATTTCAGGGAGATGAACCAGGAAAATATAGTTTCAGAAACTGCTATCAAACAAACCAGGTCAGTTCGTTAGATAATTGTCACCCCAGCAACAGTCTGTCCCTTTAATATTACCACTTTTTTTTATCAAGTTCAGCGGAACAGTATTTCATTTCAGAAGTCAAAGTACAAAGTTGGAGACTCTGACTGTACAGAGAAGACCTTTATGAAGTATTCGTGAATCCTTGCAACTGTTTGCAGAAACGTCCAAAGCATTTAACTGTAGCAAAATATATCTCCATCCACTTCACCCCACTTTGTCAGCAATTTCTTCAATATTTCCGATTTGTTCTTAGGGATTTTAAGCAAATAACTACTAAAAGATATTATTTGTGGTTTGCAGCGAAGAATCGTTATTTGGGGACGTATTAGACAGAACGAAGGGATATTATGCACTTTCAAAATCACTTGAGACTGACAGGATAGATTTCATTTCCTTTCAAAATCAAATCAAAAAGATATTTGCCGTGTTTTAAAAAAGAGTCACACTCTTAAGTGTTTGGTCAATGTATGTTTAATGTAAAATGTATGGATAATTGCTTGTAATATATACATGATTTTGACTCGTTTAAATACATCCTGACATGTTGTAAGAAGAATTATCTACTAATTTAGTTTGAGTAACCCTTTATTTCATTTTTGCTAGTAAGTGGAAAGGTTTACCAAAACGTTTACCTTCGATTTTCGAGGATACCAAAATAAAAATCTCACTCTTATTCATGGTATCAGGACCTCTATATATTTTCTATCAATGCTGAGGTAATCCCACAATATAAAGAACCGGTGCAAAAGAAAAGGCAAAGATCTCTTTCAAAGTTGGAATGTAGAACTGTGGCATCACATGGATAAGCATGATAAATAGTTAACATCTATAAAGATATTATATTTTTAGGAACATATAAATATATTACATATCATATTAGTGCAGGAGCAAGTGAGAGCGGTTTGAAGAAGTCCCTTGTGCTTTTTTTTATTTGAATTTTGTTATCGAAAACTTTTTTATTATCGGGAAACTATCAATTCTGAAATAAAATGTCAATTTATTATGTACAATTTTGTTATAGATTTTCTTGAATTTTTAATTCGCTCGCTCTCCTAATATTGCTTTTCATTCAGAAAAGTATTATCTTGCGCTTAGAGCATGTACATTTTTTAGAATCAGCGCATTTTAAATTTTCAATGGTTGCATGTATTAAAACAGCTGTTGATAAAAGTTACAAATATCCGAGGCTTGCCGAGGACATTTTTACTTTTATTAAGGACCGTTCATATTTGATATCACAAAACATGAGGGATGAGGACATGCCATTTATTATCCATAATAATTCTTCTGAACAGTTATCTGTCTGTATCCAAAGAGAATAATTGTTTTTATCTTGACAAATGATAATGATAATGATGATGATGATAATAATGTGAATAATAATAATAAATTATTACCCCGAAAATGTATGTTATCACGAATGAAAATGCGCTGAAAAGCAGCCTTAGGATTGTTCCTTTGTACGAATTTATTCTTTTACTTTTAATAACACTTGTATTTCAACAACAGATGAAACCTGCATCAAAGACGTGTCTAATCATATATCTCAACATAAAAATTATGAAATCAATGAAGGGTGTACCGTTCACAAAAGTATCATAACGCGTAGGTTTACTATGGCTACTCAATTAACCTTGATATCTACTGGATGCGATTGGGGACCATAATCTTTTGTTTAAAACCACTAGAAGTAAATGCGGCTGTGACGATACATCATATTTAGGATGTATTGCAGCAAAACATCGTATCCCCGGCCTGTTGAAGAGATAGATTGGAATGCTTCCAAATCTTCGAGTTGATGCGCAAATTTGGTCGACATATTTGTCTTAATTTCGACACCTACTTTATGATAACACGTCTAAGTGGTATGTTTACTAGTGACTTGTAACACCGGTTTTTACACAGGTAGATACTGGTATTTCACTGGTACTCATATAATAAATCATAACATCAACATTTTTAGCCACTTCTTGTTTAGGTGACATTGTGGTTTGGGTGACAAATAGAGAATCTCACCCAAGTGTCGACTGATATCAAATATATCAAGTTGAGTTGATGAAAGTTACAGATATCAGAAGACACGAGGGGGAGATTCAATTTATCATCCTAAATCATTTTCATTACATTTAAATGACAAATGAACATTACTGAACACCGTACTCCAAGTGCAGTGATGTCATATATTTGACGTCAGAAGGGCATTGGTAAAAATCTACTGCCAAAATGACATCTTCTAGGAGATGTCGCTTGATCTCCCACAAGCGATATCTCCTGTGGAAGACAGTTTTGGATGAAAAAAGTGGAATGTTACCAATGGTGTTCCTGTACTAATATGTACTACTTACTTTTGCTAAAAATTACTGTTGCAATGTTTATCGGTTCAGAAAATTAAGTGTAAACATAGAAGCTTGACATATACATAGTCAAAACGGATTTTTAAATGAGGGCGCGTCAATATACATAGTCAAAAGCAATGTGCATGATTTTAACTTGAATCATGCCAGGAAATATGTAAGCACAAAGCAATTTTCAATAACGATAACAGAGCGAGGTTAAAAAGTGATTAAAGAGGAATAAAATCACTTTGAACAACTCCACAGATTCTGTCAGCCCAGTAGGATGAAATATGCACATGAGCTGAAGTATTCACGGATACAGAAATCATTTTTTCATTACTTGATTTAGATACGTTATTAAAGTAGATGTTGAAATCAAAATTGTATTCCAAACTATGATCAGCTTTAAAAAAAAAAAGTGAAATATTTCACGTGAGCTTTGCGAAGACAGAGAGATACACTTGCACGCGCGTTGCCATTACGACTTCGCAACTATGCGAAACTTTAAAAGTATGAAGTGCTATCGATAACATCCCTAAATAATAAAAGTGTGGTTTCGGAACAAGATGAAAGGACCTCGAACCTGTTTGTTAGAGTGATCATACCTCTGCTTAAATCGTTGCTGAAAATAAGTATTACTATTATTAATGATGCATTGAATTGGCAAATCAATACTCACTTTCTGTATACAAAATATCAAGAGATCTATTTCACGAGGAATAAAGAATAGACATAATTACCGGAGCAAGTGTACCACATGACTTACACAAATTTGGACGAGTTTCGTTAAAGTCATATGAACGACTTCCGAGCGTAATAATTTATTTACCACACGTTTAAAGCCATTTAAATAACATTGAAATAGCTAGGTAACGACAAGCTTCCCTTGCGTGGGGTCCTTACAGTGGCGTCACAACAATGGTTTCATGACGACGCAAACGACGAGAACGGAACAAGTTAACCAATCATTCCTTCTAATATTCTAATTCTGAACAACAAGAAAAGTAAACATAATTAATTCACTGTTTATAGTTAAATTCGTTAATCTAGTGGATATTTTAGGTGATCGGGTTAAAGTGTTCATCCTGAAGACCGAACTAAAGATTTATCAATATGCCCTGCTGTGTGTTACTTTAACTCTACATACCCATAATCAGTCACTCATGATTAACACTGTCAAACGTAGTGATATCATGCTTGATTCATATACGAACAGTAAATGGCCACTAGCACTCGTATACCTTCAAAAGTCACTTTAGCTAAAGTGACATAACATTTATCCCTTAAAAGTTTTTTAATCTCTCTCTTTATTTTTTTGGTACAATTTTCAAATTCAAATTGAATATTTAAGGTTAATAAGCCTTTTCCTCACCCAATGCTATTGTTTAAGATTCTTTTTGTTCCGTAAACTTAATCTATTTGCAGGCATGCGTTTATAAAGAACTCTCAGATATAACTTTCACAATTTGGTTGGACGAATTGGCAGGATAGTTTTACTGAGTTTCACTCTTCTTGACCAAATAATGTGTGTCCTCAGAAAAATTTGCTTATTTACTGAAGTTAAGTTCCATGCCCTCCACTTTTCTTGCATATTTTTACCATGTATGAGAAATACGACTCTCAACATTTACTGTACTCACTCCAAACAAAAACGGCACGAATATAAGTTTTGAAGCAAGTACCCTTTATTTTAATGACGATAACGGACTGTCAAATAATCGCACAGATGACAAAATATACACGATGACAGTCGATGGCTAACTGCATATTGTGAAGTAATTTAATGTAGCCCTGACTAATTTCCAACCGACGATATAGGTAGTTTAG